>ONZH01005245.1:0-254278 GCA_900303285.1 Rhinella marina
GTGTCTGGTATATGCTGTTATGGGGCAGTAGTGTCTGTCTGGTTATGGCGCAATAGTATGCTAATGTCTGGTATATGCTGTTTATGGGGTTATATGGGCAGTAGAGACTGGTATATGCTGTTATGGGCAGTAGTGTCTGGTATATATGCTGTTATGGGGCAGTAGTGTCTGGTATATGCTGTTATGGGGGCAGTAGTGTCTGGTATATGCTTTATATGGGGCAGTAGTGTCTGGTATATGCTGTTATGGGGGCAGTAGATGTGGTATATGGTATATGCTGTTATGGGGGCAGTAGTGTGGTATATGCTGGTATATGCTGGTTATGGGGCATGGGTCTGTATGGGGGGCAGTAGTGTCTGTTATGTATATGCTGTTATGGGGCATAGTGGGGCAGTAAGTCTGTGTTACTATGCTGTATATGCTGTTATGGGGGCAGTAGTGATCTGGTATATGCTGTTATGGGGGCAGTAGTGTCTGGTATATGCTGTTATGGGGGGCAGTAGTGTCTGTATGGTATATGCTGTTATATGGGCTGGCAGTAGTGTCTGGTATATGCTGTTATGGGGCAGTAGGTCTCTGGTATATTCTGTTTATGGGGGCAGTAGTGTGTCTGTATATGCTGTTATGGGGCAGTAGTGGTATTATGTGTTATGGGGGCAGTAGTGTCTGCTGTTTATAGTAGCTGTTATATGCTGTTATGGGGCAGTAGTGTCTGGTATATGCTGTTATGGGGGCAGTAGTGTCTGGTAGGACTGGTATATGCTGGTATATGGGGGCAGTAGAGTACTTGGTATATGCTGTTATGGGGCAGTAGTGTCTGTGGTATATTGTGTTATGGGGCAGTAGTGACTGGTATATGCTGTTTGGGGCAGTAGTGTCTGGTATATTGTTGTTATGGGGGCAGTAGTGTCTGGTATATGCTGTTATGGGGCAGTAGTCTGGTGTCTGGTATATGCTGTTATGGGGGCAGTAGTAGTGTCTGGTCTGTAGTATATGCTGTTATGCTGTTATGGGGGCAGTAGTGTCTAGACTGGTATATGCTGTTATGGGGGCAGTAGTGTCTGGTATATGCTGTTATGGGGCAGTAGTGTCTGGTATATGCTGTATGGGGGCAGTAGTGGTCTGTGTATATGCTGTTATGGGGGGCAGTAGTGGTTACTAGGTATATGCTGTTATGGGGCAGTAGACTGACTGGTATATGCTGTGGTATGTCTGGTATGCTGGGTGCAGTAAGTAGTGTCTGGTATATGCTGTTATGGGGGCAGTAGTGTCTGGTATATGCTGTATGGGGGCATAGTAGAGACTGGTATATGCTGTTATGGGCAGTAGTGCTGGTATGGATGCTGTATGGGGCAGTAGTGTATCTGCCTGTCTGGTATATGCTGTTATGGGGCAGTAGTGGTATATTGTGTTATGGGGGCTGGTATATGCTGTTATGTTATGGTCTGGGCAGCTGTTAGTGTGTCTGGTATTGCTGTTATGGTTATGGGCAGTAGTGTCTGTATGGTATATGCTGTTATGCTGTTATGGGGGCAGTAGTGTCTGGTATAGTGCTGTTATGGGGGGCAGTAGTGTATGGTATATGCTGTTATGGGGGCAGTAGTGTCTGGTATATGCTGTTTCTATGTGTCTGGTATATGCTGTTATGGGGGGTAGTGGGTATATGCTGTTATGCTGTGCTGGTATATGCTGTTATGGGGGCAGTAGTTGTCTGGTATATGCTGTTTATGGGGGCAGTAGTGACTGGTAGTATGTTGTTGTATGGGGGCAGTAGTGTCTGGTATATGCTGTTATGGGGCCAGTAGTATGGTATATACTGTTATGGGCAGTAGTGACTGGTATATACTGTTATGGGGGCAGTAGTGTCTGGTATATGCTGTTATGGGGCAGTAATGTCTGGTATATGCTGTTATGGGGGCAGTAGTGTCTGTTATGGGGGCAGTATATGCTGTTATGGGGGCAGTAGTGTCTGGTATATGCTGTTATGCTGTTATGGGCAGTAGTGACTGGTATATGCTGTTATGGGGGCAGTAGTGTCTGGTATATGCTGTTATGGGGGCAGTAGATATGACTGGTATATGCTGTTATGGGGCAGTAGTGTATGTAACTATGCTGTTATGGGAGGTATGTGTTGTCTGGTATATGCTGTTATGGGGGCAGTTAGTGTCTGACTGGTATGAGGGGCAGTAGTGCTGTGTTATGCGGGGGCAGTAGAGACTGGTATATGTTGTGTTATGGGGCAGTAGTGTCTGGTATATGCTGTTATGGGGGCAGTAGTGTCTGGTATATGCTGTTATGGGGGCAGTAGTGTCTGGTATATGCTGTTATGGGGGCAGTAGAGACTGGTATATGCTGTTATGGGGGCAGTAGTGTCTGGTATATGCTGTTATGGGGCAGTAGTGACTGGTATATGCTGTTGGTATATGGGTGGCTTGTACAGTATATTGACAAAACTGACAAAAATAGATTATGAACCACAAAGTCTGACTACTTTTAAGTTTATGTTGCTTCCTAGTCAATAAAAAGAAATGCTGATTGATAAACCCCATAGTGGGAAGTGGGAACACTATACCAGGACATGCTATGTCTGAAGTGAAGCATGCAATTTTATTAATTTCCTGCAGGGTTATCTTCTCTCTGTAACTATTTTTCCCAGTTAAAGCAATTTTCAGTCCCATGACAACAATGCTGTTACGTTTCATTTTCTGTTCGAGTCTGTTGTTATTTTTTATTGTTTTTTTTTATTTGACCTGTAATAGTTTGTCCATCATAACATACAAAATCGAGAATTTTGCTTTGACATTACCTTATCCCAGCCACTAGATGGCGACAGTCTACAAGTAATGGGACTATTCATTACCCTTGTTATATGGATGTATGAGTAGCAAAGGAGGGCAGATAAAAGATTCAGTTTAACCCCTTAGGCTATATTCACATCTCCGGCAAAAACTCTCGTAAGTCTACTCCTGCAGAGGAACAGACTACCAGAATTTACTGGCCCCTCCCCAGTGATAGTAGAGACATACCCACTGCCTGGGCAACTCCGGATCCCCATGACTATCATGGGTTCTGACAGAGTTCCTAGTGGGCTGTTCAGTATCAAAATGCCCATCTTTTTGGGTGCACAAATATACAGCAGGCAGTATTTTACCAGTGAAAGCCAAACATTTATGCTGGAAAGCATTATTATTATATATTATATAAACATTACATTATTATTATATTTGAAAAAAATATAGGCAATGGGGACCCTGTAGTGCCTGGCACTGTGCGGTGGTATCCGGCTATGCTGGATATGGTAGACTCCGATAGTCTGTTCTTCATCCAGAACTGACTACCGGAGATGGAGATGTGAACCTACCCTTAGGGCTCTTTCACACGAGCGTGACCCTTGCGGGAATCACAGAGAGAGGGATAGTGGGCCTGGACTACAGAAGCGCCTCTGCCTGACCCGCATGATCAGTATGATTCCGGTCAGGCATGCACCTAGACTTTCTGCTGCCTGAGGCGAAAACTGAATTGGCACCTTACCCCCCCCCCCCATGCCTATTTATTAACCTCACCCCTTTTCCACAATGTAAGCGCTCATTGCCCATGGCCCTTCTGCTGCTCCCCTCTTGCCCCTACCTCGTGCTGCCTGAGGCCATCGCCTCACCTGGCCTCATTGGTGGTGCACACCTGATTCTGGTACAGAAAGGTCAAGCAGAGACACACAGCATTATCAATCATGATAATGCCTTGCGCTCCCTAAGTCCAGAACGCACAATCCCTCTCTCACATGGAGCGTGATTCCTGCAAGGGACATGCTCGTGTGAAAGAGCCCTTAGACTGAGTTTACACTTCAGTTATTTCAATCAGTTATTGTGAACCAAAACCAGGTGTGAGTCAAGAACACAGAAGAGATGTAGATGTTTCCATTACACCTAATCTCTATGGAAGTGGCTTCACTACTGGTTTTGGCTTACAATAACTGATGTAAATAACTGATGTAAATAACTGAAGTGTGAACTTACCCTTAATCAAATATCACAAAAAATAGTTTAAGCTAAAATGTTCTTTGTTAGTTTGCTCTACATGGAGGCTGACACTGTTATACATGAACAGCTGTATATAGTTATGTGGAAATATTCACGTAACTTGCAACTTATACATTGGCGTCCCTTCTCTGTGGCTTTTTAGTCCAGTCTCTCCCGACTGTCCCATACACATAGAAGATCAGCTCGATCAAGCATGTGTGTTCTCAAGAGGGAGAGTGATGAAAGCCACTAACAGGCACCACCGAAGGGGTTTATTACCCAACTGAACAAAATTCAATGGATGAGATCCTTCTCTTCTCCAATATCACCTGTTGGAATAAAGTCAGGAGCTCCCCGTACACTTTAGACCAGTGGTTCTCAACTCCAGTCCTCGGGACCCACCTGCCAGTCAGGATTTAGGAATATCCCACAGAATGAATACCTGTGGTAAGTCCTGATGGATGGACGCTAATTATATCAGCTGGTCTAAACTAAGGAAATCCTGAAAACCTGACTGGCAGGTGGGTCCCGAGGACTGGAGTTGAGAACCACTGCTTTAGACAGTCAGCCAGTCCCGCCCCAAAAAAGGACAGGTTCAAACAATAAAAGTATAATTTGTATGGGGCCCTTAAGTGACTGTTCTTCAACTATAAACCCCTGTGAGGAGGTATAGACCCTTGTGAGGAGGTATAGTCCCCTGTGAAGAGGTATAGTCCCTGTGAGGAGGTATAGTCCCCTGTGAGGAGGTAGGTATAGACCCCTAGGAGGTATAGACCCAGTGAGGAGGTATACCCTGTGACCCCTGTGAGGATAGGTGTATAGACCCCTGTGAGGAGGTATAGTCCCCTGTGAGGAGGTATAGTCCCCTGTGAGGAGGTATAGTCCCCTGTGAGGAGGTATAGACCCCTGTGAGGAGGTAGACCCCTGTGAGAGGAGGTGTAGACCCCTGTGTGAGGAGGTGTAGACTCCCCTGTGAGGAGGTGTAGACCCCTGTTAGGAGATATAGTCCCCTGTGAGGAGATATAGTCCCCTGTGAGGAGGTATAGTCCCCTGTGAGGAGGTATAGATCCCTGTGAGGAGGTATAGACCCCTGTGAGGAGGTGTAGACACCTGTGAGGGGGTGTAGACTCCTGTGAGGAGATATAGTCCCCTGTGAGGAGTATAGTCCCCTGTGAGGAGTATAGATCCCTGTGAGGAGGTATTGACACCTGTGAGGAGGGTATAGACCCTCTGAGGAGGTGTAGACCCCTCTGAGGAGGTATAGTTCCCTGTGAGGAGGTATAGATCCCTGTGAGGAGGTATAGTCCCCTGTGATGAGGTATAGACACCTGTTGAGGAGGTATAGACACCTGTGAGGAGGTGTAGACCCCTGTGAGGAGGTGTAGACCCCTGTTAGGAGATATAGTCCCCTGTGAGGAGGTATAGTCCCCTGTGAGGAGGTATAGATCCCTGTGAGGAGGTATAGACCCCTGTGATGAGGTGTAGACCCCTGTGAGGAGGTGTAGACACCTGTGAGGGGGTGTAGTCCCCCCCTGTGAGGAGGTATAGTCCCCTGTGAGGAGGTATAGATCCCTGTGAGGAGGTATAGACACCTGTGAGGAGGTATAGTCCCCTCTGAGGAGGTGTAGACCCCTCTGAGGAGGTATAGTCCCCTGTGAGGAGGTATAGTCCCCTGTGAAGAGGTATAGTCCCCTGTGAGGTCCCCTGTGAGGAGGTAAGTCCCATGTGAGGAGGTGTAGACCCCTGTGAGGAGGGTCTTCTCAGGCTCTAACAGACTGCCCGTATATAAGGATGACTGCCATAATTCTGAACACTGAAGGAGACATACTGACCTTTCACCAGCAGATGGCAGACACACTACATAACAATAAAAGTCCAAGAGAAGAGTGAGCCATATATGTCATCTTGCGCCACTTTGAGCCAAGATTATATATAAAGAAGGCCACAAGTCAAGAAAAGAGGAAAGGTAAGAAGGCACAAGTGTGTATGTATATGTGTTTGTGCATGTGTCACAGTGTATATACAATGCATACAGAAAGTCTTAAGACCCTTTACTTTTTTCACATTTTGTCTCTGGAGTCTCCCAATTCCCATGATCATCTTTGAGATATTTCTACACCTGTGGTAGAATTCACTTCATAGGACGTGATTTAGAGAGACAGAGCCCCTTTTTTATATAAGGTCTCACAGCTGACAATGCAGCCGTGAAGAGGAAAGAACTGCCTGTAGAGCTCAGAGACAGGATTATGTGGAGGCACAGATCTAGAAAAGGGTACAAAAAAGATTCTGCTGCACTGAAAGTTTCCAGGAGCACATTGGTCACCATAATTGTTAAATGGAAGACATTTGGAACAACCAGAACTCTTCATAGAGCTGGCCACCCACGCCAAACTAAGATATTAGGGGAGATTGGTAAAAGAGGTGATGAATAACCTAATGATCACTCTGGCTGAGCTCCGAAGATCATGTGTGCAGACGGGAGAAACTTCCAAAAGTCAACCATCCATCATGAAAGAGTGGGGAACAATGCAGTCCTCTGCTCCAACTGTACGACTGTCCTTACCTACTTACACGATTTGTCCTAAGTGATGACCCACAACTGGACAACAGTCCCTTTTTAGCTAAGTGTCGGGGCCTAAATCAAAAAAGGAAAAGAGTAGTAAGACAAGCAAATCCAGGACCGGAACAAGATCTAAAATCAGATACAAATACACAGCAAAGTGAAACCAGGAGATATTGTCAGAGACAAAGTCAGCAGGCAAAAGCAAGGTCAGAACAAGCAGGGTCAAATACCTGGAGGTCATGTCAGAGGCAAAATCAGTAATCAGAAGCAATGTCAAAGTCATCAGACTAATGTCAGTGATCTAGAGTAGCAAACAAACAGCCATCTAGTGAGGCTTAGAAAACCAATCACAGGCACTTGTGGCTAGCAGCTGCCTGTTTAAATAGCCCGCCTCAGGAGACATGTGACACCAGAACAGAGCTTGATTGGTCTGGCGTTTTGTCTCCCTGATAGGTCGAGCAGCCCCACTGTCAGCAGGGCTTGTTCCAGTAGCAACAGAACAATGCCTGCAACACTGCCATATTGCGGCTGGACTCCACCAATCTGAGCTTTATGCAAAGTGACCAGTCCTGAGTAAAGCGCCTGAATACTTACCGTATTTTTCGCTTTATAAGACGCACCCGATGATAAGACGCACCCCATATTTTAGAGGAGGAAAAAGATATTTTTCATCAGACCTCATATCAGATCCTCAGATCAGTCCCCCATAAATATCAGGACGTCACATCAGACCCCCATATCAGCCCTCCATATCAAACCCCCATCAGACCCCCATATCAGCCCTCCATGTCAGAACCTCAACAGAGCTCAGCCCTTTTCTTTCAGACTCTCATCAGACCTCAGATCAGCCCTTTTCTTTCAGACCCCCATCAGACCTTAGATCAGCCCTTTTCTTTCAGACCCCCATCAGACCTCAGATCAGCCCTTTTCTTTCAGACACCCATCAGACCTCAGATCAGCCCTTTTCTTTCAGACACCCATCAGACCTCAGATCAGCCCTTTTCTTTCAGACACCCATCAGACCTCAGATCAGCCCTTTTCTTTCAGACCCCCATCAGACCTCAGATCAGCCCTTTTCTTTCGGACCCCCATCAGACCTTAGATCAGCCCTTTTCTTTCAGACACCCATCAGACTAAAATATTTTCGCACAAGGTCGCAACAAAAACAAAAGTGAAAAAAGTAAGAGTCTCAGGACTCTCCAAATGCATTATACATGACCACATATGTGTGTGTTTTGTATGCACCCTCCTTTATGTTAGCAACAGCTGACTGGAGAACTGAGAGAACCACTGGACCTACTGGAAATCTGAAGTTTGGTACCAAAGGCAGAAGCTGATTTATACCAAACAGATATCAGGACTGCTGGAGTATCTGCAATAAGGCTATACAGCCACAGGGCAGTCAGAAATGTAAATAGGGAGCGTCTCTGGCTCTCTATCACCATGTTTGCTGCCGTCTTCTGCCGGACTTGACCTAGTCTCCACACTGCTGATGTTTGTGGGGCCACGTGGTCTGGAAAAGGATGAGTATCCAATCCAAATAGGTAGTAATCTGAAAGTACACGTATTGTGAAAAATTGCCATTGCTTGCCGTTGCTGGTCAAAGATTATTACTGGTGCTGAGCGACCATGCTCGGCCGAACTCATTGTTTGGCCGAGCATGCCGGCGCTCGGTTCCACTAGGTGTTCGGCCGAACACCGAGTGTACTCGAGCGCCATGCTCGAGTCCCCTCCCCGCACCAAGACGGATCCGTCATGACCCCCTAATGCAAGTCAATAGGCACGGATCCGTTCGGTGTAACACAATAGTAAACGGATCCGTCCTCTATTGACTTTCAATGGAGTTCATGACGGATCCGTCACCTTACCTTTCCCAGCAGCTCCCTCCTCCCTCCAGCAGGTGGCGCTGTGGTGAAACTTACCACTGTGCGCGCCATCTTCCTGCTGGGACAGGTCGGGAGCTGCTGGGAAAGGTAAGTTTAACCCCCCCCCCCCCCAGTGCCTGTGTCATGTTTTTTTTTTGTTTTGGAGGACCCTTGTAAACCAGACACCCTCCCCTCTTCCGAGTGGCCGGTGCCTGGTTTAGTCCCACTGACTTTAATTATGCTCGGGTGCTCGGCCAGAGCACCCGAGCACACGAGCACCTGGGTGCTCGATCATCACTAATTATTACCACCACAGACCTACGAGTGTATATGCCAGCTGACCCAGTGGTTTACAGGCCTGGTGACTAACCTAGGTATCAAGAAAGCTTGTCACACCCTCACATGTGGATGTCTCTGGATAGCTGTCTTGCTGGTTGAACTTTATGTCCAAGATCATTCAAAAAAATGTGATTTCTTGATACAACGTGTAGAGCATGTGAGGATCACAACAGATTCTGATCTTCCATACTGTATGCCACATCCTCCAACAATCATATCTCCACCACAATATAGGAAGTAAAGGAAGGACAGGGCTTTAGAAAAGTACCTCCGAAGCCACCACAAGACACAGATATGGTCATGCATTTGCTTAATACACAACACAAGTGTCTTCTATGAGCAAAGAGTAATATTTGCTCCCATGTGCTGAAAGCATGCTCTTGACTCCTCTCCACCAGCTCCAGATATGTAGACGGTTTTGATTATGCAGCTGTCAGCAATGATTACACTTAGCTTCCACCTAATATACCGTGCAGGGTGAGGAGGAAGAAGGAGGAGCCAGGATCCCTTAATTTATCTTCTAGAAGAAGGAAGTTTTCTGTAATCTTCATCTGCTACAAGCACCACACCAAAGGCCAAGGGCTACCTAAGGTTAAAACAGTGGTCAAGTTAGTTAATGACCATGAAAGTGAGGGGGAGGGGGGCGTTTAATTTAGAACAGATTGCTTTTTAATTCATGACTTTAATTTTTTTAACTTTTTTTTAAAGGTACTCCTGTCCAAGTTTCAATTTAGGATAATCCAAAAAAGTACGTAAGTGAAAATGACAGACTTTAATCAGAGAAATGAAACAGTTGCTACATAAAAGGCCTGGCTGTTGAGCTGAACATGTCTGGGGTTGATAATTCATGAAAGAGTAAGGGAATTTATTGCTGAAGTCAAAATAAGGACATTCGACAAGCTCATTTATTACGCCATATATACTTCTACACTGTATGTATCTTCATTTCTTGCCATGAAGATCTGATGTCAAATATGAAAAATCTGAATCACCCAAATGTTATCAATATTTTCCATGTACGTTTTATCTATGGTTTTTAAATGGGTTATCAGTAGTGTCCAGGGGCAAAGCTAAAGGTTCATGGGCCCTGGTGCATGAGTTGAGCTTAGGCCCCTCTTCCCTCAGTGCCTTGTGGCCAGGGACAGGGGTACACATAGCCTTCATGCTGGCTGAGGCGAAAAATTTAAAAGGCACTCCCCAAATTCTTGACCTAACCCCTTCTCTCCAGCCAGAGGTGTAACTTGACCAGCATGCACTTTCTATAATACCAGTGTCTTCTTATGAGACACAAGGATCTTTGGGCCCCCTCAGGCTCCTGGGCCTGGTAGCAACTGCTACCTCTGCACCCCCTATAGCTACACCCCTGGTAGTGCCAAAATTCATGTCCGCTTCTTTGGTATAATATACTTTTATAAGTACTTATTAAAGTGGTTCTGTCACCAGGATCAACCTTATTAAACCAGATATACTGCCTGGTAGGGTTCATCATGCTGATTAAAATGATACCTTTCTTTTGTCTGTATGTTAGACAGCTGCACAGAAAGGTGAGTATTGTTCATATGCAAATGAGAAGTTGGAGCACCAGGAGGTAGGACTGAATCCTTTGAGCACCACTTTGTAACATCCCTTGTGCTCTGCACACTCCCCCCTCCCCTTGATTGACAGGACTAGACATGCTGAGGGCAGAGCTGTGTCCTAGCATCTACATATCATAGACACTATCTAAGCCAAGAGGGGACAGGTCCTTTTTAAATAAGTGTTACTCAGTAGCACCCCTCAGTAGTTTAGAAAGAAAGTTTACTAGATGACCAGCACAAAGTGAAAGTGAAAGCACCAGTCACACAGCTAGAAAAACTGTTAACCCAGAACAGCTCAATATTTTTAATAAAGGCCAATTGAAAAAAAAATGATTTTTAGCTAAAATGAGTAACATGCAATCATAAAAAATTGCCTGTGAAGATGTACATAGCCATTAAATATTGAGTGCAGTTGTGAAGTGTATTAGTTGCCTTTATAGATGTAGCAGAGCTTTACTTGACATTCAATGCATTTTTAAGCTTACTTTTATTGTAGTCAAAATTCTGATATTACAATGAGTTGTGCCAAGCCAATGACAGGCCCAGCTCTGTATATCTAGATACATATTCTTGCCCTTTAGAAATAAGATTCTTTTTTTTCTTAAGCACAGGTAGAAGTGACAAAGTTTCAGATGACATCTGTACCTGCAGGAGCCATGGAGCACTTTGAGAAGATAGGATGCTCTTATTAAATTGTCCCTGCATCGTCTGTGCATTAGTTGAGACCAGCTGGGATCAATTCCAGCACAGTGTCATATCCACGGCCGACACCTGCCGATGACTTGCACGGGCTCATTTTGGGCTCTAGCTTGCAGAGAATGAGATAAATGACACGGTGGGGGGCATCTGCCTTCCTTCTCCCTCTATTTTTCAGTTTTTCCATCATTATCTAAATTTTTCTTCCTCCATGCAGGAAGGCTCCAATTATATTCCCAGCCCTTTGTGCTGTTCGGGGGCTTACATTCACTAACGTTGAGGTTGCATTATAGTTTTGCTCTTTGATGGCTTCTTTGTTTTTGATCCTGTGCTTCATTCCAGGTCGATTTATCTTCCAATTTAACTTGAAATAATGTATGAGTTCATTTATTTCTATTTAACGTTAATGCTGCATCCTGATCCACAGTCACATGCGATATCAGCAGATCTGCACTTACTTCACATATCGATTTACACCGCTGCTAAGGAAAAGGCTGGAATGTCAGACGTCACCTGAAGGTCCTTCCTGTTTTTTAGTTGGGTACTAAAGAAAGTTCATTGCCTGGAACTCTGCTTTATAAAATATAGTCAGGTGAAATAAACTATTTTTTTTGTGTAAAAGCTTGGGGAAAATTACCTAAAAACGGCCCACCACAGTCAAATATGACCAACCAAAGTCACATATGACTACCAAAAGTCATATATAATCCACCAAAGTCATATATAATCCAACAAAGTCATATGTAATCCACCAAAGTCATATATAATCCACCAAATTCATATATATAATCCACCAAGGTCATATATGTAATCTACCAAGGCCACAATGACCCACCAAGGTGACAAATGACTCACTAAAGTCACATATGACCACCAAAGTCACATATAAAATCCACCAAAGTCAAAATGACCCACTGAGGTGACATATGACCAATTAAAATAGCATGTGACTGACGAAAGTCTTGTATGACCCACCAAAGTCACATAAGACCAACCAAAGTCATATATAATCCACCAAAGTCACAATGACCCATCAAGGGGACAAATGAACCACTTAAGTCACATATGACCAACCAAAGTAGCATGTGACCCACCAAAGTCTTGTATGACCCAGCAAAGTCACATATGACCACCAAAATCCATATATATAATCCATATAAAGTCACATATAAAATCCAACAAAGTCACAATGACCCACCAAGGTGACATATGACCAATCAAAATAGCATGTGTCTGACGAAAGTCTTGTATGACCCACCAAAGTCACATAAAACCCACCAAAGTCACATATGAACAACCAAAGTCATACATAATCCACCAAAGTCTCATATATAAAACCAAAGTCACATAAGACCAACCAAAGTCATATATAATCCACGAAAGTCAGACATAATCCACCAAAGTCAAATATGACCAACCAAAGTCAGATACAGTATAATCCACGAAAACGAAACGAAAGACACATATGACCCACCAAAATCACAAGGTGTCCCACAAATCATAAAAAGTATACATGTACATTTTATCATTGTATCATCACAAATTTTATAAATGCAGAAGAACTATTTAGCCTTTTTTTTTACAAAAAAATGGATTTTTTTTTCACGAGCATCATAACTAGTTGTGAGCGAATCAAGCTTCAGACCAAAGTCTCCTATAAATACCTTTAAAAAGTGACGTTTTTGGTGCTTTTGTTCAAAAAGTTCAATTTTAATGCTGTCTCCATACAGCATTAACATATATTGGTTCAGAAGTCGCACAAGACTTCAACAAATGACTTCAGTATTCCTATCAGCGTCTTTAAAAACTTTTTAAAATAGGAATCCGAAGTCAGTTTTGGTAACAAGGTACCAACTGGTACCAAACCCGCCTTTGGATACCTGATTTAAAAAAAAAAAAGTCACATCCATCTCTTCTAGCTATAATGTTGCTGCTCATTTATGTAACTTTTGTTTTACATTGTTTTAGTTCCACTATGGGACCTGAACACCAGCTGGTCACTGCTCTCATCACTGATAATACTGTATTGCAGTATACCTACAATATCTCGTGACCAAACCCAACTTCGGATTCCTAATTGTAAATGTTTTTAAAAATACGGAAATGAATACCGAATTACTTCACCAAAGTCTTGAGCAACTACTTTGTCTACTCGTAGGCAATACACTTTAATGCTGTATGGAGACCAGTCACTGACAGCATTAAAACCAAAGTGTTTGAATGAATCGACTTTGCATCTCTGATCTGAACCTCAATTCGCTCAAGCCTAATAGTGGTCATAGGTAGACCTTGGCTGCCATAGCAATACATTGGCACCTAGCGATTGTGTTGCTTGGGGGCGTGACATGGTGTGACAAAAGGAGGCTCTAGGTGTAATGGCAATGCCCCCGTTGCTCCTAGAGGCTCATTTGCATACATTAAAACAACATTTTTCTCAGCAATGCGGGCACATATGGACATGGGACCAACACAGATGTTTTCAGCTGCCAAGTGCACATGTAACAGGTCAGCCAGTTTCAGGTAGAAAACTGCTGACAGATGCCCTTTAATAACTGTGCTCTATTATTTGATTGGTAATACAATGCTAAATAAAATGCAGCCTATATAAAATTTTGAAGTATCTCTAACGAAAAATATTGTACAGTTTTCAAACCAGCACCTGGATCTGAATACTTTTGTAATTGAATGTAATTAAAAATTTAGAATAGCCAACAAGTTATTCAATAGAATGTATCTGTATAGCGCCACCTGCCGTTTGTTTTTTTCTTATTTCTTTGTCCTTCTCATTGAGAAGGCCGCACATGCTCAGTTTCATCTTTCAACTGCCTCCTGAGCTGTGATAGGGAAAGCTGAGACACGCCCTCTGAGCTGTGATAGGGAGAGCATGGACACGCCCCCTTAGCTGCAGTGGAAAAGACAATGAATGTGGAGATCTCTGGATCCATGTGAGGTAAAGATCTGGTTCTAGCTTTAGTAGAAAGAGATTTGTCATGTACTATATCATGTCTAATTTGCATTCCTTAAATTAATCATGGAGAACCCTTTTAATTTCCGTTAATGTTTAAAGGTATGCAGTAAGCTCCTAAGCTCCCCCTAGTTGCAACTGCAGGTACTCAAAATGTTACCTTTTAACTTTATGTCTATCCAGGGGATTTAGAGCTGTGTATGAGAAGAACGAAGTTCTGTCTTCTTTAAAGGTATATTTAAAAAAAAAATAATCAGTAGACTTCTACTTTAAGGGGGTTTTCACATTAAGAACATTTTTGGTACATACACCCTGATCCTGAGACTGGAAGTACAGAGCCCAGGCCTCATTCAAGGAGGAAAAGTGACCACACATGCAATTAAGCATGCTCCACTGTCTTCATTTTGGCCATTGTTTTCTAATGCAGGCTGAGTGCCGGGAACGGGGACTTGGCACATCTACAGTTGACATACCATAAAAATTTTTGGTAGGAATTTGGACAATACCTTCAGGTTTTAGCAGCTATGATATATGATCAGAAGAGCAACTTGAAGCTCCTAGGCTTCAATGCAAATTCTGGTCCTTGTGCCATTTATAAAACTGGTGTCTTCCTATGTAGTGGAGGAGTCTCTGGGCCTCTGAGCCCGGGTATGACTGATAACTCTGCCCTCCCTATAGCTACGCCCTTGGATACGATTTTAGTAAAATAATATCACTCTAAAAAATCATTAGCAGAGAATCAGTTTACAATACATTTGTCAGATCTGGCCTCAAACAAATGTGGCTTCTGTAAAGTTTTGCTTCACCTTGTAATTACAGATAAACTGCTCATTCTCACCACTTGCCTGAAGCCATGACTTACGTAGACTTTATGTTCAGTCCGAGCCCTTTTATCTTAAGATAAATATATGAAACCTCGGCGCATGCCTTTAAGGGAGTGCAAGTTCACCCGTCTTCCCTAGGAGTGCCTACAAGATACAAAAACCATATCCCATATTAACGAGCCCAGAAGCTTTGTGGAATAATAAATACATAGAGTTGAACAAATCGCTGGAAATCTGCGTTTGTTTCATTTTAATCCACATGAGACTGATCTTTAAACAATCAGCGCCGAGGAGCAATCTGTAATTATGTACTTAGAGGGAGAAAATGAGTTGATTTAAAGTGACCCCTGCTTCTCAGCGATGGTAATCAAATCAAGGCCTGCAGACGGTAAACTTCCTGTAGAAGCAGCCATGGTGTTTGTTCCTTCACCAGAATGGACTCATTAATAAACGGGTTTACTGCTTCATCCTGTCAGCTATAGAAGAACGCATGGAGTGTCGGCCATAAGCGAAAATGAAACACGTACTAAAAACGTTCAAGTCAATAAATTCTGCCATCAACTTTTTTTTTATCTCGAGTTACTGAGAAGATTTATTTTTTCATTTTGTCATAAATTTTATGAGTTTTTGAGGATGTGATCTAGGGGTCCAGTCACACTAAATCCCTAAGTTTAAGATTAAGGTGCTAGTAATAAGCAATGACTAAACTACTCTTGCTCTTCCACCTTAAAGGGGTATTCTGGTTCATGGGATTGGGTCTGCTTGGAAAGCATTGTGCAGGTTTTACAAATGTTTTCCGATAACATCTACTTACTTCTTGGTTTCCCTCTTCCTTGTCTACACTCCTGCATCATTTAGTTACGTCCTGTCTGCTCTCTCCTTCTGCTGGTCGATCATGCTCAGTTTCTCTGCTCTGTGTATAATCCCAGGTCTGTGGATGTGCATCCTCTTGCATCTGGGGACAAGCTCTGGTTGGAGCTTCTCTGCTCTAAACTTCCTGTCTGCTGAGAGAAGGAGCTGGCTGCTGATTCCACAAGGCATGTAAGGGAGCTGTGCTCCAGTCTTCAGGGTCCACCTACTGGTCATGATTTCAGAAGAATCCCACAACAGGGGCGTAACTAACATAGTTGCAGACCATGTGACTGCTATGGGGCCCAGGGCAAGAGGGGGCCCAGTCTTAGTTGGGATCATCCCCTCTTCTACTGGGGATGAAAACTTGGTCAGGACTCTACCCTCTAAAGGAACAACTTTTAGCAAATGAGACAGTGGAAAAATGGCCCAAGGGTTTGGGGGCCCTTACTTCTCTAAGACACTGTCCCACAGGATGTATACTTGAGCTAAGTCCTGATGCATGGACACTAATTATATCACCTGCTCAACAATCATAACCGATAGTTGGGCCCTGAGGACTGTAGCTAAGGAACACTGATCTACAACACCTGAAGATGGCTTGCTGAATAATCCAAACGTTGCAGTAAGCTGAGGTTTTGTAGCTTTTTCTGTTTCTTTCTCTCAGCTTGCCTGTGTAGATCTTGCTCAGAGTCACTTGGTCTTTCCCTATCTGCTTCATCTGTTACTGTTTCAAACTGCTTTCTGTGTCTTTGTCTTGATGCTGGTATGGTTCTGCCTATTACATAGCTATCTGTATTTGTCTGTTCCTGTATCAATCAGAGCCTGTCTGTCTGCAAATGTAATATTGTGTCTGTATGTTTTTCGCTATGTATGTCTCATTATTTTCCATATCTCTCTCTGTATGTAATGGTCTGTCTTTCTCAGAAACATCACATGATGTTGAAGTATGCGCTCTCCACTGACCTGGAAAGAGAAGCAGACCCGGGGTGCATAATTTACAAAAACAGAGTCACTTCAAAATCTGATATGTATCAGGTTAGTTTAAGTGCACCACATACACACCAACGCTACAGGAGTTGGAAAAAAAAGTTACATAAGTGGAATACCTCTTTAATGCCAACTTCTCACTATCCAAAGAAAAATTCACTGAATGGAGAAGATTGCCTTGTGTTTTATAGTAGATGACCCTGACGGTCTCTACCTGAACAGAAATATCAAGTGTGGTCATTTTTGTTAGCAAAGCCTATACACGGGGAGTCTACCAAACCCATTCACCTATAATTAGAAACAAAACTGTAAAACACAATCTGATATCTCATGTCATTGTTACAACCAACAGGGATTTCTCTGTAGCCTCATGCTCGTCTGCTTACTTGCATTGTTGGGGCAGTTATCATGCAACTGCCTTGAATTTGATCTCTGGTAAGAGGGTGATCTTGCTCAGCCTGATTAATTTAGGCAGAAGGTTTGATTGCTTGACCTTCCTCCTTTAAATGTTCATGTTTTCTGCTCTTTTGTTGCTGGGTATAGTGAAAGCTCTGTGCATTTGAATCTAGCTTTCTTGCATTTCTATTATCCTGTTCAGGTCTATTTTTGTGGGGTTTGGGTAGTTTAGAGCCTGTGGTCCTTCTGTCTTTCATCCACACTCAGCCTGAATAACATAATCATTTTCATTTTCATAATCTGCTCCATTGCCAGACTTCCATCTTCTTCATCCATTTGTGATTATAATTAAGTTCCTGTCATCTGTTGATCATCTGTTGGTCACCTTCTGTATTCATGTTGTTCACTAACACCCTCAATTTACTTGCTCCTCCTTGGGATGGCTGGTCTTGTTTTATAGGCCTGGTCTCTCTGCTAGGCCTGGGAGACTGTCAGAATGCTCAAGCTAAGCATCTCTTTCCAGCCCTTCTGCCCTGGCCTCAACTCCTCTACAGTACTCAGCTATAGATGTTCTCTCTAGGCCCCGAAGCAATGCACTCCTATGTCTAGTGCCAGATGCCCCCACTGTCTAGCTAGCTGTTACCAGGGTCAGACTGGCCCACCAGAGGATCCTCCAGTGGGCCCAAGCTCTGACAATATTGGACCCCTAGTAAAACAGGACCCTTAAAGGGAGTCTGTCACCACTATATGTCCATATACAGCGCTTACATGGCTCTGTTGCACATCTACACATAAATGTAATGGTATCTTTGTTATTTTCTTTAGACTTCCAGATGCAGGAAAACACTGTTTAATTCATATGCAAATGAACACTAGCAAGTGCCCAGGGGCGGTGTTCAGTGTGTAGGGGCCCAGGCTGCTCTGCCTTCTTTCATGGTTACTCCTCCCCCACTTCACTACAGTTTCCATCATGTAGTTTTCTAACAGGTCAGAATTTTTGTGGGAGTGCTTCTTTAAGCATACAGGTAGGCACACCCCTGAGGCCAGCCCTGCCCCAAACTTATTAGAATGATTCCAACATGCACCACATCTAGTATATGTTTTGGACATTTTTTGCTCCTCGACTGACAAGGGGGGAGGAGGATGGCTTAGCGTGGATTATGTTGTACAAAAGTGAACCAAAATTGAGCACAAATTTTTGTGCTAAATTTTCTAGAGGATTAAGGCACATGTTTTAGTCCGCATCCTAGCCGCATTTTTTGTGGCTTGGCTGTGGACCTATTCACTTCAATGCTCCGTTCCGTGGCCACGCAAAAAAAAATAGAACATGTCCTAGTCTTGTCCGTTTTGCAGAATAGAATAGGCATTTCTATCATGGGCGCCTGTTCCGTAAATTGCGGAATGCACACGAGCGGCATCCATCTTTGGCGGATCCGAAATTTGCAGACCACAAAACACAGCACGGCTGTGTGCATTAGACCTAAGTCATCCAATATGTTTTATAAAGTTAGACAAAAGTGTCTAGCCCTGCACCAAATTCTGTTAAATTTGCCACATTTTCAAACTCTCTAGTCTAAGTCTATATTGTCTATTAGGATCATGAAAATCTCATTCACGTCGCTGCTATTGTGAAAAAAATGGAGCTTTGGTGCAAGGAAATCCACAGCATATGCATCATGTATGGTAGACAGGATTTGGAAATTTGCCCCCGTGTTTGTTTTTTGGGGGGGTTTCGCTAACTTTTCAAGATAGTGATTTACTTTTGCTAGCTCTGTACGTAGCTTGTAAAAGTTGTCATTTATCATCCTAAAATCCACAGGCTACAAATATGATATAAAAGCTGACTGGAAACCATCCAAACGTGGTCAGAAGACAGATGTTTGGAGAAACTGAGAAAGGTTAGCAGCATGAATAAAATGCATTTACTCTTTATAGCCAAACATCAACCAGCAGAGTAGGTTCTGTTCTTTTAGTGTTTGCTGTATGTCCACGATCTGTAATAGACTGTATGGGATCATCTCTACCGGACTTTTATGTATCTACTACATAATTGACTAAAGGGGTTATTCCAACTATTACACTTAAAGTATAACGGTCATATTTTATTTTATTTGCTAGTTCATTAGAACTAGGCATGTATACGTGAGTTTGTCTGTCAATGATTGTCAAGAGATCTGTAATTATCTTATAATAACAGCTTTCATTAATGTTCCCTGTCCTTTTCCACTGGTCCCTTAAAGAACTGTTGCCATGGCTCATCTAAGAAGACAGGAAGACAGAGGGGCGGTCCTTCACACTACATGCTTGCATTAGGCTGCAGAGTGAGGAGGCGTGTCTCTCAGTAATCCAATCTGATTGGCTGGCAGGAAGCTGCTGGCTACAGCAAGTGTGTATGTGAAGTGAGGGAAGTCAGCTCTGGCCTCAGAGAACTGGCAGAGGAGCCATCTTGAGAAGATCCTCATATTGTAGAGGTTAAAACAGTCGTAACTAAGGGAAAAACTCAAAGAAAACAGTGGTATGTGAAGAAACTAAAGATTGATTTATGCATAATGCTCCACCAGCAGTAACATATGCTAAAATTGATTTTTTTTAATTAAAACATGACAGTTACACTTTAACACTTTCTACCCCAGAGCTTTTTTTTTTTCCGTTTTCGTTTTGCACTCCCTGCCTTCACAGAGCCATAACTTTTTTATTTTTCCGTTCACATAGCTGTATGAGGGCTTGTTTTTTGCGGGACAAGTTGTACTTTCCAATGCCACCATTTAATATTGCATATGATGTAGTGGCATGTATAGTTTTTCTTGCGTTTTGATAGTGATAAAATAATTATAAAGTTGGAAATTTTTAATTTTTATTTTTTTGTCATATTTTGACCCCTAGAACTTTTTGGTATTTATGTGTACGGAGCTGTATGGGGGCTCATTTTTTGTGGGGTGATCTGAACTTTTTATTGATACCATTCTGGGGTGTGTATGACTTTTTGAACGCTTTTTATTTAATTTTTTTTTAGAAAAAAGGGACAAAAAATGGCGAATCGGCCATTTTGACGCTTTTTTCGGTTTTCGCTGTTTTCTGTATGGGAAAGAAATTTTTATATTTTTATAATATGGGCATTTTCGCACATGGCGATACCCATGATGTGTATTTTTTATTTTTTTAATACTTTTGTTTTTATTTTCGGGAAAGGGGGTGATTTGAACTTTTATGTTTTTTTTATTGTTTTTTTAAAAACTTAATTTATTTAATTTATTTTATGAGGAGTTTAATGCTTTCCTATGGAGCCCTATTACACAGAAGGGCTCCATAGGAAAGCCTATGCAGCAGCCTCCTGTAATTCACTATGACAGGGGCTGCTGCAGGCACGCTCCGGCTCCTCCGATTGCCGCACGGGGGAGCCAGAGCAACACCGGAAGCGTGTGCTTCCGGTGTTTGCCGCCTTTGGGTGCCGTGGTCAGGATTGACCGCGGAATCCGAGGGATAAAATGTCTGTGATCGGCATTACTGTCAGTCGCGGACATGAGCCGCGGGTGACTGCTGTATGAATTAGCAGTTCACCCGCTGCCATGATGCCTGCTCTCCTCAGGAGCAGGCACCATGTTTAAAGACCCGACCAGCGCCGTACTAGGTAAGGGGTTAAAGGGATTTTCTGGTAACAATTATTTTTTTATCCAGTACCCACAGCATGCCTCTTGAAACAGAAGTTTCACACTTACCTGCTCTATGCTGCTCCGGTCATCTGCACTGACACGCTCTTTACATCTTCCAGTCCCTGCGCTGTTTACATCTGGCTGGCAAAGGTCATGGTTAGAGATGAGCGAATCATTCAAAAAATTATTCGCCGAACATTCACCGAACTTTTCCTAAAATTCGTATATTCAACGAATAGATTAGTTGTATTTACGTATAAAATATACGTTATTATGTGCTATTAGCGAACATTCGCTCACTAATAATGAACATTCATTTACAAAATGTACGCAACTTCTTAGAAGGCGTACAAATAGCTTACGAATCTCAGCGTACTATTGTCTAAGCGATTACGTAATACGCAGGCACGTACGAGGAGAGGCCGCGGCGTGCACTCCTCAGAGGCAGAGCAAATATTCGAGACATATATATGGTAAAGTGCAAATACATTATTATAGGTATAATATAAAAATTTTAAATATCACCTACCTAGTATGCTCACGGACACGTTTAAGTCTCTTTTCTTCTGACGCTTGTCATAGAACTGGAGCAGAGTCCCAAACTCAGTCGCAATTTGTAATCCACATAGGTAAAATTGTAATCCAAATGAGTAAATAAAAAGCAGCAAAGGTTCCTTAAAAAACCCTCTTTCAAGGGGCTCCCCAAATAACCTGAAAAGGGGGAAAAAGGGATGAGGCGCACGAATGCGCAACTTAATTTCCTGAGTTGCCTCGTCATCCTCTCGCGCTGGAGAAAGGGGCGTAACTACCAGGGAGGAGTCTGCATCGCTGAATTGAATTCGCGACAGCGTATAGGTACTACAGGAAAGTCTGCATCGCTGAATTGAATTCGTACGCGACAGCGTATAGAGTAACTAAATTATACGTAGAATAGGTTATAATTTATAGGACACACTACGTAGCGAATGCGTACAAAAGCGAAGCGAATCACCTAATATTCGATTTGCTTCGCAGCTGAAAAATCCCAAGATTCGATACGAATCTACGAAGCGGCGAATAGATTCGCTCATCTCTAGTCATGGTCATATGCACTGCTCTAGCCAATGACTGGCTTCAGCAGTGACATGATGTTTGTGATCACATGACCACTAAAGCCATTCTTTGGCTGGACAAGTGCATGTGACCATGCCCATGGTCAGTCGGATGTAAACAGCACGGGGACCAGAAGTTGGAGGAAGCTGGGGAAGCACGTATGATCAGAGTGGCGTGGAGCAGGTAAGTATGAATCTTCTGTTTCAGGGGGCAGTCTGTTGTCACAATGTAGGTGTGTTACCTTTCTATTACAAATGAACTTGATAAAAAAAATTATTATTACTTGAAATCCACTTTAACCTCTTCATTTCACAACCACTTTCCATTTCCATTTATTCATATTTATTTTTTACTCCCTGCTTTTCCAGAGCCGTAACTTTTTTTATTTTTCTATTTGCATAGCCGTATGAGGGATTGTCTTTTTTGCAGAACATGTTGTACTTTCTAATAGTTTAGTGCTCTCATTAAGAGAAACAAAATAAGAGTATTGCAGGTTTGATACCTTTTAATGGCTAACAAAAATAGAAGTAATGATGTTACATAGCGAGCTTTCGGGACATCACCAGTCCCTTCATCAGACGTACAAGACTAAGTACTTTCTAATGGCACCATTCAATATTTCATATGATGTAGTGGGAAGCTGGAATTGGGGAAAAAACGCAACTCTGCAATGATTTTTTATGGGTTTGTTTTTATGGTGTTCCCTTAAGCCGCAAAATTGATATATTAGCTGGCTCCCTGGGTCAAAATGATTACAACGCTACCTCATCTTTATGGTTTTTCTTGTGTTCTAATACTTAAAAAAAAAAAAAATTTCTTTGCCATATTCCCTTTGTTATTTGCCATATTCTGGCCCTATTGTATTTCTATATTTATTTCTAAAGAGCTTTGTGAGGACTCATTTTGTTGCAGGGTGATATTTAGTTTTTATTGATAGTATTTTGGAGTGTGTATGACCTTTTAATCATTTTTTATTTTTTTGAGAGCTAAAGTGACCAAAAACTATGGGGGAGATTTAACAAGGCAGACACTTTCTGCACTGGTCTTGATATTCCCGTGCTGCCAGAGGAGATGCCTAGTTTATGATGAGACGTAGGCCTTGTCATAAATTAGTTGCATATTCCGGTAGTCCATGCGCCTAAACAGAAATCTACAGAAGCTCTGAGCTGACATAGATTTCCGGCTTCCATTCCGCCAGAAAACTGGTGTGAATGAAAATAAATTTGTTGCGGCTGCTGATCACGCCCTCTTCCTGCCCTTGCCAAGCCCCCTTTCTGAAAACTGGTGAGGGTGGCGGAAAAACTGCCATTTGCGACTATCTTTTAAAAAGGTGCATTTAAAAAGTTGTGCAGTTTGCAACTTTTTAACACCACTTTTCTGGTGCAGAGAAACTTCCCCTTGATGTGTATATTATATGTATTGTATTTTTATTAAAAAACAGGTGGATCATTTTCTGGATAGAATTTTTGTGTATTCTAAATCCTGTCCTAGCTTTAAAACTTACTCCTTATTTGTACTTTTAACATGTCTCACGTAAAGAGTAACTACACTTTTTTTCAATTTTTGATATGTCATAGGGACATATCAGAAGTGCTGATCGGCGGGGGTCCCAGCTCTGAGATCCCCCTTTCTATGGAATTCGTCTACAGTCTCGCACTTAGCAGCAAGGAGAAGCTGCACTCGGCTGAGCACTTCTGACCACTTGTTCTAGCGATCGGTGGGGGTCTCAGAACTGGGCCCCCACTGATCAACACTTCTATATGTCCCTATGACATATCAAAAATTGAAAAAAAGTGTAGTTACTCTTAAACTCTCTCAGTCAGACCATCACTACGACCAGATAGACCCCCTGTACTGACTCAATTAGAGCCTTACACCAATCAATGCAATGCTCTTCTGTGGGAATCCTTATCTAGGCCTATCATGGGTACAATGGAGCTCTCATACTATTATCCCAATTCTACAACCACTGTTATCATGAGGATTACCATGCAGGTAACATCTTCCCCTCAAAGCAGCAGAAAACTGACAATGAATGGCCTATGTACATGGAGGTTTTATCATTATGTATTCTTTATGTAATGTTTAATTGCATAGTACTGCTGAAATGAAAAATAATGCCAAAAGTTCTAAGTTAATGTGGTTTCTATGAATATCGACACATCCTGAGGATAGAGGTTAGAAATGAGTGAAGTTTAGAAAAAATTCGATTCGGCAGCTTTGCCGAAGTTTGACAGGAATTTTGATTCGTTGCAAATTCATTTGTCACAAAACGTTAAAACCCCATTCAGCCTATGAATCAATGGGACCATTTTTAAGACACTTAGACACTTAGCCAGAAGTACACCCGTCTAACGGCCGTTAAAAACGCTAATATGCTAGTGCAATACGGTCTTTTGACGTCATCATGCTCAGCGCAGGTCCTTCGGCGGGTCTTTTTCAATCGAGAATGGAGCGGACTGCCTCTGTGCGAGCAAGTGGATGTGTTGAGTTTTTTTTCCACTCTTTCTAAGACATCTCTAGCCGCCTGTAATGGGGAGCTGACGGCGCTGTAGGGAGGGAGTGCGCCGCCGGCTCCCCATCTCCCAAGCCTGTTCAGGAGCAAGGACATGGCCTGCGTCCTCGCCTCCATGGCAATAAGGAGGGAGGAGGAGTCGGACGCGGCCGGCGTCTTTGTATCCCTAGCAACCCAGGGGAGGGGAGGACCCGGCGATGCACGCTTCACAAGCGAGGCCGGTGTCCTCCATCTCCTGGACAACAAGCAGCAGGGGATGCCCATGAGTCGGCACTCAGGTGTATTGAGGTTTCTGATTTGGGTCACGTGACCCATCTGCTGGGCCTATTTAAACAGGCAGCCTGCTGGCCACAGGTTGCCTGTGATTGGTCTTTTTACCTGAGCTTACGATTGTGAACTGCTGTGACTACTGTGCTTGACTTCGGCTTGTATATTTGACCTTGTCCCCGTCTCCCCCTCTTGTACTTCTTTACCTCTCGGCTTTGACCTTGGCTCGTGTGTTTGACCTTGCTCCTGTTTGTTCCCCTGGTTCCCCTGGTTTTTGACGTGACTTCCTGATTTGACCTCAGCTTGGTGATTATTTTCTAAGGCTACATTCACACGTCCGTTTAAAACATCCGCAATCTATCCGCATCCGTTCTGCAATTGCGGACGGTTTTTGCGGATATTTTGCGGATCCATTCATTTCAATGGGTCCTGAGAATCTGCGGACATTGCACCGTATGTTGTCCGCATCTGTTAATCTGTTCCGTTCCGTTTTGCGGATCCGCAAACAGAAATCCTCCTGTCCTACTTTTCTCCCGAATTGCGGTCCGTAGCACAATGAAAGTCTATGGATCCGCAAAAAATGCAGAAGACATGCGGAAAGGCATCCGCATGTCATCCGTATTTGCGGATTCCGTTCCAGGAGGGGTGAAAAAAAAGATGTTATTCATCGGATTCACCGGATCCGCAAAAAACGGATGACATATGGATACATCCTTTCCGTTTTTTACGGAAAAACGGAACGGATGTCCTGGAAAAACGGAGCTTTTTGCGGAACAACGGATCCGCAAAAAACTGACCGTTTTCCAGGATGTGCACACATACGGACGTGTGAATGTAGCCTTATTGTGTGTTCTGTCTTTGTTTATTGTTTTCTCCTGTTGTTCCCCCTCCCTGTATGCCCCAGCACGTACCTAGGCTAGGGACTGTCAACAAGTTGTACGCCGTTGCCTAGGACGGGCTGTGCAAGTAGGCAGGGTCAGTGGTGGGGTTGAGTTCAGGGCTGCACATACCCCTGAACTGTGACACCATCATTTTAGGAAAAATGATTTTTTACCACGAAGCGCAGGGAAATTTGACTTTGTTTAGAATCTAAGTTTTCCTAAATTTTGCTGTTTTTCAAAGAATTTAGCCATGTTAACCCCTTCTATCCTGGAGGTTTATTTGACTTTGAGTTTGCGTTTTGCGCTCTTTGCCTTCCCAGAACCATAACATTTTTGTTTTTCTGTTCACTTAGCTGTATGATGGCTTGTTTTTTGCTGGAAAAGTTGTACTTTCCAACTCCACCATTATTGCATAGAATGTAGTGGGAAATGGGACAAAAATTCCCAAGGTGTTTTGTTTTTGTTTTTTTTACAGCGTTCATCATGCGCTAAAACTGACTTGTGATCTTCATTCTCCAGGTAAGTATGAATCTGGTGATACCATATATGTATAGTTTTTCTTGCGTTTTGATAATGGAAAAAAAATAAAAAAAACTTTTTTTTTTTTTTTTTTTTAGCTGTCATTTTCTGACCCTTATAACCTTTTTGTAGTTATCTGTGCGGAGCTGTATGAAGGCTCGTTTTTTCAGGGTGATCTGTACTTTTCATTGATACCATTCTGTGGTGTGTAGAATTTTTTGATAACTTTTTATTACATTTTTTTTGTGGGAGGAGAAGCAACCAAAAAATGGCAAATCAGCCATTTTGACCTTTTTTTATGTTTTGGATTAATACGTTTGATATTTTCACACGTGGCGACACCAATGATGTGTATTTTTTTTTTTTTACATTTTTTTATACTTTTTTTTAATAGTTCCCATAGGGAACTATAACAAGCAATCATTAGATATTAGCATTGGAGTCTATGATGACTTTACTAGTTGCCTGTAGCAGGGCTCCGTAGGAAACCCTGTGCTGCAGCCTCCTCTCATTCACTATGGCATTACCGCCATTCAAAGACATGAACAGCAGGTACCCAGTTGCTATGGCGGGCGCCATCTTTAAAGACCAGACATGTGATGTAATAGTACGTCACATGCCGGGAAAGGGTTAATGTGATGTTCTGGTGTCCCACACACCTTGACCATATACCGTGTTTTCTAGTCACATTTCAGCTGATGGAATATGGGTGTGCCTTATAAATAACACTGGAAAATCCCATTTGGAAAATAATGAGCGATAATTGTACATTTACATGGAGTTTTCAGCCTGTGCTTATCAGTGGCCGGCAGATCTGTATTCTAGATGGAAATCTGAATAATCTCTATAAACCAGAAAATGCCCGCAGTCTGAAAATATTTGGGCGCCCGACTATGTTTATTAATAGCTTTTAGCTAATTGTTTTACCAGCTCTGGAAAATCATTCACATCACCTTTACCCTAGGTTTCCAGTTATTGGAAATCTCATTTCTGCCAAGTTTAATGGACGGATTTAATTAATGGATAATTTAATTTTTTTCATGAATGTTAATATTTTAGGAAATAAATAATATTTAGGAAATAAAAACATTTAGACATATAACTATCATCAGCGGGTAGTCTCAACATATTCCAGTAGTATAGCGTTTAGGGTTCATTTAGACGACTGTAATTCTGGGTCCACATCTGTATGGACCTATCAATTTCAATGGGGCCGCAAAAGATGCGGACAGCACACCATTCCTCCTTTCCGCGGGCCTGCAAAAAATATAGAGCATATCTATATATGACTGGCTGTGTGCGTTCCATGTTTTGTGGACCGCAAAACACTTACGGTCGTCTGAATGGACCTTTACAGTATTGATAGCCTAGCCTCAGGATAGGTCATGAATATCCTATCAGTAGGGTTCTGACTTCCAGCATCCCCGCTAATCAGCTGTTTGAAGAGGCCACATCGGTGAGCACCACTGACTACTTACAGAACACCAAGCACAGCACCATACATTGTATAGTGGTGGTGCTTGGTACTGCAGCCCAGGTTCATTCACTTTAAGGGAACTGAGCTGCATATAGGCCTTGTAACTGATGATGTCACTGGCCTCTTCAAGCAGCTGATCGGCATGGGTGCCAGGAGTCTAAACATCACCAATTATTGATGACCTATCCCGGACATAAGTCATCAATTTTCGATACCCAGACAACCCCTTCAATCACTTAATTACCAGAGCAGTTACCAAGCCTATATTGGTGGATTGTTTAGTTCCTGCCGCATTCAGAAAAAAATAACTTTTTTATATTTTTCGGTTGTCGTAGCCACATGTTTTTTTTTTATGGAATGAGTTGCATTTTTTTTTAATTCTGCCATTTTGAGTAACCAACTAAATTGTATAGTTGCTATAGGGAGTTAATGAACAGCGCTGTGGATTTTCTCAAGTGTAGAGTTGAGCGAACGTGCTCGTAACGAGCACTGTAGTGCTCGGATCCCCTGCGCTCGCATGGCCGCAGGCATCCGTCCTCACCTGACTGTAAGTCAATGGGGGCGGATCCGTTTGGTATGACACACGAGTGTGTCATACCAAACGGATCCGTCCCCACTGACTTGCAGTCGGGTGAGGAGGACGGATCCGGATGGCTGCGCCCATGCGAGCGCAGGAGATCCGAGCGCTACAGTGCTCGTTACGAGCATGTTCGCTCAACTCTACTCAAGTGTCTTCCCTGTGACTTCACCTGCCTAGTAACAGTACCATCTCAGGAATCTGCAGTGCTATTGGTGCCCCTTCTAGATAGAACAGGCAACATATTTTTAGTATCTCACATAAGTGAGTACACCCCTCACATTTTTGTAAATATTTTATTATATCTTTTTATGGGACAACACTCAAGATATGATACTTTCATACAATGTAAAGTAGTCAGTGTACAGCTTGTATAACAGTGTAAATTTGGTGTGCCCTCAAAATAACTCAACACACAGCCATTAATGTCTAAACCACTGGCAACAAAAGTGAGTACACCACTGAGTGAAAATGGCCAAATTGTGCCCAAAGTGTCAATATTATGTGTGGCCACCATTACTTTCCAGCACTGCCTTAACTCTCTTGGGCATGGAGTTCACCAGAGCTTCACAGGTTGTCAATGGACTCCTCTTCCTCTTCCATGATGACATCACGGAGCTGGTGGATGTTAGAGACCTTGCACTCCTCCACTTTCCGTTTGAAGACGCCCCACAGATGCTCCATAGAGTTTAGGTCTGGAGACATTCTTGGCTAGTCCAGCACCTTTACCCTCAGTTACTTTAGCAAAGCAGTGGTCGTCTTGGAGGTTTGTTTGGGTCGTTATCATGTTGGAATACTGTCTTGCGGCCCAGTTTCCGGAGGGAGGGGATCATGCTCTGCTTCAGTGTGTCACAGTACATGTTGACATTCATGGTTCCCTAAATGAACTATAGCTCCCCACAGCCGGTAGCACTCATGGAGCTCCAAACCATGACACTCCCACCACCATGCTTGACTATAGGCAGGCCACACTTGTCTTTGTACACCTGACCTGGTTGCCGCCTCACATGCTTCACACCATCTGAACCAAATAAGTTTCTCCTTGTCTCATCCTTCTGGGACGAAAGCCATGCAGACAAATTTGATGCAGTGTACGGCGTATGATCTGAGCCAGGGGCGTTGCTAGGCTAAAACATTCAGGGCCTGGGCCCCTGATGTTTTGTCCCAGGCCCCGAATGTCCAACCTGCCAGATAGATACAATTGTATTGCCATCCTCTAGGTTACCAATCTAAAGTATTGCAAAAGATAAAGGACCTATGGTGACATCACAGGTCATGTGATCAGTGCAGTAGCTAAGAAGAACCTGCGATGAAGTCACCATCATAAGACCAGTGCAGGAGAGGACGGGAGTGAAGAGAATTCTAGGGGAAGAAGCTCTGCTGAGGTCTGCTATGAGGAGAGGTAAGTTGTATAATTTAACTGGGACTGTATGTTAGGGCTGAAGAGAGGGATGTTATTTACATGGGGCTGAATGTTCAGGGGGTGATGCTATTTACATGGGACTGTGTGTTGGAGGGGGCAATTTTATTTAGATGGGACTGTATATTGGAGGGGCTGAAGGGAGGGAGGGGTTATTTACATGGAACTGTGTGTTGGAAGTGACTGGAGAGGGAGTGATGTTATTTACATAGGACTGTATGTTGATGGCGGCTGTGGGAGGGGATGATGTTATTTATATGGGACTGAACGTTGGAGGGGTCTGTAGGAGGGGTGATGTTATTTACATGGGACTGTATGTTGAAGGTGGCTGGGGAGGAAGTGATGTTATTTACATGGGAATGTATATTGGAAGGGCTGAAGGCAGGGGAATGATGATATTTGCATGGGACTGTATGTTGGAGAGGCTGACGGGAGTGATGTTATTTAAATGAGACTCTACGGTGGAGGGAGGGAAAATAATTTTATTTACATGGGACTGTATGGTGGAGGGGTTGAGGAATCATCATTGCTGAGGGCACTAAAGTAAGGAATATAACTACAGGGGGCATTATAACAGTAGGGGGAAGTATAAATACTGGGGGCACTTCAGGGAAAGCATTATAACAATAGGGCGAAGTATAAATACTGGGGACACTGTAGGGGTATTATAAACCCAGGGGACATTATAGGCATTCTTAGTACTACTGGGGCTCTATAGGAGAGACTTATAGATCTGCCTTATTACTAAGAGCACTATGGGGGCCTTATTACTAAGGAGGGGTTTGTAGAGAGCTTTATTACCACTGGGGGAACAATAGGGGGGCTTTATTTCTACTGGGGGCTCTTTGAGGGTATTATTAATAAAGGAGGGCTCTTCTACTAATGTGGGCATTCTTGGGGAGCACTATCACTATTGGGGGCACTGTAGGGCTGTAGGGGGCACTTTTACTAATGAGGGCAGTCTAGAAGGGAATTGCTATTGGTGGGACTTTGAGGAGCACTATTACTATGGGGGGCACTGATATCTATTCAGGATATTATTTGGGAATATTGGGGGGCACAGCCAGCAGCAGGATAACACTGTGGGGACTCCAGGTTGGGAGATGATGAAATGTGAGGAAGCTCAGATGTCTTTGTGTCACACTCTGCAGAGACGAGGTGGCTGAAAGAAGTTGTCCGGACTGAAATGGAGAAGATGATGAAAGAGAAGATCTACATCAGAGGAGACGTCACCTGGAGGCACTGGATGTGAAAGGTAGGTGCTGCTGCGAAAGGGGGGGGGGGGCAGTCGACAGAAAATTGGACCATATGCATTGGGGCTTGGGACCCGGATCTTTTGAGACCCTAGGAACACCCTTGGTCTGAGCACTAAGAGGCTGACCCCCCCCCAGCCCTTTAACCTCTGCAGCAATGCTGGCAGCACTCATACAACCTTTGGATGTGACGCTGACCATGTGCACTGAACTTCTTTAGTTGACCATGGTCTTGGCCACCGTGCTGCAGCTCAGTTTCAGGCTGTTGGCAATCTTCTTATAGCCTATTCCTGTGGTGGCTAACCTCCGGCACTCCAGCTGTGGTAAAACTACGACTCCAAAATGCAAACATGCTTGGCTGTTTAGCTTGGCAAATGCCTGTTCTATCTAAAAGTGGCACCAATAGCACTGCAGATTCCTGAGATCATCGCAGGCCCCATAGCAGATGCACCGTCTGCCTCCATTGCTCGCCACAGGGCTCACAGCCTTATGCCATGATGTACAGTATATTGTTGTGCAGCAGTCGGAAAGTGGTTAAAATGCTCCGGTCCTAACCAGTGAATCTGCTAAATGGCCATAAAGAGCTGAGAGTGGGCTGGGGTTTTGGAGTTGTACCATGCCAATTCATTAAGTTTAGTGAGATCTTTTTGTTTTTACCATTTTTTAACAAAAGGTTAAAATATTCTCGTCTTCACACTAACCACTGGAGTACAATAGGCGACACATCTGGTTTTCTGCAGCTCGCTTGCAAGACAAGGGTCTCTCCACCCTCAGTAATAAAAATGTAATTTCAATTGTTCATTTAGCTTAAGAAAAAGGGAGGTTCACCGAAACACGGCACTCATTACTCTCCAGCAGCGTCCCCCTGTGGATATGCTATGATGGATTCCCGTACTATGGATGTATGTCACTAGGAGTGAATATTGCAGAACTCTATACACATATTACTTTTCTGAACTCATAGACATAAAGGACATTAATATTTTATTATTATTATGGATGAGCAAATCATTCAAAATTTTATTCGCTGAACATTCGTCAAACTTTTCATAAGATTCGTATATTCGACAAATATATTTGTTGAATCTGCGTACAAAATATACGTTATTATGTGCTATTAGCGAACATTCGCGCACTAATAACGAACGTTCAGTCTTAAAAGGTACGCAACTTCTTTGAACACGTACGCATGAGCGTACAAATTGCGTATGAAAATGACGGGCTTTGCTGGAGTGGAATGGTGGAGCAGGAGGAACGCTCCGAGTCTGACCCCTGGCTTCATATGGATACTGTATCAGCAGATGACAGCAGATTATCCGACTGAGATGAGCGTGCCATCCACTCCACTATGTCATCCACTTTTCTCCTCCACTACAATTTTGCGCCTTGGTGGGTTAGCCTGGTGGAACACCGGCCAAGTATTGCAAATACTACAAGTAGAAGCTCCGGCTACACGTTCTTTGGCACTGCTGCCCTGTGCCACCTTCTCCTGTTTTTTAGAGCTCAAGGTCTGGCTGGAACTGGACCCCTTTTGCTTATCCATTCCAGACATTTTTCACTTCACTCTGTCGCCCTGCAGCTGTCTCTCTCCCTGTCTCTCTGTCTCTCTCTCCTGCCTGAATAATTACTAGCCCTGCACTGGCCCTGCAGTATCCCTGATGTGTGTAATATGGATTCCCTGAACAATTACACCCCAATTTCAACAACACAGATCTCAGTGTCTCAGAAGTTCACACACAGTGCTTCTGCTCGTCTCAGCAGTCGCAGCAGAAGTGAAGCATCACTGGCTTACCGAGCCTGAGCCAATCAGAGCAAGCCCTGCCCACTAGGTCAGGTGACCGCTTTCTTCCCAGGCTTTTGCACATGAATAACGAACTAACAGTAAAAGTTCGCTAATTACTTGAATTCGTACGCAACAGCGTATAGAGTAACTTATATGTAGCATTAGCGTACAATTTATCGGACAAGTACATAGCGAATGCGCAGAAAGCCTTAGGAACATTTTCTAATCTTAACGGAGCGAATCACCTAATATTCGGATTCACTTTGCAGCTGAAAATTTCCAAGATTCAATACGAATCAACAAATCGACGAATAGATTCGCTCATCTCTAATTATTATTATTAATTTTAAGAAGTTTCGATCTCTACCATGTTTCTCTATATGGATCCCGCAGCTCACCTCTTAGATTTGCTGTGTAGATTCGGACTGGATAGTAACACTATAAACAATGCAGAAAGATAGGCTTTGTAGGTAGCTCCCTGTACTACTCATGGTCTCAGAGAGGAGCTGTACTCTATTATTTCCTGGAGATTATAAAGGTGGCCATTAGTGTTGAGAGAATGAAAGCCAAATGAATTGACTTCGATCCGAATTTCAGGAAACATTTTATTCACTGCCAAGCTAAATTTCCTTGCGCTTTGTGGTAACTAATCTATTTTTCCTGAAATGGCGGCAAAAAAAAAAAAACATACTCACCTCATCCATTTGCTCGCAGAGAGGCTGTCGTGGCCATCTTGATTAAAGATGCAGCACCAAATCTTGTGCTGAGTGATTTCACCATGCCGGCCAGGCGCAGTGACCTCATCAGTGAGGACGTCAGTGAGCCCGGCCAGCGTGATGACATCACGACACCACTGGCCGCGATGGCCTCTCCACAAGCAAATGGATGAGAATGTTTTTTTTTTTTTTACTGGATTAAACCCTGAAAGCCCACAATTGTAGCATCAGATGCTACGATCAGTGAAGAATGCGGCCTCTGAGGGGTTCAATGATGGGGCATCATCTTTGCGCCCGCTACATACAAAGGAATGCGCTTCGTGAAGAAGTAATTGGTCACGAATCGAATTTGTTTGTGAAATTCGGTGAAGAAGCCAAATAGAATTTTTTATAATTTCGCTCATCACATTACTTAAATGTCAGCCAAACCCACTTCAGCGGGATTGCATGTGATCTAATGTGTATGGAGGCGCCCCGGCTCTCCCCCAAAAGCAGATGTCAAGGGAAGGGGGATCACCATGTTGAGATTTAACAGAGCTGATCCTTTGTTCTCAAGGGAGATAACCCACCTCCAGAGGAGTCTGGCAGCAACTTCCCTCTACCCATAGAGAGCTCATGCAGGCTTGGCCAAGCTGACCGTGCATGTGGGGGGGTGGGTCTAAAGGAAAAGCTGTTGGCTGAGTAAGGGTCCTATTACACCTACAGTTTCTGCAGGCGATTGTTGGGAGGAAAGCATTCCTTCCCAGCAATCGCCTGCTCGGTAGCAGAGGAGACCACTGCTATTACGGTATATGCAGTGATCTCCTCCTTAGTATAGTGAAGAGTGATCTCTACTGCCATCCCTCTTCACCCTGCTTTGCCGCCAGCAGACTGTGGATTACACAGCAGTCCAATTATCCGACGAACGAGCGGATAATCAGCTGCAGTATTACACTGCCAGATCGTCGCTAATGAGCGTTCATACGAATGCTTATTATCAACGATCTTAGCGATTATCTGCCGGTGTAATAGGGACTTAAGAGTTTGACCAATATCTATGGTGTGTGGTCTCATTGATTTCAGCTGCCATAAAGCACATTCACCATGCTGCATCGTCTATACCAGGGATGCTCAACCTGCGGCCCTCCACCTGTTGTAAAACTACAACTCCCACCATGCCCTGCTGTAGGCTGTCTGGACATGCTGGGAGTTTTAGTTTTGCAACATCTGGAGGGCCACAGGTTGGGCGTCCCTGGTCTATACCGACATACAGAACATATACGTCTTGAACGACTTAAAATCACTTAAAATTACAGATGTAGCAGAGTTAAAAGTAACACTTGGTGAGTTATCACACGTTATGACTGTGACTGTTAACTCTGCTACATCTGTAAATATGTGTAACAGTCCCTATAAGATGATATCAGTTTCGTCACCTTGAATGTTTTATATTCTTTAACGCCATCATCATATCCATCCTGGGGCCTTTAACGTTAAAGGGGTTATCCCATTATTAATGCAAAATGTGAAAATCAGAAATCATATACTACATGGCAAACGTTTTCTAAAGCTAGAACTAGCCCTGTACCTCACATGGATCTGGAGATCTCCCAATTTATTGCTCTACTACATGTATGTGAAGATGGCAGCTCCAGGGTATGTCCTTTCGACTGGAGCTCAGGGGGGCTGTCCTTTCTAATGCAGCTCTCTCCCTGTCACAGCTCAGGGGGGCTGTCCTTTCGACTGCAGCTCTCTCCCTGTCACAGCTCAGGGGGGCTGTCCTTTCTAATGCAGCTCTCTCCCTGTCACAGCTCAGGGGGGCTGTCCTTTCGACTGCAGCTCTCTCCCTGTCACAGCTCAGGGGGGCTGTCCTTTCTACTGCAGCTCTCTCCCTGTCACAGCTCAGGTGAGCTGTCCTTTCGACTGCAGCTCTCTCCCTGTCACAGCTCAGGGGGGCTGTCCTTTCTAATGCAGCTCTCTCCCTGTCACAGCTCAGGGGGGCTGTCCTTTCGACTGCAGCTCTCTCCCTGTCACAGCTCAGGGGGCTGTCCTTTCTACTGCAGCTCTCTCCCTGTCACAGCTCAGGTGAGCTGTCCTTTCGACTGCAGCTCTCTCCCTGTCACAGCTCAGGTGAGCTGTCCTTTCGACTGCAGCTCTCTCCCTGTCACAGCTCAGGGGGGCTGTCCTTTCTAATGCAGCTCTCTCCCTGTCACAGCTCAGGGGGGCTGTCCTTTCGACTGCAGCTCTCTCCCTGTCACAGCTCAGGTGAGCTGTCCTTTCGACTGCAGCTCTCTCCCTGTCACAGCTCAGGGGGGCTGTCCTTTCTAATGCAGCTCTCTCCCTGTCACAGCTCAGGGGGGCTGTCCTTTCGACTGCAGCTCTCTCCCTGTCACAGCTCAGGGGGGCTGTCCTTTCTACTGCAGCTCTCTCCCTGTCACAGCTCAGGGGGGCTGTCCTTTCTACTGCAGCTCTCTCCCTGTCACAGCTCAGGTGAGCTGTCCTTTCGACTGCAGCTCTCTCCCTGTCACAGCTCAGGTGAGCTGTCCTTTCGACTGCAGCTCTCTCCCTGTCACAACTCAGGGGGGCTGTCCTTTCTAATGCAGCTCTCTCCCTGTCACAGCTCAGGGGGGCTGTCCTTTCTAATGCAGCTCTCTCCCTGTCACAGCTCAGGGGGGGCTGTCCTTTCTCAAGGGGTTTGGTTTGTAATTTCTGCTGCAGCTCTCTTCCTATGAAAGCCCAGGAGGCATATCCTTTATCAGAGGGGATGGATTTTCTGCTGCAGCTCAGGGGTATGTCTATTCTCAGGAGGCATGCTCTTTCTGCTGCAGCTCTCTCTGTAACTGTCACAACATCTAACAGAAGATCTGGCTGGTGGTAGTTTAAAGCTAGAAGTGAGCATGTGTGTCCCCCTCAGGAAAGTGGGCAGAGAAATAAGGAAAAGAATAAACAGCAGGTGGCGCTATACTGATACATTTTATTGAATAACTCAGTGGCTGTACTAAATTTTTAATTATATGTAATTAGAAAAGTATTCAGACTGTAGGTGCCGCTTTGAAAAATGCTCATTATATTATGCGGGACAACCTTTTTAAAGTTTCCATTTCTACGATACTTCACATCCTTATCATACAAGGATAAATGGAGTTGAGGTTCAGTAGGGTCTTTAACCACTGTAGAAACACCAATGCAAAACTGCAGGCAGGTAGTAATCCAGTGCGGGGCACAGAGGGGAATTTATGCATTAGCACAGGGGTACTCAACTAGTTTAACTAAAGGTCCACATATCTGGATCTGCAGTCAAGTGAAGGTCCGAGCTGAATCCCAACAGTAAAGATGAACGCCCCCATTATTGCACCGCAGTGAACACTCTCTGCTCACTGGAAGGTCAGGGCACTGCAGGTCCTGTCCTGAGCTTCCAGTGAGCAGCTCGAGCAAATGGAAGAGGCGAGTTGTTTTTTTTTAATTTTTTTATATATAACACAAGTGGCGGTGAAGGTAAAGGCTGTATTAATGAGCACTCTGCAATGGAAGCGCTTATTAGTAACAGACCATACAGGAAAATACTGGCAATTAATATTGCTGGTAGAAAAAAATTACCGGCACAAGCAGCGGCACTAAAATACCGCCCTTGCCGGTGAGCTACTGGCCGGGTGGCAACCCTAGCCACAGAACAGACATATGTATTTTTGTTCCACATCCAATCCCCATTATTGGTGGACTGGATGCGGAACTCTTCATTTCAATGGGGCCACAAAAGATGCAGACAGTACACAGTGTGCTCTCTGCATTTTTTGCAGCCCCTTTGAAATTAAGGGGTCCGCATCCAGTGGTGATGTTTATCCCCCATATCCAGCAGCACGTAAGTGTCCTTTGGAGCTTAAAGCTCCCTTACATACCGCTGCTGCAGGAGAGGAGGGACTGAGCCGCCAAGAGAGACAGCTTCCTCCATGGGCAGGCACCGGATGAAAGTGCTGAGAAAGACAAGTCCTGATGCCAGCATGTGGAGGGACCTGTCTCTTTCAGTGCGCACATCCCCTTCCATCCGGCGACTGCGTGGGGAGGAGCTTGTGCCCCAGCTCTTTCCGGCGCACTGTCAGATTAGGAAGCAGCCTAAAGTGCTGCTCCCTATGGAAGGGATGGCAGCAGTCTGTGTTTGGGTTTGGACCGTGGTCCGCCAGTTGAGTACCCCTGGACTAGGATTTTGTATACCAAATTTATTGAAAGGCGCAGGCAGTTACATCTTCTGGCCGGCCATACACCAAAAAACAAAAACAAATCTACATCACAAATTGGCATAGACTTGAATTATAATTTACATCAGTTTCTGGTGTAAATGATAGTAAATCTGACAGGCTGCACACCCTCCTGCTAAGCACCAGTCACTTTTTCTCAAAATTAACTAAGGCAACTTGAAATTGAAAAGGTTACAAATTTTTGCACAAAAAAAAAAAAAAAAAATCACCTTTGTTTTGATAAGTTTCCACTATTGACTGCAGTGTTAATCTGAACAAGTCCAGAGGTGTAACATGGACTATACATACGTACCATTTGCAGTATTGGTACCTGAGGAGATTTTGGGTGTCCCCACAGACCAGGACTCAGATGCAGCAGCTGAATCTTCCCTCCTACAGCAGCAATGTGTTGAATTTGATGATCTTGTCATCCTATGTAACCAGTCACCAAGGACATAACCCGCTGGTTAGTTCAGTACTTGACTAGATACAAAAAAAAAAAATGTGTATTTTTTTTTCTTTTGTAGCCAAACTATAGTTTTGCATTACAGTCTCAGGATGGGTCCACATCACGTTTTCCCATCCGTTTAACGTGTATATGTTTTAGTATACCTTTTTTTCCCCATTGTAAAAAAAAAAAAAAAATAATCTTGCAAGAACCACGCTCTGGGGTCGGCAACTGCACCTTTTCAGTGGGCTCTCGTGGTACTGTGCTCTGCGTGTCCTATGCTGGTGGTGCTCTTTCAACTTCTCTTTAAGAATAATAGCTAGCTAGCAGTGACGGCTGTTTCGCGCTCTGTTGCGCTTCGTCTGGCCTCTCACGAGAAACGGTCATCGCCTCTAACCACTGAGTGAGTGCCCGCAACAGCGACAACGTATTGAACAATAAAGGACTGCTTAAAAATCTGGTGAGTGCTGCATTTTATTATTCTTAAAGAGAAGTAAAAACATAAATTTTTTTTTATTGGACTCTGCAGGATACAAGAATGTGGTTTGCTGCATTTTTGTATTTTTTTCATCCCCCTATCCCCTATATGTCAAACGGTGGCATAAAACGTGACGTGAACCCAGCCTTACACCTCTCCGTTCACCTCATATGAAGTGCACATCGCCAGGCACGGAACGTCCTGGGATTTCGATTGCAGAAGCAACGTTATTTATGCATCAGGCTGAAACACAAGCAAAAGTGAATCTGTTTATAATGAATTTAAAGCCCCGTCTCGCCCATTTCACATGCTGATATTTATGCCTTAAGCCATTTAAGTGCGTCTGTTGTTTGGCGTGTATTTACCTTAAACGAGGCTGACAAATAATGACTAAATGGAAACCACATCTATATTATGGTGAAACTGAAAGAGTTCCATAAAAGTCTTTGAGAAAGTCAAGAAAATTGAGCCATCACCGACGGTGAAATAAGGGAGGTGGTATTATGAACCATATCAAATGTTAGCCAGAAAGTCATTGATTGACTATAAGAATAATCTAAAAGTGCAGCCTTGTAAAAAAGAACAGCTGATAACAATCTCCAGCGGTACGACGGCGGGATTTAAGGAGATTTCTGAAAACAATGCACGCAAGACGCGAAGCTTAATATTGGGAACAGATGCAAAAATGTCTCTGAATAATGATCATATATGAAGAAGGAATGCTTTCCCTCATCTTCCACTTGCCATATATAATGATTCCCATATTACTTGTCCTCACAAGGCACAACCAAGTCAGTGGAAATTAATCCCGAGCTGCAGAATCATATTCCATACGACCAGCCAGCCTCCTAGATGGGCATCAGAGTTCAAAAAGAAGGGGGGAAAAAAGCCAAAAATTATTAAATCGAGTTTCGAAGATTATGTTATGCATTAACTTGATGGTTTTTTTTTTTTGTTTTTTTTTGTTTTTTAACATTTACAAATTGTTGTCAGATCCTTAGCAAACCCCTCTGAGTAGAACGAGGCCATGTTTAGCTTGAGAAAGGAGAAGGATAGGGTATAATGACCACAGAAAGAAACTGACATGATGCAGGGTGGCCAGCAAAAAAGTAGCCCGCCTCCAGCGATAGTATGATAAGATGAACGAGCAAGTGTTACTCACAAGTCACAAAAGATGCTGAAAGTGGTCCCCGTTCACGTCTCTGCATCTTTGGGCAGGTCAGATTAGGTTGGCTGATACCGCTTGCAGCTCTTCAACAGTAATGCTGCAGAAGAAAAAATATCCTGCTTTTTCCAAAAAGATGGGGCATGCACCTCATGGGACTCACTGGCACGGGTTCATGAACTGTTTACAGACGAGCGAACTGTAAGCAAGGGGTGATGGCCACCACGTTCCCCAGACTTGTCCATGTGCGATTTTTATCTGTGTGAAATTTTAAAATATAAAGTGTCTGCTAACAATCCACATCCCCTGGAGGAACTCAAGGAAAACATCACAAACACTATCCGCAGCATCACTGCTGAAGAGCTCCAAGTAGTATCAGCCAACATAATCCGACGTGCCCACATATCCACTTGCTCGTTCATCTTGTCATACTATCTCTGGAGGCAGGCTACTTTTTCGTGGGCCACTCTGTGTAAGGGTTGCTTTTCTTGTGTTCACTGTAGTTATGGATGTGGTAAAATTTGGCAGAATCCCTTCTTCCAATGGCCAGCCAACACATATAGCATTTATAAGCACCCTGGAGCAGGGCATATCTGCACATGGTTTATTATTGTTATGTCATGCATTGCTATGCCTTGTATACTCCCAACATGGCTCTGTGTGGTAGTGATAGAGTTAGCTAAGGGCTCATGCACACGAATGTGTGCGTTCAGTGCCCGTGCTGTGGACCTTCATTTGCGGTCCACAATGCACGCCACTGACTGTGGGGCTGCCGCATTCGGATCGTGGACCCATTCATTTAATTGGGGTCCGCGATCCGCATCCAACAGTCCGTAGTGCATGCGATACAGAGGCACGGCGAGAAGCACAATGGAAGCATACCGTAGTGCTTCCGTGGTGTTCCGATCCGAGCCTCCATTCCACATCTCCGTGATTGCTGACCCATTGAAGTGAATGGGTCTGCGATCCGTGGTGCGGGCTGCACACAACTGGTCGTGTGCATGAGCCCTAACTCTGACACAGCCATTTGTAGGAGGTTTCAAGGTGGTGCCTGGCTCCATCCCTAGCTCTAGCATGTTCTAGGAGAGTCTGGGGAGAGAGTTCAGAGTGGAAGGAAGTCAAAGTCCACCTCTCCTCAGATTTCAGGATTCAGAGACTAACAGATCTCTGTTTGATTGTTGTAAGATCTACAGTGACAGAGAAAGGAGAACTTGGAATCTGCATGGTGAAGCAGACAAAATCAGTAAGGTAACCGCCGTTCAGGGCAATACGGAGTTTACTGCTATGGAGGGATTATAGTTAAGACACCCTACACGCTTATGGAACGGCCTGGCCAGTCATATCATTCAATCTGTATGCCGCAGTGCACATTACAGTTAGCGCTGAGCGAAGTTTACTAAAATTTGATTTGGCTGCTTCACTGAATTTCACAAAGATGGAAAAAAGGACAAGGTGAGTATGTTTTTTTAGTTTTTAACATCATTTCAGGGAAAATTGATTCGTTACCACGAAGCACAAGGAAATTCAGCTTTGCAGCGAATCGAATTTTCCCCTGAAATTCGGATTGAAGTCCACTTAGGATACTTTGATTCGCTCATAACTATATATGATATGTACATGCTAGGACACAACTCTGCCCTCGACAGGCTGATGTCTAACCCTGTCAATCAAGGGGAGTGTGCAGAGTACAGGAGTGTTAAAAAAGCAGTGCTCCAAGGATTCAGCCCTGCCCCTGGTGCTCCAACATGCTCATTTGCATATGAATAAAACATAGATATCTCTGCAGCTGTTTAATACACAGACAAAAGAAAGGTATTGCTTGAATCAGCATGATCAGCCCTTCCAGGCATTTTGCTTAGATTAAATCTGCTGTACTGATTTTCAAGGCATATGGGTGGATGCCTATCACACGTCTACCTCTTAACCTATGAATACAAGACAAGTATGTATACACAGTAAATAAGTTTATTATATGTAGCGTCTCAGCTCTATGTACAAGGTATAACTGCTGCACCCTTCGAGACATGAAGCAGTTACCGCTGTAGTACTGTATATTAGCGTCAACAGTTTTAATACACAACTGTTTGGTTATAATAGGCACCGAGAACCAACATCAGCTAAACGAAGATTTCAAATACAGTCGTCTTAAATGTACAATATGGAAACCATAAACTTACAAAATTAAAAAAAATAAATTTACATTTCTACTTCCAAACAGTTTTTTTTTTGTATTGTTCCTTTACAGAAATATACACAAGTCCGTTATTTTTTGCTGCATGGCGTCCTGTTAACAGTCCCGGTCCAAAATACTGGCGGTTTCCATCATAGGCACTGAATAAAAAATAAAAAACTAGTAAAAAAAAAAAAAAAAAGCGAGAGTCTTTGACACATCTACACCAGGTCACTGATTCAACTCAGTAATTCCAACTGTTGACGAGGAAAAATAATAATAAAAAAAAGTATAAATAACACAAATAAGCTTGTGATATGTTCACAAATATTAGTAACCAATACCGTTAAAGCAGCCATTCTGCAGTTCATCTGTGTGCAAGAGCATGTAGCAGCCTTTGTGCACTTAGCAAATGAAGAAATAAAATAAGAAAAATTGTCTCTTTACGGACTGATTCTATCTGTGGCCAGAAAAACGCTGTGTTGCTCCTGGGCCCTTTCAAGCAACTTCTTTTTCTTCTTTTTGTTCCTTTTGTCCTTCTTCATTGTTCTTTTACCTGGAAAAGAGAACATCATTTCATTAGGAGTTTTTTTATATATAAAATATACAACTCACTTCACAGCATCAGCAGGGTTCTTCGTTTATAGCAAAGCAGACAATATGTTCCCTGAATTACTCCTGTACTTTAAAGTGAATCACCTTTTACCGTCATTCGTATCTTATTATATCTTTAAAGCTCTAAGCCACATATATACAGTGTCACAGTTCATAGATGATAAGGTTGGTCTATCAAGCTTTAGGGATTGTACCTGTACCGTGATACTATCCCTTTGGTTATTTTGTAGTAAAAGTCTCTGCAAAAGAAAGAAGCCTAAAACTACAGCAAACCCTCCAAATGTACCTGTTTTCAATAGAACTGTCCAGCATAAATGGACCAAATGACCAGGGGTGTGGCTGAAATGACCAGGGGTGTGGCTGAAATGACCAGGGGTGTGGCTGAAATGACCAGGGGTGTGGCTGAAATGACCAGGGGTGGAACTAACAAGACCAAGGGTGGAACTAACAAGACCAAGGGTGCAACTAACAAGACCAAGGGTGGAACTAACAAGACCAAGGGTGGAACTAACAAGACCAAGGGTGCAACTAACAAGACCAAGGGTGCAACTAACAAGACCAAGGGTGACTAACCAAGACCAAGGGTGGAACTTACAAGACCAAGGGTGGAACTACAAGACAAGGTGGAACTAACAAGACCAAGGGTGGAACTTACAAGACAAGGGTGGAACTTACAGACCAAGGGTGGAACTACAAGACAAGGGTGAACTTACAAGACCAAGGGTGGAACTAAGACAAGGGTGGACTAACAAGACCAAGGGTGGAACTAACAAGACCAAGGGTGGAACTAACAAGACCAAGGGTGGAACTAACAAGACCAAGGGTGGAACTAACAAGACCAAGGGTGGAACTAACAAGACCAAGGGTGGAAACTAACAAGACCAAGGGTGGAACTACAAGACCAAGGGTGGAACTAACAAGACAAGGAACTAACAAGACCAAGGGTGGAACTTACAAGACCAAGGTGGAACTTACAAGACCAAGGGTGGAACTTACAAGACAAGGGTGGAACTTACAAGTGATTACAGAAAGGTGGAACTAACAAGAAAGACCAAGGTGGAACTAACAAGACCAAGGGTGAACTTAAAACCAAGCTACAAGGGTGGAACTAACAAGACCAAGGGTGGAACAACACCAAGGTGGAAAGACCAAGGGTGGAACTAACAAGACCAAGGGTGGAACTAACAAGACCAAGGGTGGAACTAACAAGACCAAGGGTGGAACTTACAAGACCAAGGGTGAAGCTTAAATAAGGATTTAAATATTGGAAGGTATTCACAAATGGTAGATAAGAGAGGTTTCCAGCAAACAAACTATCTTGCCTTGTGAGCTAGTGCACAACTTCACAATAAACTACAGCCAGGTATCGAAGCTTGAAATGTTGAACAATCCCATGTCAAATGACGTAAGCTGTTCGTTTCCTAGGGATATGGGATCTGTCCGACATGAATCAACTGTTAAACGGGTTGCCCAGAATAGTGCCTGTTATGTCCACAGGTAGTGTGTGGTTTTGAAGCTCAGCCCTGTTCACTTTTAAGGGGCTAAGCTCCAGTACCAGACACCACCGACAGAGAGGCGCAATGATATTTCTGGAAGTGTTTGACCTTGAAAAAAAACGGGAAATGCAGTTTGACATGTCATGAAAATCGTCATCCAGATGGAGTATGAATGGAGAGGTGGCTGCAGCTCTCTACTCAAGTCAACTGGATTTACAGAAATAACGAATGTAAGAACCCTTACTCGTCTCGTACCTTGTGATAACTGATGAAATAACTGATTCTCAGCTCTGAGACATCTCATTCTACCAATGCCACAGGTAATCAAACTGAGGCTGCTGGATATGATTATATTACCACAGAACAGTAGTTTACTAAACCAAATCCCTTAATATTCTGATCGAAGTCATGAAACACGGGCTCTAATCACTGTAACTGTAACATGTTACTGATTGTGATCCCAAGCGATTTGTAGCGTCAGCCAAAAAATCTGGATGTAGTTAATATTTTAATGAAGCCGTGTTTTATAACATAATCCATTAAATCACAAGCAATAGTTTGGAGCAAGAATCAAAAACACATGAGGGAGATTTGTTGTCTAGCACTGTACATAGATGCTGTGCTTTACAATGATGACCCATATGTGTGATGGTGCCACCAGATTTAGAACATCTATTATTCAGTACATCAGTTCTTGACCAGGCATACAATATAAATATAATGTATCTACAAAAGATATTGCTGGTGGCTGGGGCCCTTGCCGTAGAGTACAGATCTTAGCAGGGAGAGAACTGCATGCACCAATGAAGTCTTGGCAGTGCGAGTGCAAAATTTCAAGGCCAGGCATCTGACCAGAGAAGAGGGAGTGGTGACGGGAGAGGAGGAGATAAAGCAGTGCTCAGAGGGGCTAGGCCAGACCCTCAGTGCTCCAATGATCCCATTATAAAAAGTAACAATTATGCTACAACCTAACATCCGTGATTGACCATGATAAACCTTACCAAGCAGCCTGCCTGGTTTAATAGGGTTGACCATGCTGACAGATGTTCTTTAACTTCCTCTGTCTGGACTTTAGGCACAGCAAAGGCTAACTTAACTGCCTCAGTCAGACCATCACTGTGACCAGAGAGAAACCCAATGTAGTAACTCAATTAGAGCATCACACATTACACTAAATCAATGCCATGTTCTTCTGTGGGAGTCTTTATCTAGTCCTATCAAGAGAACAATAAAGCTGTCATACTGATATCTCAATTCTACATCTACGCTTGTAACGAGGATTACCTTGTAGATAACATCTTCTCTTCATGGCAGCAGTAAATTGAACAATGGATTACCTATCTATATAGACTGCTACAGAAGGAAAGGACAATACTTTGTGTTAAATTTTCAATGGGGTAGTACTGCTAAAATGAAACTGAAGAAAATGCCCTGAAAATGTGTTTTCTAGAATATTGAGTTTAAAAATACTCCTAGGGTCTCTCTAAACACAAGGGGGAGGGGGGTTTCAAAATATGGAGGGATTTTTTTGTTTTTTTCAAAAGTCAAAAAATTCCAGGTCAGTTGCGAATTGCACAAAATTTTCAAAAACATTGCACAAAAAAATTGAAAGGAGGCATGGTTTATAACATTTAGACAGATTTATTAAAACTAAAGCCAGAAAATGGTGCAAGCTTTGGCTCAGATCTAAGCCTGCCGATAGCAGGTCTAGTTTTTTTTGCTGATTTTAGGACAGTCGTTTAATAAGTTTGGCGCGTCAAAAAAAAATATTTTTTATTTTTTGCAGGTGTCTGAAACCCTGTATTAATAGACATGGGCAAACATTTTGAAAATCTTCCTTTTATCAGGGATCACCATCACATAACACTGGGAGCATGAAGCCCTCCACAAGGTGGAGATATTCTGCCGAAAATCAAAGTACTGCACAATGTGTTATGTAAATGTTAAATCAAACAAGTTCATTTGATGGTGCATAAATGTCACATTGACATAGTTATTTTTTATGCAATAATGAGCTGCTGGTAGTATTAATCACATACAGACCCATTAAGAGAGCGTTACAATGTTATAGCATAGTGGTTAGGTCTTCCTCACTATCTGTTTCCTATTAGGAGTTCATAAAACTGGATAATACAGAAATACTAAAAGCCTGAATAAAGTTAAAAACTTAAAATTAAGGCTAATACAGCAAAATCTTCTCAACTTCTAAGCCAGAAATCTATGATTTAGGGTTCTATACCAGCTGGACTTTTTTTGCGCAAACAGCGGGTCCGGAATATACAGGCCCCGGATGTTTTTGCATCACGTTCACTTGAATGGGTCCGCGATCCAGATGGTCCGGTGTGAACGGAGGCATGGAATCCCACAGAAGCCTCCACACCACAAAAAAAAGTAGTGCATTCAAGTTGAATGGGTCTGCGGAATCCGCACGGGTGGTGCCCATGCATTGTGGACTGCCTGCATGGGCCGTTAGGCTGCTGTTTGAAGGATTCTTGGACTGAGGGGCCATTGTAGTTGCCACTGTACGTGTAGAATGGACATAGGGAATAATATAGTAACCAAAGCTTTTTGCATGCAGAGCAAAGAATGGCTATGTAGGGTTAGGGGGGCGGTATAGGTTCAGAAAATCATGGCTGTTTTCTGCCAGAAACAATACCATATTTGTGCATTGGTATTGCAGCTGAACTCCATTGAAATGAATAAAAAAGGGCTACAATACCGGATACAACCTGTGGACAAGTGTGGAGCTGGTTTTGGAAGAAAACAGCCATGTTTCTCATGACCTTGCTGTATTTTAATACTGATGACTTATCCTCTTGATAGGTCATCAGTATCTGATCAGCAGGACCCCTGCTGATCAGCTGCTTGTGCTCACATCACCGCTGAAGCCAGTGACCATGCCCATAGCCAGCTGGCACTAGAAGATGGAAGCAGCGTTGAGGATCAGAGAGGCATGGAGCAGGTAAGTATGAATCTTCTGTGTTCAGGGGCCTTGCAGCAGGAACTTATCAAACAATAATTTTTACCAGAAAACTTCTTTAAAGGGGTCGCCTCACCTCAGACATTGGGGGCATATTGCTAGGATATGCCCACAATGTCTGACAGCTGTGGGTCCCACCTTTGGGACCCACACCTATCTTTAGAATGGAGCCCACAAAGTGAAGGAGGGTGCACAGCGCATGCGCAGCTGCCCCCCATTCATTCCCATGGGAGCGCTCAGCTATTTTCAGCAGTCTCATTGAAATGAATGAGAAGTGCATTGCGCAAGCGTTGCCACCCTCAATTCACTTTTATGGGGCTGATAGAAATGTCCAAACCAGTGCTCTGCTATTTCCAGCTCTCCTATAGGAATGACTAGAGGGCAGACGCACATGCGCAGCGCACCCTCCTTCACTTTGTGGGCTCCATTCTAACCTAGCGATATGCCCCCAGTGTCTGAGGCAACACAACCCCTTTAAATACTTTGACATCATTTTAGGAACAGTGAACTGAACGTTCAATATTGCATATTTTCAATTATTCTGCATCTGTGATTTACATCTATTGTAGCGATACTTTTCCATATAGATTAGGACATTCTCCATATTGACTACAGATGGAAGACCCTCCCACTATAGTTTTGTGGTCTTTGAAATGACCGATGATGGAGAAAACAAAACAAAAAAAAAAAAAACTGCTTTCTTGACCAAACAGAAAAAGAAATACACACAGAGAATCTGGCGCCAAGAAGATTTGATTTCAGTGTAAGAAATTAGATTAGGCTCCATTAGGAACGTGCCTGCATTTAAGAGGCTATAGCTAAGCTTGTTTGTACTCATCTTGAGCTGCAACTCCTTCGATAAATCCTGTACAAGGAATTTCCCTCAGATTCAGCAAAGGAATAGAACTAGTTCACCAAACTAGATAAAAGTCAACCTTCACTCCATGCAGTGTATTACTTCGTAGACGCTTGGTAAGATATGGCCTAAGGAACTTGGGGGAACTTGCCATTGTCTTCAGGGGGTACTTTTACTCATCCTGAGTACAGGATATGACCAAAGCATTGGGGGGAGGGTACTCGGCAGAGGATCATTAATAAAACTTTCTGAGGTAAATGTGTCAAAACGCCTTCTTCTGGATCTTTTAAGTCCTGGGAGTACTGGTTCTCATTGAAGATATCCAGCAGGTGTGTGAAGACAATGCTTCTTGGAAAAAAAGTACACAAATTAGTTCAAAAGAGACCTATCTGTAGATTGTTCTATTTTGGGGTGGGTTCTTGGACCCACTGGGTAATGGCTGGCTGGATGAGATGCCTTTGCACAGAGAACCAGCAGTGGGAAGAAAGAATACACGGCCAAGCAAGGGTCAAGATCAGGGTCAGCCATGGCGAATTTGTATTGAGTTGCAGTTTGCGCATCTAAATTTTTAAAATACTAAAGTACAGTATAATGTTTAAGAAACCCATTCAAAATCCAGTAAAACTCATCTACCAACAAGCAGTAGTGTGTTAGATATAATCAAATTAGGGTGCATCTGTTTCACTTAGGGTTCTTCAGTGCTCCCAGGTGGCCCTCAGAAGTGAAGGTACTTCAAAGAACATAGCAGAGACTTGGTGCAACCATTAAAAGGTGTTGGCTCATCTCAGACATTGAGGGCATATTACCATCAAATTCAGTCTGGTCCCACTTGCCTCCAGAAAAGGGCCCTTGAAGAGAAGAAGAGCACACCACACATGCATGGGTGCTCTTCAGTCGCTGTTATGGGGGTTCTGAAAATAGCCAAGCAAGCACGCTTAGCTATTTTCTGAAGTACCATAGTGGTGAGGTGGCCATGCATGCGTGGTGCTCTCTTCCTCACTTTGGGTGGCCAGTTCTGGAGATAGGTGTAGGTCTGAGAGGTGGGACCTGAACCTATCGGACTTTGATGGACATTTTAGTAATATGCCATCAAAGTATGAGATGAGACAACCCCTTTAATACACAGTTGTCATAAGGAAAGTTCCATGATGGCATAGATTTTACCAGCCACTAAATAACTTGACTTGAGGTAAAAAACCCACCTGAGGAAGAGTATAAATCCACACAGATTCTATGTTTGGAGTCTTTAACTGGGGTTCATTGGAATACAAGTTGGCTACGTGTAAATGACAAGTAACCGACAAGTTCCAGGCCAAAAAGTTGGATTCCCACATGTGTACAAATGTTTTCATGAATTTTTCTAATTAATTAGTTAGGAAACATCAACACAAATTTTCTATGTCACTGGCTACCCAAACAACAGTCGGGAGTAACATGGGGCAGAGGATGCTCTATTAACCTCACAGAGGATTCAATGTAAATTAAAATAATAAGTGCAGGAAGAGACTGAGAAATGGAAAACAGGGAATTTATAGCTTTTGAAGGGGACAATTAGAGGGCTACCACACCACTCGTTTTTGGCTTACCCTCATATCAACAATTAAATTAATTATAGAGGTTGTCTGGGATTAGAAAAATACAACTAATTTCTTAACCAAACCGTGCCACATTTGCCAATAGGATGTTTCTGCTATTGCAGCTCAGCTGCATTAAAGTTTTGATGCAATATCTGTTGACCAAATCCCTTAGGAGCGCCCTCCCTTCCCCATACATGCAAGATCATTGGCCGAAAATGTAAGGATGGCTTTTGGGTAGGGATGAGCGAACCCAAGGAAGTTCGGGTTTGCCGGGTTCGGACGAACTTCAGGTCAAAGTTCGGGTTCAGGACCCGAACTTGACCCAAACTTCATCCCGAACCCGGACCCCATTCAAATCAATGGGGACCCAAACTTCCCTTTATTATTTTCTGTTATAACATGGTTATAACGGAAAATAATAGCATTCTTAAGGCAGAATGCCAAATAAAATGGCCTTCTAGGGGTTAAAAATAATAAAAAAAACTCACCTTGTCCACTTGATCGCGCAGCTGGTGTCTTCCTTCTTCTTTCAGGACCTGCAAAAGGACCTGCGGTGACGTCACCGGCGCTCACCATGTGGTAAGCACAATGATGTCATCGCAGGTCAGGACCTATGATCTACGTCATCGCGCTTACCACGTGGTGAGCGCGGTGACGTCACCGCAGGTCCTTTGCAGGTCCTGAAAGAAGAAGGAAGACACCGGCTGCGCGATCAAGTGGACAAGGTGAGTTGTTTTTTTTTTTATTTTTAACCACTAGACCCGAACTTTTGTGAAAAAGTCCGGGTTCGGGTTCGCTCAACCCTACTTTTGGGTTATGTGAATGCAGCGCTCCAGTGAGTGCCATGGCCTCCTCACAGCATACCAAGCACAGCACCACACATTATACAGTGGCTGCACTTGGTATTGCAGCTCACATGAATGTCACTTGTCTAGGAAGAAGCCACAGCGAAAGACCCCCACTGACCAGATATCAATGACCTGTCCTGAGGATAGGCTATCTATATCAAAATTTCAGACAACCCCTTTAACAATTTGTGTATTGTAATAACTCACAAAAGATACGGGTTGCCCAACTATTACAATTCCCTTTTATGAAAAAAAGTCCTCTGAATAAAAGTTCATCACAGATTATGAGACTGCTAGGACCCAGTGACCACCTGTAATCTGAGTGATTTCCTTGCAGCGCCATCACAGGAGAAATGAAGCATTACATGGTGCCAACTAAAATCAAAGATGCAAAGATGTGCCAGGTCCTCTATAGAGAGAGATGTTTTTAAAGGGTTATTCCCATCTTAGACAATGGGGGCATATCGCTAGGATATGCCCCCATTGTCTTATAGGTGCGGGTCCCAAAGTGATGGAGGGTGCACTGCACATACGCAGTCGCCCTCCATTCATTTCTATGGGGCTGGTGAAAATAGCCGAGCGCTGGCTCGGCTATTTCCATCAACTACATAGAAATGAATGGGAGCGGTGGTTGCGCATGCGTGGTGCGCTCCCATTCATTTCTATGGGAGAAGCGCTCCCCCGCTCCTAGCGAGATGCCCCCAATGTCTAAGATGGGAATACCCCTTTAATTGTTTTCTCTGCTTTGGCTAGATGATGGTGCTACCAAATGTGGGACTCCTCTTTCTTAATACAGAATGTTACACTAGGATTTGAAAATGGGTTTTCAAAAGTAGACTAAATCGAACTTTTAAGGAGGGAATACTATTACCTACAGTCCTATGTAAAACCAAAGATAATGCATGGTGATACCACCATAGTGTCAAATGGCAAACTTAAAGGGGCTGTATCTGCAGTACCCCAGACCTGCAAACGTATATAATGTTATTTTTATGTATTTCATATGTGGCTGTAGATACTAGCAAGGAGAGGATGGTTGGCTTTGGTTGTCAGGAACAGGGCTAGGAGCTCCTGCCCAAAGACAGGGAGGAGAGGAAGCACATGGCAGAGCTCCAACTCCTGAAAACAACCATGCTCTGCTTCAAAAAAGCATCTGAGAGACAAGACAGCAGAGTGAACAGATAATTACAGCATTACAGACACTGCTGCAAAGTGGGGGACTACGGCTCAGACACCCATCACCAATATATATATATATATATATCACTACCAGGCCAGCTAAAGCTCAAGCCTGGACCTTAGACATCTAGACCCACAAGTGACAATCTATTGACACACAACCAGCCACCATACCTCCTCCACTGGTGCCAGAAATTGCACTTGAATATTGCTGCTGCTGAATGAACCACAAGGATTATTCTGCAATTAGTAAAAAGAGACTGTTATACGTTTACTTCTGGTCTGATTCTTAAAAGTACCTTTCCACAGCAGGGAACGACGGCCTGCGCTAGTGCACTGTGAAACATCTCATCAGGGCCACTACCACTCCCATCCTCGCTGCATGTCACTTTGGCAAAAAGCACTTATGTAGAGAAAGTTAGTACAAGGCACCTACTAATGTATTGTAATTGTCCATATTGCCTCCTTTGCTGATTGGAATCATTTTTCAATCACATTAATACATACCGGCCAACCCCTTTAAGAAACATTAGCAAAAAGAGACAAGAAGCGGAAAAGTAATGCAAAGAGGAGCCAAAAAGGGTCTCCAGTAGAGATTAGCGAGCATGCTCGGCAGAGCATGCTCGAGTGCCATTTTTGCATATTTGCGTACGCATTTTAAAATTCCTACGCTATTCATACGCATATTTTAATCTATACGCAAATGTGTACGAATAGCGTACAAATTGAATTTGTACGCTATTCGTACGCAATTCGTACACATTTGTACACATGCTCACTCATCTCTAGTCTCCAGCATTCTCAAACCCCTTACCAGTATAAGCCTGGTACTGCGCTCACAGATGGTTAATTTAATATAACATTGACGTACGGAAAATCAAAGATAATAAAAAAAAACCTTCAACTTTCCGCAGAGACGGCAAAATATAACGTGTTTGTGTTGACAGTGAGATTCTGATATGTTAGATATCAATCACTTCATTAATATTTTACCAAATACCTACAAGCTATGGCTTTAAACGACCTTGGCATGTGTTCAACTTTACCTTTCAGACCATAAAGCGGATCACTACTCAAGGTTGTTTGCAAAAAGTTAAATGCTGTGATGATAAAAACACTCATCTCTCTATGCACTATGTATTCCAAATTGTTGTGCTTGGGCATCACTGGCAGTCTTAGTTAGGCTGGACCGGCCTCCTCTGGTTAGTAAGTTAATGCTGAGCAACGCTAGAGACAAGACCTACATGTGTAAGCTCCTGCAAAGTAGGCCCAACGACAGGCCTTATCCATGAGACATCATTCCTGAGACTGAATAGCTGCCAGGGAACAACTTAACTGAGAGACTACTCCTGGGGAAAATAACCGACATCCACTGAAGGTCTAAAAACATCAAGGCCATACTGGATTCAGACAGTAAGGTACCGCACGTGTATGACAATAAGACTTTACTGCTTGTGGGAACGGTATATTGCTTCCAGCACCCACCACACTTGGAAAGACTGGCCATCCAAATATAAGATCTGCACCCCGCAGCCTGTGGTTATTTGGGAAGATTACAATATGAACTTACAGTGAGTCTCAGGGAGGACTACTACCACCATCATTCTACTGCCTATGCACAACAATTCGGCGAAGCCTACTCTGTAGCATAGTCCAGAACGGTGCCTATTTCTGCTACTACTACTAATGTCATTATCTATTCTGTAAAGAAGGACTTTATTTATTGCAATCAAACAGACCTGGTCACTGTCTCCACCATTCAGCGGCCCTCACTCTACCTGACTTCCCGCCTTGCCCCCTGCCAAACATCCTCCCAATTACTACCAGGCAGGGGTTCCAGAAAGTCAATGAGTGCCCCGAGAGAGGAAAGAGTGCGCCATCCATTCATTATGCACAGAGGAAAGATTGTCACCATGAACTATGAGTACTACTACCATCATAGCCACTACGACTCTTGCCATCCTCGCCTCCCCTCATGTTTGCTACAAATACGTTCAGACACATTTACGATAGTGCTCAAAAACTATACAGTGGACAAAGTCGGAAACAGAAGATCGTCACTGTGTAGTTTTCAGCTCCCATTCATTTGTATAGAAATAGAGCTGCAGTACCCCGGCACAGAACCTTGTGGCCTCCGGCTCCCTCCACCATATAGTTTCTGCTGCTCGTGACTGCCCAAAACAGCTAAACCTAAAGTCCAGTTCCAGACCTGTGTAATTTGTCTTTCCATCCCACCCAGGAGCTGATGTTAATACATCAATATCCTTCAACACGCACATACAGGACACAAGGCATACGGTACATTATGTCACGTCTGCTCCTGTCACAATGGTGTCATCACCTCCCACTTATCCATAAAGTACAGATTATTTTTCCTGTTCCACTCAGGCTTTCACCTAATGAACTTAACATACGTCCCAACTTTCCATGGTGAGCCGGGCTTACTACTGATAGATTCCTCTTTTTGCAGTGCAGTATGCCATGATATCGGTTTATAAATGGTCCAGGACATGGCCATACAAAGCAAAGTCATCAAGGTGTGATGCAGTCAGCATTCAGGCATAGATGTAGCAGTGCAAAATTTGACATGTGGCTCAACTAATAGTGATATCCTCAATTGTTGTCTGTGGTTCTACATAAAACTAAGTACAAGTAAATTTTTTAGTTTGTCCCATTAAACACTGGTGTCATCACACTAGCTATGATGGCTAACCTCTGGCACTCCAGCTGTGGTAAAACTACAACTCCCAAGATGTATACTTGCTTGGCTGTTCTCAGAACTCCATAGAAATGAATGGAGCATGCTGGGAGTTGTAGTTTCACCACAGCTGGAGTGCCGAAGGTTAGTCACTACAAACTAGGATCAGTGGGGAACATTGGCTGCCATCCCTGCCAATTGTCCGCTTTCAGCTCCATTCGTCTTTGTCCAGGTGATGTCACACAGTGGCTTTCTAGCAACTGTACCACATCTTTCTAGTGAACGCAGGGGTCGCAACAGTCAGTCCCTCGAAAATCACATACGAGACAAACGATGAGACAAACCTGTATATTAAAAAAAAAAAAATGTACAAATGATGCAGCTCAAAAAAAGGAAAATGATCAAGTCAGCTCTGCTACATCAATATAAAAAATACAGAGAAAGCTAAAAAAATAAAACCTTCTAAATTTGGGATCAGTTGTTAAAAGAAATAGTAATAATCATAATCAGTTAAAGCAACCGTCCAGTTCAAGAAAAAAAAAAAAAAAATCGAGAAGAACACTTGCAGCCCTTCATGTCAACTTTTCAGCTGTAGATTCGCCAATTCCTGGGCTCCTCTTTTGCCACCCAAGATGGCTGCATCACTTTTCAGATGGCTTTTGCATATTGTGCACATAGTAGCCCAAGACACTTCCTGCTGCTCTTGGATTGGCCAGCGCTGCTCACGTGAACAGTGAAGGCAAAAGATCAGGGCTGGAAAAGTAGGAAGTGGTGTGGGCTACCAAAGTACTGTGTGCATCAGATAGTCTTAGAAGCGGTGTGGCCATCTAGGATGATAGAAGAAGAGACTGAAAATTGGTGGATCTACAGGTAAAAAAAATAAAAAGGATGGCACCAGGTAAGTGTTCTGGTCCTTCCCCAGTTTTTTCATGAACTGGGGGATCACTTTAAAAGGGCTCCCAAGGCCTGTACCTAAGAAGTCTCTTTCAGGTAACCTGTGGAGAGAAGAAACTTTGAGCAGTACTCCATCGCTCCACCAATTCAGTGATCTTTGCTGAGATCCTGTGACTGGCAGCGGTCTCTTTCTCTGACATGACCAGATATGGTCCTCGTTCTTCCCATTTAGCTGCATAATGTGGAGGAAGAAGGAGGAGCACATCTGGGTACAGGAAGAGCCAGCAGCTCGTCGGGCTGGTCACATGATCCCAGCCAGGATTGCAGAATCGGCAGAGTGATGAAAGGGTAAGTACTGCCCACAAATGTCTTCTGTTCACAGGTTAGCTGAAAGAGGCTTTTTAGGTATAGGCTTGAAGAACCCCTTTGAGCACCATAATGAAATACACACAGATATAAGACCTCCATAAGCCCTAAGATAACACATGGAAATGATTTGATATATTGGAAAAGGATCTATTTTCTTTCCAGAAACAGTGCCACCCTTCACTGTGGGTTGTTCATGGTATTGCAATAGGGTTGGGCTGCAATACACTTAAAGGGGTTTTCTGAGATTCAGATATTGATGACCCATCCTCAATATCAGATCTGCAACACCCCTGTCTATCAGCTGCTTGAAGAGCTTCCTCACAGCTTACCCAGCACAGCACAGTCTATTGGATGGAGGCTGTGCTTGGTATCGCAGCTTAGCCCCATTCCCTTGAATAGGACTTTGCTGTGTCTAGACCATGTGACCGATGAACATGACATCACTGGTCCGGGAACAGCTGATTTGGGGGAAGGGGGGGTCCCAGGAGTCGGACCCTTGCCAATCTGATATTGATGACCTATCCTAAAGATAGGTCATAAATATCAACATTTTGGACAACCTCTTTAACGTACTGTCCGGATAGGCCAGGAGAGTGTCCTATCTGGACAGTACGCATTGGCATACCTTTTTCAACTTTATAGGAAGGTGTAAAGGTGCAGCGGACTGCACTTTCTTATATAAAGGACAGAGGAAAAAACATTCGGCATGGCAAAATTTTCTTTTTTTCTCCAACGGGACTCTATGGATGACTTATGTCAGTGTATGTTCCCAATGTATACCTCCAACAAAAGGCTTATTTTGTGCATCGAGCCTAACATACCCCCTGTACACCTCCTATACATTGTGAGAAGATTCAGATCTCCGCTTTTCTAAAAATGCTCAGAAATGTGCAATGTATTGTAAGCCTCAAGTGTGATGATGAACGTAGGAAAGGCTGGAACCACCTCTTAGCATGGTCAGATCTCAGAGATGTCCCCATTAAACTGTCTCTACTAATTGGAGTGTCTGTATTTGTGTAGGAAATGTAACATTACCAATGAGAATACACGTTTATTGCGACTAATAAGCCCGCAAGGTCAAACCCTTCCAATGCTATCAGTTACCATACAGGACAGGGCGAATGTTATGACACTGAAAGACCAAGATCATTTTGCCACATGTCTGAGATCTCAAAAGCCGAAAGGCCCTGCGAGGTTACGACCTTCTCTTGAACTTCTCAATCCAAGCCCTTAGTCCATTTGACACACGGTAGACCACTGGTCACATTACATTGTAACTTGCTACAGGATACGTTCCTGTCTAAATGACATCCAGCAGAGACCCGTCTCCGGGGATCCTTGAGAATGACCAGCCTTGTGTTTCTAATAGCACAGAAGCCTGTCAAAGGATCATGTAAGAAAAACATCTGCAATACTACACTGAAAGAACATAATGTTGACAAATTAACCTCTATGAACCGAGCAGTCAGAACATGTTAAGAACAACAAACAGCAGCGCCAAACAATGGGGTTACTTATCCACGCCGAAAAGAAAAAAAAAAAGTCGCCATAATCACATAGAAAGAGAAGACAAAGATAATACAGCCAGTGGTAGTAATGTGCACTATCCAAGAAAAGAGACATAAAAGCACAACAGTACTACCATAAAATGGTGCACACTGCACCAAATTTCTTAAATTGTACAATTTGCACAACATGTTCAATTTTGTTCTTGTGAGATATAAAAACAACAATAATAATAAAATAATAATAATCAAAAACCCATAATAAATTAGACACAATGCACTCTACTTTTATGGTGCAAGATAGGCTAGACTGCTTGGTAAATGTTTAGTGTAAGGGGTTAGTCACATGACCGTATCTGTTTTTTGGTCCACATATCGCGGATCTGCACAATATGGATGTTCTATCTTTTGCGGTGCGGAGGCACGGACCCACTGACGTGCTTCCAATCCGTGCCTCCGCACCACAAAAGTTAGGACATGTCTTTTCTGTATCTTTTGCCGTATTTTGCGGATCACGGACCCGTTCAAGGCAATCGGTCCTGTCGTTTGTGGTCCACGATACGGGCATGGAGGCTTACGGTTGTGTGAATGGACCCTAAGCAGAAGTAATTTAAAAAAAAAAAATGTAATGAAAAGTTGTCCTCTGCCTTATCGGCTCCCATCATAGAGTGCATTATAAAACTGTCTGAACGGGGAGCAGCATTCACGTCAGGAACAGGAGCAGCAGTATAGCCTGGTCCCCCTAGTCATGTGGTCTGCCTCCATGGAAGGTACATCACTGGCTGCAAATTGCTCTCTTTACTCAGTTTTCATATGTTAACATACAGGAGTCCTCTCTTAACCTTACAAACACCGTATTTGCCCCCCCCCCCCTCCCCCTAAAGGTTTGTGCCAAGTTTTTAATGAATGAAATGCATAAGTGTCTGGTTGGTGGGGGTCTGACTGCTAAAACCCCAACGGTTCATGAGAATGGCAGTACTGTGTATCTTCGTATGACTGGGGCACCGGCCGAGCATGAGTGCTGCTGCTCCAGTCATCTCTGTGGGACCGCTGGAGATTGCAGAGCAATTTACTGTATTTTTCACTTTATAAGGCTTTTTTCCAAAAAGGTGGGGAAAATGTGGGGAAAATGTGCGTTATGCAATCACTCATTAGTATGCAGGGGGAGCGGCGACTGTAGCTCTTCCCAGCGCTGCTCAGCACTGTGTACTGATTACATATAGCATCAGGACGTAGTGCATGTAGGCGTGTACTATGACCTAATGCTGTGCGACGTCAGGTCGCAGCGTGATGCTGGCAGAAGATCAAGGAGCGGCGACTGCAGAAAGAGAGCACCATCCGGAACAGGAGAGGTAAGTTCATTTATTGTATGTCTGATCTGAAGTCTGATGAGGATCGGGGGTCTGATTGAAGGGTCTGATCTGAGGTCTGATACAGATTGGGTGTCTGATCGGGAGGTTTGATCTGAGGTCTGATAAAGATTAGGTATCTGATGAAGATTGACGAGTCTGAACTGGGGTCTGATGAAGACTGGAAGCCTGATCTGAGGTCTGATGAAGACTGGAGGCCTCATCTGAGGTCTGATGAAGACTGGAGGCTCATCTGAGGGTCTGGCCTCATCTGAGAAGACTGGAGGCCTCATCTGAGGTCTGATGAAGACTGGAGGCCTCATCTGAGGTCTGATGAAGACTGGAGGCCTCATCTGAGGTCTGATGAAGACTGGAGGCCTCATCTGAGCTGAGAGACTGGAGGCTCATCTGAGGTCTGATGAAGACTGGAGCCTCATCTGAGGTCTGATGAAGACTGGAGGCCTCATCTGAGGTCTGATGAAAGACTGGAGGCCTCATCTGAGGTCTGATGAAGACTGGAGGCCTCATCTGAGGTCTGATGAAGACTGGAGGCTCAGCTGGAGGCCTCATCTGAGACTGGAGGCCTCATCTGAGACTGGAGGCCTCATCTGAGACTGGAGGCCTCATCTGAGACTGGAGGCCTCATCTGAGGTCTGATGAAGACTGGAGGCCTCATCTGAGGTCTGATGAAGACTGGAGGCCTCATCTGAGGTCTGATGAAGACTGGAGGCCTCATCTGAGGTCTGATGAAGACTGGAGGCCTCATCTGAGGTCTGATGAAGACTGGAGCCTCATCTGAGGTCTGATGAAGATGGAGGCTCATCTGAGGTCTGATGAAGACTGGAGGCCTCATCTGAGGTCTGATGAAGACTGGAGGCCTCATCTGAGGTCTGATGAAGACTGGAGGCCTCATCTGAGGTCTGATGAAGACTGGAGGCCTCATCTGAGGTCTGATGAAGACTGGAGGCCTCATCTGAGGTCTGATGAGACTGGAGGCCTCATCTGAGGTCTGATGAAGACTGGAGGCCTCATCTGAGGTCTGATGAGATGGAGGCCTCATCGAGGTCTGATGAAGACTGGAGGCCTTCATCTGAGGTCTGATGAAGACTGGAGCCTGCATCTGAGGTCTGATGAAGACTGGAGGCCTCATCTGAGGTCTGATGAAGACTGGAGGCCTCATCTGAGGTCTGATGAAGACTGGAGGCCTCATCTGAGGTCTGATGAAGACTGGAGGCCTCATCTGAGGTCTGATGAAGACTGGAGGCCTCATCTGAGGTCTGATGAAGACTGGAGGCCTCATCTGAGGTCTGATGAAGACTGGAGGCCTGATCTGAGGTCTGATGAAAACTGGAAGCCTGATCTGAGGTCTAATGAAGACTGGAAGCCTGATCTGAGGTCTAATGAAGACTGGAAGCCTGATCTGAGGTCTAATGAAGACTGGAAGCCTGATCGGAGGTCTAATGAAGACTGGAAGCCTGATCGGAGGTCTGATGAAAAAAATTTGTTTCTGATTTTCCTCCCATAAAACCTAGGTGCATCTTATAAAGCGAAAAATACAATGCTTGCCCTTTCTGAATGGTACAGCAGCGAGCGTGCTCGACCACCACCATTTATTTAGATGATTAGTTCAAAACTTAGCGCAACTCCTCAAAGTAAAAAGTAAATAAAACTGATATAACTTTCCTCTAACATAACAGATGAGCATGACCTAACCTCCTGCTCCTTATGATGCTTGTAGATCATGAGTCACATTGCTGGAAATCACTGGTCATCGACGACTGATCATCATTTATAGTAAATACACAGACATCAATAAGCCATGTAAAGGTCTTCATGACATCAGGACTATAAAAAGACTTGATTTTCCATTTTAATATGGCAGTTCTGAATGTAGTCATCGCTGATCACTAAATTATTTATATTTTTTGCACTTTTAACCCCCACTAGCAATTGACCTTCTACCTACAGTCTTGATTGTACAATACATTAGCCGTAATTGGACTGTAAATTGTTAAACACATGCCATATTTCACTCTATAGCTTGATAAATATAGAGAGATTTATCAAAACTGGTGCAAAGTAGAAGTGGCTTAGTTGCCCATATGAACTAATCAGATTCTAATGTTCATTTTTTCATTTTTTTTTTAAGAGCTCGTTGTCTATGGGTTCTGAGTGGTATTGTACCTTAACCTAATTTACATCAGCGGAGGTGAGCTACAATACCAGACACAACCCATGAGCAGATTTTGAAAAAGGAAGCCACCATGTTGAATATCCACACTGGTATCTGCACCTATCACAGATACCTTCATTAAAAAAAAAAAAATAACGCACCAAGAAAACGTTGCTGGAATCGAATTAAACTTTCTGTGTAAATGTAAAGATGATATATGTACCGTATTTTCCGCTTTTTAGGACACACTTTTTTCCCCCAAAAGTGGGGGGGAAATGGCTGTGCATCTTATAAAGCAAATACTAGTGAGCGCTTCCATTATGGAAGCGCTCACTAGTATGTATTAGGTGCCAGGAGCAAAGCGCTGCAAGCGCTTGTGATACTAACCCTCCCAGTCTTCCAGGTCAGCACTTCACTGTCCTGACCGCATACAGTGTCAGGACGTAGTGCGAGGACTATGACCTGACGCTGCACGTAGTCAGGTGACAGACCAGCGCAGGCCGGGAAGACGGGGAGCGCGACCTCTGCCGGAGATGGAGAGGAGCCGCGGTGCGGGACAGGTAAGGAGGTTATTTATTTTAATCTGATCTGAGGTCTGATAGGGTCTAACATTGAGGGCTGATTGGGGGTCTGAGTGGGCTGATCTGAGGGCTGATGGGGGGTCTGAGCGGGCTGATCTGAGGTCTGATGGGGGTCTGAGTGGGTTGATCTGAGGCCTGATGGGGTCTGACAATGTGGGCTGATCTGAGGTCTGATGGGGTCTGACAATGTGGGCTGATCTGAGGTCTGATGGGAGTCTTAAATGGAGGGCTGATCAGAGGGCTGACCTGAGGTCTGATGGGGGTCTGACATGGAGGGCTGATGTGATGTCCTGATAAGGGGGTCAGATGTGATGTCCTGATATGGGGTCTGATCTGATGTCCTGATATTTATGTGGGGTCTGATCTGAGGATCTGATATGAGGTCTCATGAAAAATATTTTTTTCTTATTTTCCTCCTCTTAAACCTGGGATGTGTCTTCAAAAGCGAAAAATACAGTAAGTGATTACAATATCAGAGGGAAGATGTTTATTGGGGAAAACTGTACAACTGAAAGGATGTTCTAGGACCCTGTTGGGCACCTCTAGCCTGGATACAAGATGAGATACATTTGGGTATTGAGGCATGAAATGTTGTGGCACATTTGCCTGTAGATGTTGCAGCTGGGCCTGTAGATCCTGCTCACTGGTAGGTTGCCAAAGCTGGTGTCCCAGCTGGGCTCATAAAAGCGCAATTGGTGATAAACCTGGCAGGCCAAGGAAGTGTTGCAATCTGGCAGGGATCAGTAAGATAAGTCATACTTTCCTTACTCATCCCCGCCACTCCCATTTTGACCTTTCTCAGTGCCCTCTCAGACTACTTCCTGGTCTTTCTTGACACACAGGAAATAACTGCTCAGCCAATCAATGGCTGAGATGGACAGGCACATATTAAAGGAGCGGTCATTCCCAAGGCCTAGTGCCTAAGGGGAAGGGGGGTCTTCCATTTAAGACTCCAGTATTATAAATGGCACATGATATATGGGGGGGGGGGGCTCTAGTACAGATTTTTCCCTGGGGTCCAGGAGCTTTAAGCCATGCCTCTGCTAATAAAGCTATAGCAGCGAGTGTAATTACACCCATTAAATTTCCATCCAGAATGCCAATCAAGGCCCTGAAAATAAAGGAAGTTCACTTTTGGAATTTGTGACATGTAATAGCCATAGTGGCTCCCAGGGGTAGCATTGACACTTAGGCACTGGTGCAGAACTAGAAGTGATACATAACCACTGGGGCAGCCTTGTTACAGATTTCGCATTGCAGCTCAAGGAGCGTAGAATTATAAAACAAATGCATTGATACAACTACTCCAAAAACTTTTACCTGTAAGTAAAAGGAACAACATGAATGGGACATTTTTTTTCCTGGAGGGCAGAGAAGAATTGTATCATCTGAAAGGGCTAACCTCTCTATTGTGCAATATTTTTCAGGGATCATTTTCTCTTTTGCTAACCTGGCAGTGACCTTAGGTTTTTCTATAGATATTTCTAAGAATAGCACATCTGTTCTTCTTTACTGCGGTAACATGATATTTTATACCCAATATAAATGTGTAGGCCCCCTGCAGGTCTGTGGACCTTTGCCAAATTCTTCAAATAAGACTGTTCCAACAATGGTGTTGAGCCTTCGGTGGACTGGCCCTTGAGTGAGATTTTGCACATATTGAACTGTGTGGATTCTTCACCTTGAAACATTAAGGTTTTACCATCACAGTTCTACAGCAATTATAAAGAAATGTAAAAGTATCACAAAAGACCTTCTAGGAAAAAAAATAATAAAAAAATAATTAAAAAAATCAACCTACAGATGTAGTAGTCAATGCCAACTGTGAACCTGCACTTACGGATGTGCCCACCATTGCCTTTTCTCAAATTTGGTTAAAGGGAATGTATTGTCCGCAAATTATCTATTGTTTAAATCACTTTATGTTAAACTTTTTTTTTTTTTTTATTATTTTTGGTGATTTTTTTAAAAACTTTCCATATCATTATTTATATAAAAAATTGTATATAGTTTTGCAATTTTCACACTGGCCGCTAGGTCTAAAATATGTTAAGACTTCCTTAAGAGCAGCCTCATGGGCTATAGACACAATGGACAGGAGTGGACCCCATTGACTTCTATGAGAGAGTTTTCTAGGCAGTTTTCTGTGACCTGTACTGAAGTCAGGAGGGAAGAAAGCTTGACATCATCTATTGTGAATGGTGGATCCTGAGTTATCTATAAAGAGCTGTTAATTGTCATTGTAGTTCTACCTATGGTGGTGATGATAATAGCTACTGAAAAGTTACCCTTACAGGACAGGAAATTACTTATTATTACGCCTAGTGGCCAGTCTGAAAATTGCAGGATTATAAACATTTTTTTAAGATATATAGTGACATGGAGAAATTAAAGAAAAAAAAAACCACCACAAATACTAAAAAAAAAAAAATCTTTAACAAAAAAAAAGTGATTTAAACAATAGGCCACTCTCTGAAGACACATTCCCTATAATGTGTAAGGGATTGAGCTGCAATACCAAGCTTGGCCACTATACAATGTACAGCATTGTGTCTGGTTTGCTATGAAGAGGCCACAGCACTTGTCAGAGCACCACAGCCTCTTCAAATTGGGATCGGTATGGGTGTTGGGAGCGAGACCACCATCCATTTGATGTTGATGACCCTTCAAACTGGGATCAGTAGGGGTGTTGGTAGCCAGACCGCCATCCATGTGATGTTTATGACCCTTCAAACTGGGATCAGTAGGGGTGTTGGATGCCAGACTCCCACCCATCTAATGTTGATGACCCTTCAAACAGTGACTGGTAGGGGTACTGGGAGTGGGACTCCAATCAGTCTGATGTTGATGACCAATCCTGAGCACAAGTCATCAATATTTAACTCCAGACAAAATCCCTCCTTATAAAATGATTGGCAAAATACACCAATTATTTGCCATTGATTTTCTACTTGTTGGATTAAGCTGTGGAATTCGAAATCATTTTCCACATTCCTGTCATGGTTCAAGTTGCCAAGTTTTGAGCTTGGATCGCTTTTAACCGGTTTTACGCCATCATTTTTACTACAAGTACTATTTAGGTAAATACATGTAAAGTGAATATTTAGGCCGTGTAATGCAGTGCTGATATATAACATTTCAAGTTCCAGGACATCATCGGACTCATGCTGAAGGCATTACGCCCTATTTATAAAACCTGTCATCATTTCGCCTTTTCCCATTATGATACGTACAAGGAATGTATTTAAATATGTATTTCATTACTAATCCTGCCTACGAACCAAAGTCACACCGTCGGACTCAGAATGATTAGTATGAAGGATGCAATGTGAAGGAGAAGAGGGATTAGCACAATTTGTCAGCTGACTGACACAGAGGAAAAATGACCATGATGGAATTAGGGAAGTCTGGTTTGAATCTTGCGCTCCAAGGAAAGGATTTTGCCGTGACATATTGGGTTATTTGTCAAAAATAAATATTTGGGAGGAAATAAAAAAAGAATGCTTTCACATGGTAATACATACTAAACGTCATCTGATCTTTCTACAAAAATGCCATTCGTTTTACAAGGGTCCTCTGAAGCTTAAAGGGGTTGTCTGGGTTCAAAGCTAAACCTAGACATATCCCCTTTTTCACCCAGCCCCTCGATATGAGCATCAGAGTATTTTATGCATTACACTGCTAGGTGAAGGCTTCTGCCTAGCAGTGTATTCAGTGACGTCACCAACACTAATGGGTGGGCTTTAGCGCTGCCATAGCCATTTTACAGGCTAGGGCAGCGCTAAAGACCGCCCATCAGTGCCAATGAAGTCACCAGGCTCACTGCTAGGCGGAAGCCTCTGCCTAGCTTTACCCTTAGAGAGCCTGGTATGTCATAGGTTCTCCAAAAAAAAGTTTTTGCCCTGAGAGACTCAGCATAGGGCAAAGGAATGAAATGCTCCAATGCTCATGTCAGAGGGGCCAGACAGGTAAAGATGGGGATATGTCCAGATTCAGCTCTGAACCTGGACAACCCCTTTAAAGTGACCCTCTGGTTCAAGAAAAATTAAAGGGGCTCTGCAGTTGTTTAAAACTGATGATCTATACTCTGGATAGATCATCAGCATCTGATCGGCGGAGGGCCGACACCCTGGACCCCTGCCGTTCAGCTGTTTGAGAAGGTAGCGGCACTGCAGGAGCGCCTCGGCCTTCTCTGTGTTTACCGCAGGCCAGTGACGTCACGACTACTATCACTGGCCTGGGCGGGGCTAAGCTCCATTCATGTGAACAGAGCTTAGCCCCGCCCAGGCCAGTGATACTAGTCGTGACGTCACTGGCCTGCAGTAAACACAGAGAAGGCCGCGGTTCTCCTGCAGCGCCGCTGCCTTCTCAAACAGCTGATCGGCAGGGGTCCTGGGTGTCGGACCCCTGCCGATCAGATGCTGATGATCTATCCAGAGGATAGATCATCAGTTTTAAGCAACTGCAGAACCCCTTTAATGTTAACTGGGAAACAAACAGAATACTTACCGGGTAAAATCCTTTTCCTCTTTTCAGCTGCAGATCCACTGATTCCCGGGGTCCTCTTCTGCAATCCAAGATGGCCGTACCGCTTCTCAGACTATCTAGTGCCCACTGTGCATTGAGTGCCAAGACACTTCCTGTTTGTCCAGCCCCACTCTTGGAGTGGACAAAACTACTCATGGGAGAGGCGCTGGCTAATCAAAGGGCAGCAGGAAGTATGATGGAATACCAAATGCACAGTATCCATGAGGTAATCTTGGAGTAGTGTGGCCATCTTGGATTGCAAAAGAGGAGCCCGGGAGTTTAAAGATCTGCAGCTGAAAGAGATGAAAATGAGGTCATCAGGTAAGTTTTCTGTTCATTGCCCAGTTCAGGTGATTTTATTTCTTGAACAAGAGGGTCACTTTAAAGGGATAATCCCCACAATGGATATTTATCACTTGTTCACAGAATAAAATGTCTGATCGTTGGGACCCCCACGATTACTACAGTAGGGTTTCATGTTCTCCTTACTGCACTGCTTCAATGAGAAGGAGCTTGAAGGAAGTAGCAGTTGAGCATGCCCTGTCACTGTGTTCAAAGTCTAAGGGTACGACCACACGGTCAGGTTTTCTGGATGCAGTTTTGGAAACCAAAAATCAGGAGTGGATCATAAAAGGAGAGAAAGTATAACTTCTCCCCTTTTTTTGAATTCACTCCTGGTTTTGGTTTCCAAAACTGCACGCAGAAAACCTGACCGTGTGGTCGTACCCTTAGACCTTGAATAGAGTGACAGGGAACATGCTCAACTGCTACCATGTGGCTGTACGCTAAGGAACTGATGAAGATCCAGTATAGAGTTCAGCTGTTTTCATCTACCCTACAGATATTGAATGAAGTGAAAGCTCACATGCTGCTCCATTCCAACTCCTCCTCAGTACAGCAAGGCCGTGTGGAGGAACAGGGGGCTAGTATAGAGATAAGTGAGGGTCCCAAAGATGGAGCTCGTTAAGTACAGAATGTCCATTATGAGAAAACACCTTTATCTTCTCAGAAACTTGATTAAAAGTATATGTAACATGGACAGAAACAAATCATCAAAGAGGTTTTCCAGGAGTACAATATTGATGGCCTATCTTCAGGATAGGTCATCAATGTCTTATCGGTGGGGATCCGACTCCTGGTACACCCATCAGCTGTTCGAGAAGCCACAGTGCTCCGGTACCATATCCATATGCCAATCATACATTGTATAGCGGCTGTGATTGGTATTGCGGCCCAGGTCCATTCACTTGAATGATGTCACTGGTTCCCCCCTAAAGTGGGGAAAATTGGCTTCTACCTCAGAGGGGTTTTTTGCCTTTCTCTGGATCAACTTGTAGGAAAACAGGCCGAACTGGATGGACGGAGGGCTTTTTCAGCCTTATAAACTATGTTACTATTACTTCACCATTGCCGTTTGCATGCTTACTGCTGCTCCGGGAACAACATGCAGGAAATGACAGAAGATGGCCGCTCGGCCAATCACTGACATCAGCGGTAACCCACCTGTGCCATTGATTGGCTGAGGCAGCATTTCCTGCCATGTTCTGTGTGCCAAGCTGGGACCAGGAAGTGAGGATCAATGTGGACCGAGTAAACACCAGAAGTGAAGTATTGGCGAGTTGAGAAATGCTTCACACCACTGGAGAACTACTTTAACATTGACCTTTAAAGGGGTGTTCTGAGAGGTTTTATTTTGGTTACCGATTACCTATCCCGTGGATAGGTCATCAGTATCTGATCAGTGCTGGTCTGACACCCAGGACCCCCGCCGATCAGCTATTTGAGAAGGCACCGGCGCTAGCACTGCTATAGTGTCACAGTCTTCTCTCAGCTCACCAAGCACAGTGCCGTACACTGTATAGTGGCTGCTCTTGGTATTGCAGCTCACCCCCTTTCACGTCAATGTTACTGAGCTGCACCTATGCCGTGTAACCGATGAACGTGGCGTCACTGGCCTAGGGAAAGCTGGACAAGGCCGCTGTGCTACTGCTAGCACCGGTGACTTCTCAAACAGCTGATCGGCAGGGGTCCCGGGTGTCCCGATACAAATTTCTCGGAAAACATGTTTAAAAAGCTGAGACATAAAACAGTTGCAATACAGAACGCAGCAGAGTCAACCATCTTGTTACAATAGTAAAGCATTCTGCAAAAAAGAAGTCTTTGCCAAACAATCCCAGTTATGACCTAGCTGTGAGCGCTGCCCCGGCTTCTTGGCGGTACCTGCCGCTGGCAAGTACTTTATCTCCTAATCTTATGGGAAGTCTATAGAGCAGCCAGAATGTTTTCATCAATAAATTATATAATGTGTCAAACGTAATCTTGTAAAAAAATAAAATAAAACAAAAAATAATTGAGAAATATAGACATTACAGGAGAGAGAGGAATGGTAAAAATGTTACTGGACAGAAAGCGCAGGCTTTTGATCTGGTCATACACGAAAGCAAAATCTCCTTAAGTATTTTAATCTAGCGTGAGAATAATTGCAGAAGACAGGCATGAAGTAGTCCACAAGGGATTTTCACCAATGTAGGAGCGACTTATGATAAATGACATACTCCTTGGTTGTTGGTGCCAGTCAGGGCATTGCCCCTTGTCTACAAGAAGTTGCCCAATTTATAGTCTTAAAGGGGTTAACATCTCAAGCATTTCGCTAGAATATGCCCTCAATGTCTGATAGCTGTGGGTCCCACGTCTGGGACCTGCAGCTATCCCTAAAACGGAGCCCGCATGTGTGGCTGCCTTTCATTCATTTCTATGGGAGTGCAGAAAATAGGCGATTCATAGATAGGAATGGGTATAATGGGTGTGCTGTGCAAGCGAGACCACAACTCTATTCCTTTCTATGGGGCTGATGGAAATAGCCAGCGCTCGGCTACTTTTGCCAGTCCCAAAAACACATAGAAACGAGTGGAGGGCAGCCATGCATGTGCAATCTGCTCTACTTCACTCTGTGGGCTCAATTCTAGAGGTAGGTGCTGGGCTAGCACCTATCAAACATATCCTAGCGATATGCCACCAATGAATGAGGTGAGACACCCCCTTTAAGAGATGTTTGCTGGGCTTAAGAAACACCTTTACCTTTAATTAGTTTTCCAGGTCTTCAATGTTGATGACCTATCCTCATGATCAATATCAGATCGGAGGGAGTCTGACTCCCGGCACCCCCACCGATAAGCCGTTCATGGCAGCTGCTAGAAACTAGAGTGGACAGAGACAGAAGGCTCCATACACTGTGTAGTGGTCGTGCCAGGGTACTGAAGTGAATGGGAGCTGAGCGGCAGTATGTCAGCCCCAGAAACTACATGGTGTTCAGAGCCTTCTGATTCCAGTGCCATCCACTGTATAGATAGCTACAATGGCGGCTGCCACAAACAGCCAAATGACGAGGGTGCTGGGTGTTGGTCTGATCGGGGTGCTGATCCTGAGGAAAGGTATTTAACTGTGGACTTCAATCCGAATTTCAAGATAAATTTGATTCACCACTAAGCAAAATTTACTAGTGCTTCGTGGTAGCGAATCGATTTAACCTAAAATATTGCTAAAGACAAAAAAAAAAAAACAACATACTTACCTGCACCATTTGCTCATGATGGCCGGCCGTCATCATCTTGCTTGAAGATCCCATGCACAGTGATGTATGATGTCACCACGTTGGCTGGCATGATGTCAACTCGGGCCACGCAAGATTTCGCACCAGATCTTCAAGCAAGATGGTGGCGGAGCAAGTGGAGCAGGTAAGTACCGGTATTTTTTTTTTTTATTTAACACCGGATTATTGCTATCAGATGTCACGATCGTGTATGAACGCAGTATCTGAGGGGTACAATGACGGGGAGCAACATAGTGGCGGCTCCTGATTATTGCCTCCACTACTTACAAAGAAATGTGTTTCGTGACGTAATAGTTTGTCATGAAGCAAATTTTTTTGTAAAATTCGGCAAAGCAGCCGAATCGCTTGTTCAAATACTTCACTCATCTCTAGTCATCACTATCCAAGTACTGTAAAACCTTTTTTTTAACATGCTGGAATAGTTAGTCAGCTGAGATCTGCGGAGCGCCGTATGGGTACAGACCTGTGCAGTAACTTCTCATGTTATTGCCTTTCCCCCAATAAGGTGGACAAATAACCATACCACATACTGCACAATTATCACCACAGTTGCTTAAACAGTGTTGAATCCACCACACTATACAAAAATAATATAGTGTGCAGTTCCAACTCTTCAGTGTCTCATAACGTGCAAGTAGATATCACCGTACAGTGCCCAAATACCAATATACAGTGACCAAATCACTGCACCATACATATAGTCATCTAATAACAGTGCTATACATTGGAGGGAGGGGCTACACAGGCTGCACTTCTCTAAGCCCAGGGGCGTAGCTAAAGGCTCACGGGCCCTGGTGCAAGAGATCAGCTTGGGCCCCCCCTTTCCTCAGTGCTTTGTGGCCAGGGGCAGGGAAGCACATAGCCGTCGTGCTGCTTGAGGCAAAAACGGAAACGGTGCCTACCTACCTACCTCCCCCCATGCCATATTCTTGACCTAACCCTTTCCCTCCAGCCAGAGGTGTCCAGCATGCACGTGTTATAATTCTGGTGTCTTCGTATGTGGCACAAGGGTCTATGGGCCCACTCAGGCTCCTGGGCCCAGTAGCAACTGCTACCTCTGCACCCCCTATAGCTGCACCGCCTGTCTAAGCCTGAACTTCCATACAGTACAGTCTACAGATGCACCGTCTACACAGGGATCTGTTTGACCATGTGTCTATATACTGTACTATGTTGTATGAGAATGCAGAATATAGTTAAACTTATTCTTCACTGCCACAGAACCAATCACAAACTTTTTCCATTGCTCCAATGCATCTAAAAAAAATTTTAAAACACCACAACTTTGCAATTTGTTTTGCTCTTGCAGTTTTTTTTTTTTTTGCAAACCTAAGTGTCTCCATGGTTACAGACTACAAACAAACCATGTAGTCTGATCCCATTGTCATACTGTCTTTCCATCTTTCTCCTGTGTCTTGGTCGCCTCCAGATAAAAAAAAAAAAACCCAAAGTGCTCACAGGAGAGCTGGAGATGCTTTATTCTTGTTATCACTTGATCTCTAAGCTCACTGACCCACGTGCCAAGAAAAACATCTGACTTGTCAGGAGGAGTTTTACAAAACTGGGATGCACATTTCTTCATATTATAATATAAAGTCATAAAATACTATACAGTACACTATTGTTCTTTTTTCAAATTTAGAATGCTACTGATCTCTCCCAACATTTCAGGCAGCGGAGAGACAAGAAAACTTGGATATAAAACAGGTGAAAAAGAATAAAGGAAACTGCAGTGGTTTGGCCAGGAAGCACAGAAAAAGGATCTGGTGATGGAGACAAGTCTGCTGACGGTGTCTGAGTCGTAGAGTGTGTTGTGCATTTACAAAGTCGACACCACAGCTATAATATCTGCATACAAGCCAAGAGGCTAAAAAAGAGTGCATATTTGAGAAAGCTCTACAGAGTGATTCAACACGCAATAGAAAGCATATGGGCGGTGCTATCCATTCTCCATATATTGTGACGGTACACTCCACCATGAAGCCATTTATTGACACAATTCCCAATATAGTTTTTAGAGTTTTGCAATGGAAATACCACAGTTCCTTCTATCAGCTGACCATGGGGATGACCGGAGAGAGAAGCAAATTCATGAATTCTATAATGGCCCAAATTTAAGGTATTTGCCACCTCGTGTCCTCTCTGCTCACATCAGGCACAAATATGTGGTGCAAAAATACGTACTTTTTCCCTTATTCCAGTTAATACATTTGGTTGAAAAAAAGTCTCCTGGGAAATAACATCCACTTCTAAAATATGATAGGCAAAATGAAAAGTCACACAATGCGAATTTCAAAAAGAGCTGGTAAAGGTTCCCTCATGCAGTAGAAAATTTACACAAAATACAGAAAATTCTAAAGATTTTCCTTCAACCATGTGTCATGCACCAGACAAAGTTTACCAAGTAGACCAGAGGGATACATGTATTTGGTGACCTCATGATATTGTCTGGGATTACTCCAAGCCTAACTTTTTCAGTCACCCCGAAACCCATATCCAACACACAAACCACCAGGAGACCACCAACAATTGTGATTTTGGTTATGAATGGAGTGCATAGTCAAGCAAGTCAAGAACTAGTACCAGTTTTTCCACATTGAAGACAGAATGTTGTTCCTTTAAAAAGGTTGTCCAGGTGTTTGGGCCTTTTTTTAACTTTCACTAGTAGTGTGTGGAATCTGGGAAAAAAATCACCTTCTCTCTGGCTCCATTCAGCAGTCTTCAGGGCCCCTATTTTTTAAAGTTAGATGGACGAATTCACATGTGCCACTGAAGTTAACAACTAGCCCTAAGCAGTGACGTGTCCTCAAACAGGTGAGTATGTGAGTAGAACACACCATTAGCGATAGGTAAAAGAACAAAGTACAAAAACCTGGGCAACCACTTTAAAAGGGATATTCTCATCACATAGAGTTGTAGGGTGTTCCACCAGGACCCTCTTCTTTAAGACATTTATGACTTATTCTGTGAATTTGCCATAAATGTAGGTTATGAGAATACCTCTTTAGCTGACAGAGAGTCTATGAATTAGATATTGCTTGTCAACTATTAAACTCTTTCTTACCTCCAGGACAATGCCGTACTGCCAGTTTACATCTTCTAGATTCAGCGATGGTTGGACATGGGATTGTGTCTTTTGCTGGTTTCTTTACAATCTGTCGAGTCCTTGTCTCCAGGCCCCATTTATAACCACATGTTCTGTTATTTCTAATGCATGTTCCCCATTCGCTCCATGGTCCCACCTCACATCCATCTAGAGGAAACCAACAAGTTTGAGAAAAACTTTGTTTAAAGAAGACAATACTATTGAGTTGAAAAGCCAACAAAGATGTCGTCCAAACCAAAACATAGCAAACCCTAGTAGATATATTACACTACATTTAGCATAGTCTGTAGATGTTTAAAAAAAATTAAGAAATCCTTAAGACAAAGTAGATGTCACTCACCCACACACTCCATGGTGTCATCCAATGGTGCGAATCCCTCAGGACATTCCTCAAAACAACGTCCCTTGTGAGAGTAAAATCCTGGTTTGCACTTCGTGCAAAAATCTCTGCTAAAACAAGAGTCACAATTCTCGATTCTGCATCCTAGAACAGAAATTGAATAATCAGCTTCTCCCACTCATGTATATTGCAAAAGTATAATTTTACAAAGATATCTACCAAAAATAGATGGCATTGTAGTCTAAAAAAAAAAGTGAAGTTACAGACTGCACTAGCGGTTCTAATGAAAAGTCCTCTTTTGTTAAGGTGCAGTCTGGTCCTGGAGTTCTTATGTGGATTCAAAGCACCAAATATGTAAAATAAACACACAATAATGTCCCTACATACACACAATCTCTATGGAACCCAGGTAGGAAACTCCTATTGTTGAACAAGGTAAAAGAAAATAAAGTACAAAAACCTGGGCAACCACTTTAAATATATTCTAATCACATAGAGTTGTAGGGTGTTACCTTGTTGATCCAAAATAAGTCTCCATAACAATTAGGGGTGAATCAAAGAAGGTTATATAGGGTATGTGCTTCAGACTTCCACTAATTGGGAAAATAGTGGTCATCTGATGACTATTCGAAGATCATATCCAGCAAAAAAGGGGTGTAGAGGAGACCATGTAAGATGCTGCTCTCTCTCCACTGAAGTCAGTTTGGCTGACAGCTAGCTCTCCCGTACAAATGCATGCTCGGTTCAGCTGAGCATGTATGTATTTTAGAAGGAGTAGAAAGCCACTGCTGGACACCTCTGGCCCAGGTAATGAATATCAGTGCAAGCAATTCTTTTCATTCAGGAGGTTACTCTACCAATTAGATTGTCAACTGGCCCTGCTGAAGTCAGCAAGTTCAGCCAGCAATACTCTAATGTGTATGGAAGCCATAAAGAATTTGCTGTCTAGACCAATGAAGAGGGCCATTCATGTGTGGTCTCACCTCTCCTATACGTGGGTGCGATAGGGAGGCCCCTACAATATTTTTTTAACCACTACATATGATCATGTGTGACTACACCCTTAGGAGCATTAAGGGGGTCATTTACTAATAGATATACCACACTTTGTGGCAGAATCTGCGACTTCTTCCCCGCCCACGCCATGCCCCCTTTTTTAGACTTGGCGTGAGTGGAGAAGAAGTTGCAGATTCTGCCACAACATGGCCCATCTCATTCATCATTTTCTACGTCTATTTTAGGTGTAGAAGATGGTCTAAATGTAAGACACAAAGAACCTGTCTTACATTTAGAAGCGGCGGTGGATCTGCCAAAATTTATGAAGAGGCCGGTACCTCTACTTAACTTCGGTGATCCACAGACAGCACAAGGGCTTATTAAGACCGGTGTCTAAAACACCAGTCTTAATAAATGTGACCCTAAGTGTTCCTTTGGTAAAAACCTTTTAAAAAGTGATCTATAATTACGGTATTCATTGCTTTAAATGAATCAACAAATCCCTCCCCTTAAAACAGCAAGAGTTTAAAAAAAGGAGGTGCCATTAGTAATATTCTACATTTTTCAAATCCACCCCTGGATCTCACTACTTTTCTAATTGCAAGTAATTAAAAATGTAACATAGCCACTGGGCTAGTCAATAAAATGAATCTTTATAGCGCCACCTGCTATCTATTATTTTCCTTATTTCTTGTCCACCTCACTTTGGTGTTCGCACATGCTCAGTTCCTGTTAGAAGCTGTGCAACTTACAGGAAAAGAACTACGGCAGAAAGAACACTCCCTGAGCTGTGATAGGGAAAAAGCTGTAGCAGAATGGACACACCCCTGAGCTGTGATAGGCAGAGAGCTGTAGCAGAATGGACACATCCCTGAGCTGTGATAGGGAGAAAGCTGCAGTAGAATGGACACACCCCCTGAGCTGTGATAGGCAGAGAGCTGTAGCAGAATGGACACACCCCTGAGCTGTGATAGGCAGAGAGCTGTAGCAGAATGGACACACCCCTGACCCGTGATAGGGAGAAAGCTGCAGCAGAATGGACACACCCCTAAGCTTCCAGCCTTAAAATTTAGCAAAGCAACTGGATCAATGAATGGGGAGATCTCCGATTCCATGTGAGGTACAGGGCTGCTTCTAGCTTTGTTAGAAAGAGGTTTCCATGTAATATACTATATCCGATTTTAATTTTTTACATCAGTCATGGCATAACCCTTTTAAATGCTTTTTGGGGACCTCTAAAGTGACCTTCAAAAATTCTAACTAAACATATATTAAAAATTGGATACTACACGTTGGACAACACGTCATGTAACACGCTGTCATCCTGCAAGATGTAGACAACACCAGTAACTGGCATTATGGGAACAGGGCCACATTTTAAGTGTAGGCACATCAGAACTGTATCAAGTTTAAGCTAATCCAAAGTGATTTTTAGGGGTCGGAAACTAAAATACAGCATAACAAGAGTTATTGCATAACATATAAAGAATAGAGTAAGTACTCTGCTATAGTATCCTCATGGATATCCTAATGGATGGGTGAGGGGGAAAGAGCAATGGTCTAAAACAACAGAATCACTTTCTACCTGGAGGAACAATGGACGCACACGTTATAAATCAGGTACATTATGGGGAATACGTGGTTCATTTCTGAAACACTATATTCAGCATCAATGCAAACCATCAGCAGACGTATGGAGTTACAGCGCCGTGCATTTGGAACTCATTTCTTATGGCACAATACTTGCTCTTTTGGTCAATTGCATAAATCATTCCGGTCTCATTGTGTCTGAGAAATACAGAACTGAAATAACCATTTGTGAACTCCCCGAGGCTTTTTCCAACTACATATTTTTTGAGGTTTTTACATGTACACACACATTCTAATATATATCTTATAAGGAAATAAGTCAAGGTCAACAGGGAATCTAGGAGCAACATCTTAAGTGTCTTAAGCTGTGAAGGAGCCTTTATTCTTCAGAGTTGTACTACACTGATGTTTCACATAATGCACAATGCAGCCTAGAGGAAGATTAAACCGCTATAGTGTTTGCTTGTGACGAAACTTTAAACTGAGAATGTGGATTGGACGGATTTGTAAAAAAATATAGCGGTAATATAACTTATAATAACAAAATCGTTGACTACCTATAGGCATTGCAGGTGACCTTCAGCACAGGTGTTGTCCTCTGCTGTAAGCCAAAAACTTGCTCTTTACATGTATAGGTGTTGCCTGATCACAATGCCTGTAAGGTTGGGTTTACACTAAGGTTTTCAAGAATTAGGTGCGGTAGTACATGTATATGTCCTTATTATTTTCTACTCTACCTCTACGATCCACAACTGGTTTTGCCTTCGAAACTGCATCAGAAAACCTGAATGTGGAAAAGCAGTCGAAGAGCTAGTTCACACAATGGATTTGGCCCTGCTACTTTTTGCAGCGTTTTTTGAATTTTAATATGGCGGACCTGCTCCCCGTTTAGCGCTAAACTGCAAGCCAACACCAGCCGTGGTTTCCAGCAGCACCCGTGCAAATACTGCTCCAAGAAAGGACAAGTCCTTTCCAAGGGCGGTCACAGAAGATAAACCACAACCACATAAATGGCAGAGCAGCTACCCAATAATGGAGGTGGTTTTCTCGTTGCTAGACCCCATTTTTTTGACACGGAATTCAGCAGGGGCAAGAATCTCCGTGTGAACTAGCCCTAAGAGGGCAATCAAAAGTAGCAGTAGTTTGCCATGCTGTTGTGAAGGGACTGGGTTAGGGTTGGCCAGGGTATATAGATACAGAACTACAACAGTGATCTATCTTTGCCCACCCACTTCTCACCACTACCCTCTGGCACAGTAAAACAATTTGTCAATTTTTGTTACAAAACATCTTTAGGATGGAAACACACATGCAGTTTTTGAGGCAGTTTTTGGATGGTTTCAGCAGAAAGAAGTTTTAATCTTTTTAGGTTTCTCATTCCTTTAGAATCCACTCCTGGTTTTCGTTCAGAAACTGCATTCAATTTTACACTAAAAACTGCAATGTGTGACCCCGACCTGGAAGGAGTTTCCTGAACTTTGATATCTAAGGCCTTTCCTTAGGATAAGTCATCAATATATCAGGTTGGTGGGACTAACTCCCACCATTCCCACCAATCAGCTGATTGGAGCGGCCATGCTTTTGTAAAGAGCTGTGCCTATTAAAACAAATCAGAAAGAAGTGGTGCTAAGAGCACTGCGGCCCCTTCAACCAGTGAGGATTCTGAGAGTTGGACCACCATGATTGATGTTGATGGACCATCTTTAGGATAGACCATCAATATTGTAAGTCAAAGAAGGCACCTTTAAAAACCTGTGCATCCACAACTCATGATAAAACCAAAACTTACAGCATATACTGCTCTGGCTGTGTAGAATTGTTTTTATCTATGTAGGAAAAGAAAACTACAATTCTGGAATTTTTTTTGTTGCTTTTTTTTTTTAAAGACGTGCACAGTGTGGGATAAATGACATGATAATTGTTTAGAGTGCGTCGTTATCAACTATATGGGGGGAATTTTATTTTAGCAATATTTTTCCATTGAAAAGATTTTTTTCAATGGAAAAAGGTTGTATTTTTACATTTAATACAACTTTTAAAACTTTTGTTTAACCATTTACTAGACCCACAAGGGGACTATAACTGGCGAGCTTCTGTTACTACCAGTGTTCAGTGAATCAAAGTTAACAAAGAGCACTTGGAACTGAATTTCAAGAAAAAGCTGATTCTTCACAAAGGTGAATTTCTTCGAGCTTCGTGGTAACGACTCAATTTTTCCTGAAATGAAAAAGTGGTAAAAAAGAAAATACATACCTCATCCATTTCACCATGTAGAGGCCATCGCGGCCATCTTGATTGAAGAAAGTGCGCCAAATCTTTCATGTGCTGTCATGTAACACCACATAATCACACTGGCCATCAGTGATGACGTCACCGTGTCCGACCAGCGTGATGACATGGCGACGCCATCACGTGACTGCATACTTGCCACGTTTTCTTCAATCAAGATGGCTGTGACGGCCTCTCTGCGATCCAATGGATGAGGTGAGTATGTACTTTTTTTTTAACCCCTGAAAGGCCTCAATGTGACTCTCAGATACCGTAATCAGAATTAAACGCTGCATCTGAAGGGTTCAATGACAGGGGCGGTGCGATCGCTGTTCCCAGTCATTGCACCGGCTTCAATGGGATGTGAATCGTGATGAAGTACTTTGTAACAAATCAAATTTCTAGTTGAGATTTGGCAAAGCAACCAAATTGAATTTTGGAAACCTTTGCTAATCACTTCTATAATGTATTGTACAGGTTATGTAATACAGTGCATTATACTATCAGTGCTATACTGACAGCCCCCTTTAGGGTGCACATATAATACATATACACACACACAGTCAATGTTACCAGCATATGGATTTTTTTTTATTAAATAACTGATATTTTCAGTTTGGTGCCGTCTCTTCTTCCACCATCACAGCGGCTAGTTTGTAACTTTTCTTTTACTAATCCTAATATCATTCTGATTTACATGTACCAACTCTGACACAAAGAATCAGCAACAATTTGTTCAAAGGATAGCTGAAGTGATAGAGTGAAAAATACAGACGATTTACAAGCAAATTACACAAATGATGTGTTAATGCACAGGCTCAACAAAGGCGGGATTAGTAAACTATGCTAAACTTGCAGTCACATCAAAGAGGATTGGCTAAGACGATTGAAACAAAGTGACATTAAGAGGGTTGTGAAGTCTAGTAACAGCTGAACTACTAATACTTTCTAAATCACTAAAATACAACAATATTTGGAATTATTGGTTGAGCAATTAATGTAAATATAATCCAGCCTTCATTTGGATGAGAGAATGACTGGAATTATTATTCCCCCTATAACTGCACTTTGGGTAGGTAAAGTCTAGCTTTGCAGATTGTAGCGCCACCTCCTTTCCTCCAGTGGTGTACACTAAAGGGAAAGGACACCATAGCAAAGAATAAAATAGGTCTATTATGGTGACCATTTTACCAACCGAGAACAGATGCAACTGGTTTTGGTTTCCCTCTAGTCTCTTTTAAAAGGTCATAGGGCCAAATTCCTCTTTCCATGCTTGCTAACAATTCAGTTCCTCTGGAGATGGGAATCCTGTATAAGTTCTCATCAACCAGTAGAAAAGGTATACGATCAACTAAGACTGGTCCTTCGCTCTCCAAGGGAACCATAACATCCTCGTTGTTGGCCTCTATGTTGTTATCTTGATATTCATGTAACAGCAGTCTGGCTTCATAGCCTGAAAACCCCCAAAAAACAGCAACGTTGGTAGCCTTTAATGGTTCCTATGACAGCAGTCTGGCTGTGTAGTCTGTACCTCCCCCTATCACATTAGTCCTGTTGTATAGTCTGAACCTCCCCTATAACAGCAGTCTGGATGTGCAGTCTGACCTTCCCCTATAACAGCAGTCTGGATGTGCAGTCTGACCTTCCCCCTATAACAGCAGTCTGGATGTGTAGTCTGGACCCCCCTCCATAACAGCAGTCTGGATGTGTAGTCTGGAGCGCCCCCTATCACAGCAGCCTAGATGTGTAGTCTGACCCTCCCCTATCACAGCAGTCTAGATGTGTAGTCTGACCCCTCCCCCTATAACAGCAGTCTGGACCTCCCCTATAACAGCAGTCTGGACCTCCCCTATAACAGCAGTCTGGACCTCCCCCAAACAGCAGTCTGGACCTCCCCTATAACAGCAGTCTGGACCTCCCCCCTATAACAGCAGTCTGGACCTCCCCCTATAACAGCAGTCTGGACTCCCCCTATAACAGCAGTCTGACCTCCCCTATAACAGCGTCTGGACCTCCCCCTATAACAGCAGCCTGGTGTGTAGTAGTCTGGACCTCCCCTATCACGCAGTCTGGATGTGTAGTTCTGACCTCCCCCTATAACAGCAGTCTGGATGTGTAGTCTGACCCTCCCCCTATAATAGCAGTCTGGACCTCCCCTATAACAGCAGTCTGGATGTGTAGTCTGAACCTCCCCTATAACAGAAAGTCTGGATGTGTAGTCTGAACCTCCCCTATACCAGCAGTCTGGATGTGTAGTCTGAACCTCCCCTATACAGCCAGTCTGGATGTGTAGTCTGAACCTCCCTATACAGCAGTCCTGGATGTGTAGTCTGAACCTCCCCTATAACAGAAGTCTGGATGTGTAGTCTGACCCTCCCTATACCAGCAGTCTGGATGTGTAGTCTGAACTCCCCTATACAGCAGTCTGGATGTGTAGTCTGAACTCCCCTATAACAGAAGTCTGGATGTGTAGTCTGACCCTCCCCTATACCAGCAGTCTGGATGTGTAGTCTGAACCTCCCCTATACCAGCAGTCTGGATGTGTAGTCTGAACCTCCCCTATAACAGCAGTCTGGATGTGTAGTCTGGACCTCCTCTATAACAGCAGTCTGGATGTGTAGTCTGGACCTCCCCTATAACAGCAGTCTGGATGTGTAGTCTGGACCTCTCCCTAGAACAGCAGTCTGGATGTGTTAGTCTGACCCTCCCCGCTATAATAACAGTCTGGATGTGTAGTCTGACCCTCCCCCTATATAGCAGTCTGGATGTGTAGTCTGGACCTCCCCTATAACAGCAGTCTGGATGTGTAGTCCGTTCTGGACCTCCCCTATCACATTAGTCCTGTTGTATAGTCTGAACCTCCCCTATAACAGCAGTCTGGATGTGTAGTCTGAACTCCCCTATAACAGCAGTCTGGATGTGTAGTCTGACCTTCCCCTAATAACAGCAGTCTGGATGTGTAGTCTGACCCTCCCCTATAACAGCAGTCTGAGATGTGTCTGGCCCCTATAAAGCAGTCTGGATGTAAGTCTCTGCCTCTATAACCTGGACCTGGATCCTCCGCTAGTCTGAACCCATAATATCAGTCTGTCTTGTAGGTATCCTCCTCTATTAACTAGTCTGGATCTGTAGTCTGGATCCCTATAACAGCACTGGAGTCTAGTTATAGTCTCCGCAGATAAGCATGTGTAGTCTGGAGTCTCCCTATATAACAGTCTGGATGTTGTAATCTGGACCCTCCCCTATAATGCAGTCTGGATGTGTAGTCTGACCTCCCCTATAACAGCAGCCTAGCAGCCTATGTGTAATCTGACCCTCCCCCTATCACAGCAGTCTAGATGTGTAGTCTGACCCTCCCCTATAACAGCAGTCTGGACCTCCCCTATAACAGGCAGTCTGGACTCCCCCTATAACAGCAGCTGGCAGTTGGTAGTCTGACCCCCTATAACAGCAGTCTGGATGTGTAGTCTGACCCTCCCCCTATAACAGCAGTCTGGATGTGTAGTCTGACCCTCCCCCTATAACAGCAGTCTGACTGACCTCCCCTATACCAGCAGTCTGGATGTGTAGTCTGACCTCCCCTAAACAGCAGTCTGGATGTGTAGTCTGAACCTCCCCTATAACAGCCTGGATGTGTAGTCTGACCTCCCATACAGCAGTCTGGATGTGTAGTCTGACCCTCCCCCTATAATAGCAGTCTGGATGTGTAGTCTGACCTCCCCTATAACAGCAGTCTGGATGTGTAGTCTGAAACTCCTCCCCTATAACAGAAGTCTGGATGTGTAATCTGACCCTCCCCCTCTGGATACAAACAGCAGTCTGGATGTGTAGTCTGACCTCCCCACTGATACAGCAGTCTGGATGTTATAACTGTAGTCTGGACCTCCCTATAACAGCAGTCTGGATGTGCAGTCTGGACCTCCCCCTATAACAGCAGCTGGTTGTGTAGTCTGGACCTCCCCTATCAATGCAGTCTGGATGTGTAGTCTGACCCTCCCCCTATAACAGCAGTCTGGATGTGTAGTCTGACCTCCCCTATAATATCAGTCTGGGACCTCCCTACAACAGCAGTCTGGATCGTGTACAGTCTGAAACTCCCCTATAACAGCCAAGTCCTGCGATGTGTAGTCTGGACCCCCTCCATAACAGCAGTCTGGATGTGTAGTCTGGAGCGCCGCCCTATAACAGGCAGCCTAGATGTGTAATCTGACCCTCCCCTACCACAGCAGTCTAGAATGTGTAGTCTGACCCTCCCCACTATAACAAGCAGTCTGGACCTCCCCCTATAACTGCAGTCTGGACTCCCCCTATAACAGCAGCCTGGTGTGCTAGTCTGGACCTCACCTATCCTCGGCAGTGCTGGAATGGTGTAAGTCTGACCCTCCCCTATAACAGCAGTCTGGATGTGTAGTCGTGACCCTCCCCTACTAACATAGGCAGTCTGGACCTCCCCTACAAACAGCAGTCTGGATGTGTAGTCTGAACCTCCCCTATAACAGAAGTCTGGATGTGTAGTCTGACCCTCCCCTATAACAGCAGTCTGGATGTGTAGTCTGGACCTCCCCTATAACAGCAGTCTGGATGTGTAGTCTGGACCTCCCCTATACCAGCAGTCTGGATGTGTAGTCTGACCCTCCCCTATAACAGCAGTCTGGATGTGTAGTCTGGACCTCCCCTATGTAACAGCAGTCTGGATGTGTAGTCTGACCTCCCCTATACAGCAGTCTGATGTGTAGTCTGAACCTCCCTATAACAGAAGTCTGGATGTGTAGTCTGACCCTCCCCTATAGCAGTCTGGATGTGTAGTCTGAACCTCCCCTATACAGCAGTCTGGATGTGTAGTCTGACCTCCCTATAACAGAAGTCTGGATGTGTAGTCTGACCCTCCCTATAACCAGCAGTCTGGATTGTAGTCTGAACCTCCCCTATACTAGCAGTCTGGATGTGTAGTCTGAACCTCCCCTATAACAGCAGTCTGGATGTGTAGTCTGACCCTCTCCCCTATAACAGCAGTCTGATGTGTAGTCTGACCTCCCCTATAACAGCAGTCTGATGTGTAGTCTGGACCTCCCCTATAACAGCAGTCTGGGATGTGTAGTCTGAACCTCCCCTATAACAGCAGTCTGGATGTGTAGTCTGGACCCTCCCTTATAACAAAGTCTGGATGTGTAGTCTGGACCTCTCCCTAGAACAGCAGTCTGGATGTGTAGTCTGACCCTCCCCCTATAATAGCAGTCTGGATGTGTAGTCTGGACCTCCCTAGAACAGCAGTCTGGATGTTAGTAGTCTGACCTCCCCTATAACAGCAGTCTGGATGTGTAGTCTGGACCTCCCCCTAGAACAGCAGTCTGATGTGTAGTCTGACCTCCCCTATAACAGCAGTCTGGATGTGTAGTCTGGACCTCCCCTATAACAGCAGTCTGGATGTGTAGTCTGAACCTCCCCTATAACAGAAGTCTGGATGTGTAGTCTGGACCTCTCCCTAGAACAGCAGTCTGGATGTGTAGTCTGAACCTCCTCTATAACAGCAGTGTGGATGTGTAGTCTGGACCTCCCCCTAGAACAGCAGCCTGGCTGTGTAGCCTAACAGAACCCTCTTGAGCTGAGAACAGTAACGGAGAGCAGTGAGGACTGAACCAGTATTGGGACAGCAGGGGTGCGTTGTAAGGGTTAGTATGGGAAGGGAAGTTAACTAGGTGATCAATCTGAGAGTCCTTTTCTTCTATACAAAAAAAAAATAAAAATCAGCAGTTAATATACTTGGAATTTAAAATACTAAAATTTACAGAATTTCAAGAACAGTGGTAGTTCCCTTTAAAGGGGTTTACCAGTAAAAATTACTTTTTAATCTAACACCTGCAACATGCTTCCTGAAACAGAAAATTTATACTACAAGTCCTCTGCGCTTCCTCCACTGTGTCCATGTTCTGGTCCCAGAGTGATTATATCCAGCGCTGGGCATGCTGAGGTTATGCCAAATTTACAAATTACCTGGAAAACGCTGCAATACATTTTGTATGAGATGTATTGGCAGTTTAATATTTTTATGGATGGGATTGATGGTGGAAAGTTATTCTTGACCACATCAAACATCACACAAGCATGACACGTATTGCTCGCCGCTTCTCCCATGAGAAGGACAGGGGTCTATTATGAAAGTTTAAGAAGCCATAATGCATAATGAGCTTTTTGTTTGATGAGCATCGTAGATTCATCTACAAGATACAGTCATAAAAAGGGAGGGACAGGCTCATTGGAAAGTTATTATACAGTTGCTACTCTGTATGAGGTCTGCAGATCATGTGAGCAACTTTCCATCTCGGCTTCTGGGAAAGATTCCTTGCATCATAGGTTCTTTATGTTGTATGATGTATTAAAGGAGGGCCTTAAGCAAAGGATCAAAACAATTTACCAACTGATAACCCATTCACTAAATGGTTTTTGCATCGGCTCATTCGCAATCATGGGCAAGATGTCCTCACAATTCCTATAGGATCCCACCATCAATGCACTGCTGTATCCATTATTAAATTAATTTTGAAGGTCACATTCCACATTCTGAAGCTACACCCTCGCCCTACAGTTATTTTCCCTTCATCAATCAAAAAAAAAACAAATAGAAATGTCATGTTGGTCCTATAGATCCAGGGTTGGATTAAGGCTGGTGCAGGCCCCAGGGTAAAAATTTTGGTTAGGGAGTCTAGCCTATCTTTGGATCTCATGCACCTCTTTGGAGCAGTGTTGCAGTTCCCTGCATGGTAGATAGCCTAAGAAGGCTGCTGTGCACTAAAAAGACCACAGTCCTAATATTATGGGGGTCTCGGCAGTTGGACCCCACCAATCTGAAAAAGATTACAAATCCCAGAGACATACCATCACTTTATGGTGGCAAAACCTCCTTTATTGACTACAGAGGTCACAATAGTGCTTGCTGCCGTTGTAAGTATTTAAACTCGTGTATATGGTGCAAGATCAAAGGATCGCAGGTTTAAGCCCCTAAGGGGGACTAAAAATTCTAGTAATGTCTCATTCACACGTCAATGTTTTGGTCAGTGATTTCCATCAGTGATTGTGAGCCAAAACCATGATTGGAGCCTCCACAGACATAAGGTATAAGAGAAAGATCTGCACCTGTTCTGTGTTTAGAGCCGCACCTGGTTTTGGCTCAAAAGTCACTGATGGACATCACGGACCGAACACTGACGTGTGAATGAGACCTAAGAAAAATAAAAAGCACCATAGTTTTTAAAAATATGAAAACACAAAAAATGTTAAAAGTTTAAAATTCCTCCTTTTCCAATTTTACATATAAAAATAACCAATAAAAAAAATTATTGGTATTCCTGCGTCAGAAAAATGTCCAAACTATTAAAATCTACAAAAATATTTATGAGAACACCATAACAGAAAAATATAAACATGGATAATTTGCAGGTTTTTTTTTTTAACACCTCCCCCAAAATAAAATAAAAGAAATAAATGTGATCAAAAAGTCTCATATGCGAACACAAGCTTGCCCTGCAAAAGACAAGCACTTACACAGTTCTGTGGATGGAAATATAAAAAGTTATGGGTGCCTGAATATGGCAATGGGATCTCTTAATGTGCATCTGTACTTTGGAAAAAAAAACTTTTGATATGTTTTATCTTACTGCTGGGACCCGCACCTATATCTAGAATGGGGCATGGAAAGTTGTGGTGTCTATGTACGATTTGTTTCAATTACTGCAAATGTCATACTCCTTCTTGGTTAAAAGTGATAAGAATAGTTTTACTCAGCCCCCCCCCCCCCCCAAAAAAAAAAAAAAAAAAAAAAAAAAGGGCTCCTTGCGCCATTTTTCCACTGCCTCGTTTCATAAAAGTTGTTCCTTTAGAGGGTAGAGTCCTGACCAAGTTTCACCTCAAGTAGAAGAGGAGATAATCCCAACTAAGACTGGGCCCCCTCCTTCCTGGGCCCCATAGCAGTCGCATGGTCTGCCGCTATGGTAGTTACACCCCTGAATGAATCCCTTTCAACCCTGTGACATAATAGTATGGTGGAGATCCGCATCATAAACTGACATCCTGTAGATTTCAAATCCGCGCTGCAGGTCAGTTTCTTAAAATCTCATCCATTTTGCTGAAAACGTACAATGCTGCGGATGCTCTACATAAAATTACGTGACAGCAAATCCACAGTGGTTGCGCAGGTGTGAACCTGCCCTTATACTATCTATATGAGACTTTTCCTTTAATCATAACAATATAGCTTCATTTAATTGGAGTGTGTGTGTATATAGAGATAGATAGAAAGATAGATAGACAGATAGAAGAGAAAGAGATAGAGATAGATAGATAATAGATAGATGATTAGATAGATAGACAGATATGAGAGACAGACAGATATGAGAGACAGACAGATATGAGAGACAGACAGATATGAGAGACAGACAGATATGAGAGACAGACAGATATGAGAGACAGACAGATATGAGAGACAGACAGATAGATATGAGAGACAGATAGATATGAGAGACAGATAGATATGAGAGACAGATAGATATGAGAGACAGACCGACAGATATGAGAGACAGACATTAGAGACAGACGGATATTAGAGAGGTAGATAGATAGATAGATTTGGATGGACAGACAGATTTTAAATAAACCTAACTATCTATCATACAAAAGAGGGAACGCTCTACAGGTAGACCTCTCCGCCACAGGACAATCACTTTTGGTCAGACAGTGCAGACGTCAGATCAAACTGAAACACATGCAGTAAATCCACTTACTTGAACATCTGTTCATGTCAGGTGCTCTGAGTCCATAGTATCCAGGAGGACAGGAATGCAAACACTCTCCGTACTGCCTCATCCCTTCTCTCCGCAGAAAGAAAAACAGTTTTGGTTGGCAGCGGATACACCCATTGTCTTTCGAGCACGACAGACAACCTTTGCATGTTGGGTTGGCTCCATAACTGGCTGTAAAATAAAATGTACACACAGTCAGTTTAGAAGACCAGACCAGGAGGACAAGCATGAACAGCACTCGTAACCCACCAGTGTATGGGCGGCAATAGTCTCAGGGCCATTTCTACATATAAACGTCACTCACTCTGGGAACAGCAAATGTCTTGCACATATACTGGATCTCAAATAATTGAACTTGACCCAAATTTTGCAAAAATTTGACTTGCATCCCAATCCAAATTTTTGGTAATTCGATTTGGGCGAGAAATAGAGAAGGGGGTGGGCATAAATTAAGATTAAAAAAAAATTTAAAAGTGAGGGGCAGGAGGAGAAAAATATAAGTCTTATTAGATGTCAAAGTGTCACACGAATTTTCAGGCCAATTGGAGCACTTTAGAGTGAAGAGGTTTCCTGGCTCCTGATACTGATGACCTATCTTCAGAAAAAGGTTTCATATACAATGAGCGAGGGTCCAACCACCGGAACTCCCACTAATCAGCCGTTCCTGCAGTTTCCAGCCCTGGAACTAGCACTTTAAATGGAACAGGACACACAGCGCCGTTCAAAGTGCAGTGGCCGTGCTGGGTACTGCAGCTCAGGTCTCATTCACTTCAGTGGGCTTTGAAGTCCAGGAGGCAGTCCTATCAGTGATTGACAGCTCTCTCTGTATGCACAGTCATAGAGGGAAGGATGTCAATCGGTGATAGGATCGCCTCCTGGACTTCAAAGCCCATAATGAGCTGAGATTTAAATGGATGAAATACAATTTTTACGGAATCGTTTACCATAAAAATTATATATCAATCTCCTCCTGCTCTGTAACCTGCTGCCTGTAGCTTACATTGCACTTTCATGGTGACAGGATCCCTTTAAAAAACACAAGGCATGGGAAAAAGCAAAACACCAGGTACTAAAACACACCAAATGCGTCAAAAACATAAAAACACACACACACACACACACTACCAGACAAATGCAGGTGCTTTTTTTGTTTTTTACTCCTATAAAACCACCTGGATCAAAACGGTGTATGAAGGAACCCTCACTGTTAGACAGTTTTGATAAATGAGGCCTAAAGTGTTTTCCTATAGTCTGTGCCTGGAAATGGATTCCTGAGCTTCGTGTTTTTTGTAGACGGCCAAAGGAAACCCCTGAATAACAGAAATAGTTGGAAAACCTCCTCATCGTCATCATAAGAAAGAAAAGCTTTGTGAGAAGAAAAATGTCCTGTCAGTCAGAAGTCGTCCTGCCCGCTGTTTATGTGCATGTAGCCTGTAGGGATTACAGACCGCTGCACAGTGTCAGGAGGTTGCCTGGTGGCCTTTGATGTCAAGTGCTACTAGTGAGCTCACCCCAGCCTACTGAGGAACGACAGGGACACAGGAGGATTACTCCACACTGAAAATAAATGAAACCGCAATCTGGCTTCAGCATAGACCTCTTTATTCTGACATATTAACTAAATTGTGTTCCAGATGTAGCAGAGCCAACATTGCGATCTCACTCTTAAAGGGTCGGACAACCCTTTACAAGTGATTGTCTATCCTCAGGATCTGATCGGTGGGGGTTCGTCACCCTACACTCCCACTAATCAGCTGTTTTGCAGTAGCTCCAGGACGGAGCGGGTTACTGCCAAGCTGCTCCAATTGAATATTAAAGGAGCAGTGCTACAGTATTCTGGTCCGTCCATTCAAGGGCAGTCTGGGAAGTTAAAGTGGCCCTAGAAAAAAATAAAAGTGGCCCCATTTTGTAGTCAGGTCCAAATTGACATAACACGAGTAGGCGGAGGCAACAATACCATATTGCGACACCCCTGCAGAGCCAGATACCACCATGCATCACAAAACAGGGCTGTGTAGTTCTGTGTAGTTACTGACATTGGTGGCGGTATGCCACCAACATTTGAGGTGAGGCAACCCCTTTAACAGTAAGGGTAGGCTCACACAGAGTTTTTTTAGGATCAGGTTTGGAGGCACATTTTGAATCTGGTTTTTCAGCCAAAGCCAGAAGTGGATCAAGCAAGAATGAGAAATATAAGCCCTTCCTTTATATTTCCGATTCTTTTCAAATCCACTTTTGACTTTGGCTGAAAAACCTGAAGGGAAATACTCTTCAAAACCTGCGTTAAAAAAAAAAAAAAAAAAAACACACAACACTCAGTCCAGAGATTTATCAAAATGGGTGAAAACTGTCTTAGTTTCCCAAAGCAACCAGATGCCACTTTCATTTGGAAAATGAAAGGATCAATCCGATTGGCTGCTATGGTCAACTAAACCAGTTTTCCTTCACACCAGTTTTAATAAACCTCACTTAATGTGTACCTACCCCAACACGGTCTTTCTTTTCCCTAGCAACCAATCAGTGCTCAGTTTTCATTTTTTAGACTGCACTGGAAAACTGAAAGCTGTGTTCTGATTGGTTGCCATGGGAAACATACACAGTGCTACTGTTTGAGAGTCTTGAAAAATGAGGCCTAGTTAAAGGATATGTACAGAAAATAAAACGAATATTTTACTTCCATGAGCCATCCCCTATGACACAACTACCAACAATCCCCAGTTGTACGTACACCCCCTTTTCCAGTAGATATGGTTTAAAAACGTAAACAAAAAGCTCTTGGAATTGAGTTAAACGTTCTACATTTCCATAAGTCCATTATGATGCCATCATGTATTTAATCCAAGACAGAAATCCATTTGAGGAGATACAGTTTCCCTCTGAAACTCCGTACCAGCACACGTATTGATTTTCACTCCTGTTTTAAGCAGTTTTTCGCTTTCTGTCCAATCAAAGCAGACAAGATCATGTGAAGTCATCTAAATATGCTTCAGATATATATTAAATCATTTACTGGCAGAGATGTTTGTGTGTGTGTATAATATATAATTAGCTGAATTTACTGTTCATCTTCTCAGTACTCCTTGATAACACCCTGCGGAGATCCTGTATAGTGGGACACAGAGTGGCTGAGGTTCTGTATTATGGCCTGCCATGGGCATCATACTCATAGTTGCCAACTGTCCCAAATTTTCAGTGGCAGTACTGACAAATTTTGGCAGGGCCAATGGCGTGGGTGGGTGCGGGGCATTCCCAAGGATTCCCAACTTACCTGCCCCAAATTTATTAACTACAATGTTGGCAAATATATCAGATGCAGGCGCGTAACTACCATTGCGGCAGACCATGCGACTGCTATGGGGCCCAGGGCGTAAGAGGGTGCACAGTCTTAATTGGGATTATCTCCTCTTCTACTGGAGGTGAAAACTTGGTCAGGACTCTACCCTCTAAAGGAACAATATTTAGCAAATGAGGCAGTGGAAAAAATGGCCCAAGGGTCATTGAAAAGTGTTTAGGCAGAAACCCTTCTGTCCTGTGTGGGGGGGGGCTGGTTTGATCCTTGCTATGGGGCCCTTACTTCTCTATGTACACAATTGGGATGGCATGCATTATCTGGGGAAGAAAACCTCTGTAATACAGCATGCAATGATTTGAACTTGTGGGCAACCACCCCCCCCCCTCCCCCCACAACAGTGTCCGCTTTGCAGTCCATGAAATACAGATGCAGCCCATGTGCCATCTGCATTATTCTTTTTCTGGACCCTATTTCCGTCAGGCCCATGGAAATGAATAGGAGAAGTGGCTGGTCAGGTGCGGTGCGCTCCCATTCAATTCTATGGGGAGAGCGCTTGGTGGTGGCCGGATCAAAGTCCTCCAGCCATCACTTTGCGGGGCTTCATTCCCGATATAGACAATGGGGACATATCCTAGCCATGGAGCTGATTCTTTAAACATCTGACTAGTGGATCTGCTGGGAATCAGACCCCCACCAATCTAATATTGATATGACCTATCCTGAGGATAGGTCATCAATATCAAACTCCCAGAAAGTCTCTTTAATGGAAGTTGTGCTAGTAACATAATTTACTATTCTGTATACATATAAGCTGCCCTTGAAAGTACCAGGGTCATAAATACAATAAAACATGGGGCACTGTAAATGCATTTTGTTGCATTCCCTCCTTTACAACACGTAAAAAGCCATAAAACAGATGTCATTGTCAATTAACTGCTTCTCCATTTTTTCAAAATATTGTCTTGATTTGTCCACTTCAAAAACATCCATCTGCCGCATGGAGGTGGCAAGAAAAATACAATTCTTCAAGTAAGGGAACGGAATAAAGAAAGCCTGACAATGGTACTGCATATCAAAGTGACCTCAGAACACAGTAGGATTCAAAGGTGGAAAAGACACAAGATGCCAGCCATCTGCCTGTGAATAGCCTCTCCAGCAAGGGCCATGTTATCACAAGCAACTTCAATAATGCTTTTTAGGTCAGCAATGTCCTCACAAATAGCAAAGACCTTCAGGACAATGGTAAGGTGGTGGGTAATAAAAAAAATGGTTTCATCTGCAACAGAGTTGTCTGGAGGTCTTATGAGCAGATCTACATGTAAGTAGACAAGAGATGTACGCAAAAGACCACCACACCTTTATCGAATTATCAGTTCTCTATATCTTGTGTATAGGGCTCTTCATTGAGAAGACCATCCATGTAGGAGACCATTTTTATGAACATGTAGGCGGTTGTCTCAGAGGTTTCACTATATATTCCTAGCCAAATTTAAAAAAAATCCCAACCCTGGGATTTCAAATGTGAATTTATTAGTATGTGGATTATAATATTTTTGTTTTGTTACTTCATTTCATTCTTTATTCTTGTTACCACATAAATGGTTTTAACACTGATGGCCTATCCTGAGGAGGGCATTAGTATCAGATCGGCGGGCGTCCAACTCACGACACTCCTGTCGATCAGCTGTTTGAAGGCCTTAGGCCAGTGACATCATATTCATCGGTCACATGACCTAGGCACAGCTTAGTCCCATTCCACTGAATGTTCTGCAATACCAAGCACAGCCGCTATATAATGTACAGCACTGTGCTTGACTTGCTGTGAAGAGGCCATGGCGTCCAAGGGAATGGTGGTGGTGAATGCCAGCCTAAGGCTCCATCATGAATAGAGATTTATGGAGACACTAGGATTCCCTGTGACTCAGTAATACGGCTACAGAACATGAAAACCATTGGATTCATACCGTATACAACAGAAAAATGACACTGTGTGCCTCTATGAAATTTGGGTCATATGAAGGTACAGTAAGGCCCAAGAGTGCAGCTATGGGGATGCAGAGATTGGTTCCTGAGGTGGCCCAATGGCTTCTTTTCCACACAAGTCACCAGTATTGTCATTAATGACACATGATATGTGGGGGGGCTTGTTCCGTTTTATCACCCAGGACTTTCCAGTAATGCCTCCGACTGGGCCTCAAAGTAGCTTATGGATGCAGCTCTGAGGTTGCAGAGAGCCATAATACATCCATGTGCATAGGGAACTTAGATTGTGAGCCCCATTGGGGACAGTGTGATGCTAATGTCTGCAAAGATATGCATAATATTGTAGCGCTATATAAATGCGTAAAATAAATAATGTGCATGACAAATACCCATAGTAAATAAGCCACTGACAGTTGATCTTTGGGACCAATGCTAATTGACTAGGTAACAATCATTTCTATACCAATGTCTATGGATATGAAATATGTGATATCTACAATGAGGGCAAGAGACGTATACCCTCCATATAATTGCAGCCTGTACAAATGCATGTAGATTTCGGCCCACCCAAAGATTTAGAAGCACCTGTCCACTTTCTATAAGGGGCCCCATACAGAACCTATATACAGTTTACATGGCTTATTCCAGGTATAGTTCATTCTAGAAAATAGATTCCATGTTCACATAAAGCTTTAAGCAAGACTTCTCTCACTCCCAGAAGACTACACTGCTGCCGGCCAAGACACAGAATTAATCCAGACCCATGTCAAAAGAGCATGTGATTGCAAATTAACAGATGCAAGGATGCTTCCCCTTCATGTGTGGGATTTAACACTATAGTGACAGCTGCAGTAACACAGAGGCTCCCTCCATGCCGAGCGCTCCATGTTTACATAGAGCTACATTTACATCTTAACCTGGGAGCCCAGAAGGTCTTGGAAGACTCCATGGGATTACTATATATACAGTCAAGAAGATTTATCAGTGCGCCGCAGCTTTAAAACTGGAGTTTGAGCATCTGGAAAACTCGGACTAACAACCCATTTTCAGGGCTGGAGATTACTACATTCTTCATTATATTCTGCAGTGAATTTTCAAGACAAGTCATTTGGGTTTCTCTGTAAGAGATGAGCTGTGAGAGGTGGGCCCAAATCACATTTAACTAAGTTTGTGGTGAACATTTAAACAGGACTACATCTTCACAATGGTTCTACTACCAGGGGAGGTTTTTAAAAATGTATTCCTAAAATGGAAGTATTTGGGTGGATAAACAAGCACTGAGCACTCATGATCCTAATAAGTGGGGGGCATGTGTTAACTGAGCCAACAGAAGAAACCCAGATGTAAATTTTGCTAAAGTGCCCAGTCTTCCCATGGCTATTACCGACCTTGAACTGATCCCAAGTTAAAAAGTTACTCAAATTAAGAGGGGTTCTTCAGGACAGGGGACATCTCATCAGAATGAGATCCCATGAAATACAGTCGATTGCCCCAAGCCATGCACTCATACGGCCAACTAGAAATGGAGTATGAGTGGCCATTAATGCAATATAAGGACAGCAACAAAACAAAGGCTGTTGGACTGGGGGCTTGTTTTCATGAGACAATCCCTTTAAAAAACACAGATGTCCCATCCGTTGACCCATACCTGGCAACTACAGCTCAGTCCCTTTCATTTGAACAGGACTAAACTCCAGTCCCAGGCACAGCTGACCATTCAGACAAGTCACCGTGCCTGTGTGAGCAATGAAGATGGCTGTGATAAATCTTTGATGGCCTCTCCTTATGACTGGCCGTCGAAGTCAAAAAAAATTTCTTCAAAAGGTAACTATTATCATCTAATAAAATACACTTTCCCACCAACCATTTCCCACTTCACTGAAGGTTTTTGGAAAATCAAGTATGATCCATTCCAGGGGTCAATTACCAGCATCTCAGAGAGGCAATCCTCACCACAATTTAAGCAAAATATCTGTGTGAATATAAAGGCAAGGGAGTTAAAAAAAAACCCAAGATAATATACTGTATATATAATAAAAGCTATGAAAATTCTGTGTACATATCAGGTCCTAATGAAGGTCTTAACCCTGCCCAGAACTAGGAGACCATTACCAAAACCACTAGCAAGAAAATTCTGTAAAACAAATGAAACAATTTCTGCCTATAAACACTTCACACACAAGACACATATGAACTGCATTTGCAGCAAATAAATGTTTAAAATTGCAAAAGTAATTTAGATATAGTGTTTTATATAGAGGTTACACTCAGGAAAATAATTTCCTTTCCTTGTATTGTTTGATCTATGTTCATCTGCAATATTCCCTTTACAGAATAAAAGTGCGGTCTTAATACTTAAAAAGAAGAATTTGAGAAGGCGCAGCGCCAAGCTGAGGAGTAGAAGTGGCGGGTTTACAGAAAAAAATTGGTTCCCTCCCCCCCCTAATATGACCTATTAGGTCTTTTATAGTAATAGTTGGGGGTCCTAGCTCAACACTAGGCCAGTGTCAAGGACTAAGTCTGTTGAGATTCAAGGCCTTTGGCTTGAATGTGGAGGTTTTTTTTTTTTTTAATCCATGCAAAAAGTGTATTTCTAATGAAATAATTTAAAGGGGTCGTCTCACTTCACCAAATATCATGTAGAGAAAATTAATACAAGGCACTTACTAATGTATTGTGATTGTCCATGTTGCCTCCTTTGCTGGCTGGATTTATTTTTCCATCACATTATACACTGCTCGTTTCCATGGTTACAGACCACCCTGCAATCCATCAGTGGTGGCCATGCTTGCACACTATAGGAAAAAGCACTGGTGGCCAGGACCATGCGCTCCCATGGGACTGGCCACTAGAAAGGCCGGCGCTTTTTTCTAAAGTGTGCAAGCACGGCCACCACTGATGGATTGCAAGGTGGTCATAACCATGGAAACGAGCAGTGTATAATGTGATGGAAAAATTAATCCAGCCAGCAAAGGAGGCAATATGGACAATTACAATACATCAGTAAGTGCCTTGTATTAACTTTCTCTACATGATAAATGCCATTTGCTGAAGTGAGACACCCCTTTAATAATTTCAAGAATATTTTTTTTTTATTCATTTAATGTAATGCATTTTAGCTTTAGTATTGACATTTCATTTTGCTTTTAATTTTCCCCAAAATGCAAAAATGTATCATTTTATCATATAATAATAATAATATTATTATTATTATCTGAATATTAATAGTAAAACTAAAATACATAAAACATTTTTATGATTAAATTTGAAATTAAACATTTGAATTTAAAAAATAAATGTATATTTTTATCTTTATTTCTTACATAATTCTTTAAAAAAAATAAAAAAAAATTATACATATATCCATATTCCATTTTTTATGCAACAAATGTCATCTTGCTGGGAAAAAGGGAAACGCAATAGACATTTATGACATGAATTCTGGGCCCTGCACCACATGAAGCTGAGCTCAGACCAGGGCCAACAATACAAATATTTGAAGTCATACTTATCCAATGTAATATACAATTAGAGAGTAAGATATGCTTTGAACTTTGGCAGTTTCTGATGTTCAGGGCTGAAAAATAATAAATCATAGCAAATGAATGCCTACGAGTACAATGGTCTAGCAAAGAAGACAGCAATAAGGAAGATCACTTAAGTATGTGTGTGACTAGCGCTGAGAGCGTTCATTACCTGGGTTCTGTGCTGCTGGGGCTTTTTTTTCCACTTCAAAAACAAAAATTAAAAAAAAAAATCACTGGTTCTGTAAATAACATGTTTAACTCTTGTGTTTTGCAGGACTGCTCACTTTGGAAGTGTGACAATTTCTCGTGATTGCTTGCACAGTAATAAAATGTTAAACAAGAATGTGAGTAATTGGAGAGTTTAGATCTAAACTACAGCCTTAAGGTTCAATAACTGCAAAATGTTTATAGCACGGCTTTGATGTATGGCTCTGATCCTAACGAAAAAAAAAAACTATAAAGAACAAAAAAAAATCCCAAATGGTTAAAGTTAAAAAAATAATAATATTCAACTGACCCCGGTCTGTGTTGTTTATTTGGCGCTCTATATCTGAAATTGAAAGAAAGTAAACCAAGAAAAAGGCCATTTCCTCGTAAGCAGGTGCATAAACTCCTCGTGCAGGGGTTTGTTCCTTTCTAGGAATATGCATGCATTCATTTATTTATGGCAGTGTTCCTCCTTACCTATGATTCTCCAACCACAAGCTGGGAGTTGAATTTTTGCATTAGAGGGAGAGTCACAAATTAAGAAGCATTGATTTATACCATGGAATAGGGAAAGACAAATCTCAGATGGCAGGTAGCCAATGCATCTGCTGACTCTTAAAGGATATCTGCACTTCAGACAATTCCTACTTCTTATAAGGTTCCCTTGACAATAAACTGATCGGGTTACAGTGATCAGCTGTAATCTGTAGAGAAAAACAGGTAGTAACTGTCCCATTTTTTTTTTGCAGCACCACCATAGTGGAAAACCTTATACAATGCCCATTCAATCAATGGGGTTGTCTATGTGATGTAGGACAATTCTCTTTGTATCCACTCTGGTCAAGAAGAGACCGAGATCCAGCACAAAGGATCCCCACCGAATTCCTATTTTTTGGGTATATGTGCAGCGACCTGCTGGTTCACTGATAAAGGGTTAATGCTATGGTTCACTGCCAAAGTTATCCCATGGTTCACGGTTAGAATGTTTACTGAAAGGGTTAACTACACACCATCAGTGATACAAGTGGTTTATGTAACTTTTCTATGCAGTGTGTATTCTAAAAGACAGAATATGGGCAGGAAGTAGTTAACTGGCAGTTCTCAGGATTCCCCTGATTAAAAAGTATTCTGGTAAGCAAGCCAGAGATCAGACACGTTTGGTGTGTGCTCCTTCCAACAGAACTCTTTTCCAGGAAGACACAATTCATGTGACAAAAAGCTACTTGAAAAGCAACTTTGCTGGGAACTAACTTCTCAGGAAAGAAGCACTGAATTTTTACAGAAGGTTGAGGACCATTTAAGGGTTGTGCTTAGAGAAAGTCAGTGAAGATAATGCACCCATACGGCTGTAGACTTTACTGCACATGCTTTGGTGCCCATCCCACTACTGAGACGGACTGACTTTCCGCTATAGAACTGTACTCCGAAGTTGGCATTATAGAAAAATATTGAGGGTGATTGCACACCTTTGGTCAATTAGGAAGATTGCTTGTATCAATAAAAGAGACACTCAGGAAGGACCACATCATAGCCACCTTATATACAAAGCTTTTGGGAAAAGCCCACTCTGTGAAATACTTGAGAACTGTGCCTACTGCTAGTATTTGTACTGTGAACCCCATCATCTATTCAGTAAAGGAGAGACTTTATTAAAATCAAGATGCCTGGTTATTAGTCTCCCTTCCCAATCCAGGTTTTATTTGCCTGTTTTCCTGCCTTGCAACATGCTGCTCACCTAACATCAAGGATACCCCAACCACCACCAGGCAGGAGACCCCAAAGTCCTAGGTGTGCCCTAAGGGGAAGAAGAGTTGCGCCCATCCACTTAGTTGCGCGCATAGCCTGGAAGACCACTGGAGTCGAATTGGCCACCGCCCACACTCTCTCCACTACCTGCCCACACACACCCTTTGCAGGAAAAAAAGAAAAGAAATTTGATCTCACCGACTTTGACCACGGAACATCTCAAAAATTTCTACTGTACAATGATAAGAGCTGATTGACATTTGTATTTAACTGATCTAGCAGAGGACACGGACATGGCTGTGCGCTGCCAGATAGTATAAAGCGAATCAACGTTCACAAAAATTTCAGGGAAAATTCAATTTGCCACAAAGCTGATTTTCCTTGTGCTTCATGGTAACTAATCAATTTTCCCTAAAATGGTGGTAAAAAAACAAAACATTCTTTTGCGCAAGAAGAGTCTGTCATCTTGATTGTGCAGAAGATTTCGTGCTGGATCTTCAATTAAGATGGCCGCGGCAGACTCTTCGCGATCAAATGGATAAGGGGAGTGAGTTTTTTTTTTTTTTTTAACAGATTAACCCCTGACAGCCCTCAATAATAATCTCAGATGCCGTGATCAGTGATGAACGCAGCATCTGAGGGTTTAAGTGACAGGGGGCAGCACCATCACCATTCCCAGCCATTGCGCCTACTATTCACAAAGTAATTTGTCATGAAGCTAATTTCTTCATGAAATTCGGTGAAGCAGCTGAATCACATTTTTGAGATGATTCAACTCTGTAGTCTTCAGGCTGCTCTCTGTTTTTAGGCAGATCTCATCTCCGTTTTTCGATATGATTACATTTGGCTTTGCCATGGCACCAGCTGGCTACCACCAGACCCCATTGACTATAATGGTATCCGGACACTTTCCGACAAAAATTCTGGCTTTGGCCAAACAAAAAGCCGTGCATATGGGACCTATGCTGGAAAGCGGCCACATTTTATAGTCAATAAGAGTCTGCGGTGAAATGCCAAGTCTGAATATTTCTGATCTGGTCAACTTCAGCAGGCTGTTCCTCTGATGGAGCAGATGTAAATCAGCCGTAAGGAAACCAAAGTCTACCATTGATCCAAGCCAGAGAGGTTCAAGCTGACTTGAAGAAATTTAAAAAATGTCAAAAAGATAGTTCTAACAGCATTGTTTTGGAAAATTTCCACTACTGTCATCTATGTTCGTAAAATGAGGCTATAGTTTCCACAAGCTTTCCACAAGTTTCCACAAAATCAAAACTCAACCAATACGGTTTGGAAATGTTGCTTGGTCTGAAAGGTCATTTCTGATACAGATGGTAGGGACATAGTTTTGGGCTATCCACATAAATTCATTAAACTATGTGTCAATAATTCAGGCTGGTGGTGCAATATTGATGATCACCATGGGCATCACAACAAATATTTACTTAAAGTAGAGAAATGTACCTTCTGACAAAGCACAGTCTCAAGTTGACTTCATGAACAAGCAATTCATAATACTCGAATAAGCCTGAAAAACATCTGCTGATCTGAAAGAAAAGAGCGTCCAACCAAGTACTAGAAGGTAGAACAAAAGGGGTTGTCTCAGGAAAGACATTGGTAGCATGTCACAACAGGTAGCTAGAAGTACCACCACCAAAGAGAACTGTCAAAAGAACCTTTGTCAATTTGTTCTATGGATTGGTGGAGATCTCAGATGTTGGACCCCAAGGATCATAAGGTTATGACATAGCCTAGCGATATAAATAATGTGTCCTCTTAGGAGGCATAGACTGCTCCAACTCAAGAACTACCTTCTTGTCATTATGGAGTTGTCCTCTTACTAAATTTGACCAATTCTGGAGAATGTTGGGAAACAACCAAAGTCAACATTAATGACCCCTTCATCCACCACCAAATATGCTAAGAGCCCTTTTACCTCAGCAGATGATTGGCTGAAGAATGATTGTTCCCAATCACTGTCCAATGTATGTAAACATGGCAATGATCAACCTACAATTAAGCAAACTCTCGTATGTTGGCTGGGCATTTAAAGCTCCTGGTTGGCAGCACATGCCCACGGGTAAACAGGGGATATGCTGGCAAAAACATACTGAATGGGGTGAACAATCGCACCAATGATCATTCTTTCCCCTTTTAGTTTGCACCAGCTCACGTGAAAGGTCCTGTAAAAAAGTACCAATCGACTAGTTCCATCGTCAATCAGCCTTGTTCGGGCCTGGGCCCATGTAAAAGAATCTTTAATGGTACAACTGATCATGGCTTTCATTGATACTGTGTAGATTTGACTTGTGCTGCTTTTCATCAAGTTTTCACCTCCTGGTGTTTTACATTGTACAGAAAATCAAGGCTACATTTGGTATATAACAAACTGGTCATTTCCACTAAGACAGAGTTTCTGCTTCCTGTCTGTCAATTCATCCGATATTTTCCAAAATAAACATAGCCCCTTTATTGTATTCATTTGGCAGTCTTGTTGAAGAGACTTCATTTCTCCCCCACTTCTCCTCCTTCTAAAAAGGTAAAAATTTTAGTTTTTTTATGTGAGGATCAACTGAAACCATCCTCCACCCCCCATCTACATGCAAATACACTGTACGAGGTTGAGAGGATTTCCTTTTGGGGTGTATCAAACTTATTGACTTCTCTTCAATTTGTTGGAAGGGGTGGGGGAATAAAAAAAACCTTGCAATCCATGTTTCCATGTTGCTTTCATACATTGCAATGTTATTATACTGTACCGTGTGCCACTGCCAGGTTCTTTTAGGCTCTACCTTAAGATGGCCATATCAATGAGATTAAAGTTGACCATTCGATGGTCATTTGAAACAGCAGGGCAAACAATCCAAATGGCCAGTCAGTGGTAGCCTTCTGTATGTTAAAAGTATGATTTGCCAGATTGGAAAAAGTCACTGTCGTCAGCCAAAATTACATGTGTATGGCATGATCGACCAACTTAGGCTACCAACTTGGCCAACTTGCCATTGTGCTGAAGAGCCAGAGAGTCAGCTTTTCGAAAGAAACAAGACTCCCTGGTCAATCAGTTTAGTCTGGTAGATTGTCAATCCCAAAGAAGACTGACTGGCCACAATCATTCTATGATGTGTGTGGCAGCAAGTTTTACCCATCGACTCCAGTACTTTAGTTACAGGCTCCTTTGAGCATCCATGTCCCCTGATTAGTCTTCTGGCAAAACATGGCATGCTAGGATGATAAGTTAGGTACACCAAAGGGCCTGTAGCATGAGGGTCAGGTTGTGGACAGAGTAGCCTTGTCAGGGTGGGTGCTCTGTGGTTAGGTTTATCAGGGCCAGAGCAGTCCCCCTCTTAGGGCATAACAGGATCAGAGTATCCCTTATGACTGGGCCCTTCCAAGACACTTGCCTGGAACCATGGGACACTGCAGAACCTAGGATGCAGTGGGGTAGGGCTGGTTATATTACTGTATCTGCTGTTGGTGGGTTCCACCATGTACATGGACGCCAAAACAGTAATTATTGGTGCGAATAATAGTGATACAATTGATAAAAAAAAGTCAAGTTATTATTTATGTTAGGTTTTATGCCTTTTTTTCACCATTTGGAATATTCTGCAGCCACTACAACAATGATTGGGAATTAATCGCTCATTCTTGATCATTCAGTTATAATCAACACACTGTTTACACGCAGCAATCAGCCCCCTCCTCTATGAAAAATGTGATCAGGGGTGGACTGGGAACTTAAAATAGCCCTAGAAAAAAAAAAAAAAACAACTAAAAGTGTCCCTGTGTTACAGGCGGATGCAAATTAACAGAAGGCTGGACAACAGAAGTAGGCAGGGCCAGCAATACCGTAGTGCAGAAAAAAATACCTCCCCTGCAGAACCAGATACCACAGTGCAGCACAAAATACTGCCCCAGCAGAACCAGATTTCCACCCATGGATGTGATAATCTGACAAATGAGGGTGATGCACGGCACATTTATACATGCCAATTATTGGAAATGAGCATTTGTATGAACATGTGTCCCAGATAATTGTCTTGACCCTCAGCTGTGTGTAAAAAGGCCCTTGGGGGTTAAACATTTGAGAACCAGAATAAGGTCTCATCCACAAGACCATATTTTGGGTGCGCGTCCGATCTGTATTTTTTTGGCGCATCACACGCGGACCCATTCATTTCTATGGGTCTGCAAAAAATTGGACAGCACACGAATTGCAGACAAGAATAGGCAGTTCTATTAAGATATGCGGCATGCACACGGCTGGTATCTTTATTTTACAGATCTCAAATAACATGGTCATGTGTATGAGGCCTTATCCGATTTTTTGAGCCAAATTGTATGGTAGTCCGATCAGGGGCCGATTGGCCATAGGTCTTACAGGGAAATTTCCCGATGGGCCAATGCACAGGGGGCCGCCAGAGCCCTCCTCACAGCCGCTAGTGGAAGTTTTTGGGGATGTATTTTGTGCTGCTGGCAGTATTTTGTGATGGACTGTGGTATTTGACTCTGTTGGGGGTCGTATAATGTGCCAGGATATGGTATTTCTGGACCCGCCTACTTGTGTTAGCCCTGCCTTCCATCAGTTTGGACCCGACTACAAAACGGGGCCACTTTTAGCATTTTTTCCAGGGCCACTTTAAGTTCCCAGTCCACCCGAGTCCCATGGTTCAGTAGATACGTAGAAATCTAGAGATGTGTTTTGTAGTGTGCAGCAGCCCACCATAGAAACAAGTCACAAAGGAAGGTTTACACACTGTAAGGCTGAAAAGGGGATAGGCGATGAATAACTAATCTTTGGGGGTTCAACTGGTGGGACCCCCAAAGGTCCCCAGAACAGGGCTCTTTATCCCCTCTTTGAGTGGAGAGACAGGATGAGCATGTGTCCTGCCACTCCATGTATTCAGAATGGGACTGATGGAGACAGTTAAGAGCAGTAGTTTGCTATCTCAGGCATTCCTATAGAAAATTAATGGAGCGGCAGCACGCATGCTCAAACTTCAGGAGACCCGCGCTCTCGGGATAGGCGAGAGTCCCAGTGGTCATATTCCCATTGATCAGTCAGATAGGGAGTAACTTGTTGTACCAGAAGACCCCTTTAGCCCATTAATGTGTATATCAGCATTGTTTTTCCAATCACTATTTTTGCGTTCAGGAAAAAAAAAAAATCCACAGCATGTTCCATATTCTGCGTGAAAAATGGACTGCACCCAGGTGCAATATATTTTTCACTGACAATAGGAGATGGAGATGTACAGTAGATGGTTATTCTGCAGTTTATTTTCACGCGCGTGAAAAACACATCAAAAACGGATTACACCCTTGTGGAAAAAACTGAAACACTGAACGCAATCATAGACAAAACTGACTGAACCTGCGTGCAAAACCATCAGTTTTTTCCTGAACAGATCCTGACCGTAATCCCGTGCCATTAATGTACTGAGCTCTCTGGATTAAAGCCCAGTACTAAGCGTTGTACATTTACGGTGCTTGGTCATCTTGGTCATTATGGAATTAAAGGGGTTGCCCGAGTTATTTTTTTGTCCTTTGTATGTTTCTAACTAGTCAAATACAACAGCTTTTCCATACACTTTCTGCTTCTAAAGCTGCTGGTTTCTTAGATTTAACTCAGGGTCACATGACCTGTGATGTCAGCTTATCTCCCTGCTGTGTGATGTTTCATGCACAATCCTCAGAGATCAGATAACAGCTTGTACACGAGACGTCACTGTGGTGGCCACGCGCCCCTGCTTTGCCGGCTCCTGCTATCTGCTCTCTCCCTGGATTCCTTCAGATAAAGCATTAACCCCTTCAGCCAGAACACACTGAAGGCTTTACAACAGCAGCTGAAGATGTAAAAAGACACAGGATCTGCCCTCCTCACCCTACAGACACAAAGCTGACACTGGAGCTGATCTGAAGGAGATGAAAAGTACAAGTACAGGTAGGGGGGAGATCCTGTATGTATCAGCAGTGTCATTGTACAGCTGGGACTTGTAGTCCTACACATACAACATGCTGCTGAGTATCCCAGCAGGCAGACATGTCACTCAGCACTTGTATTCACTCCCTTTACAGAGAGGGGGGAGGGGCAGAGATTGTTATTACTGCATGTAAACAAAGGCCAGAAGAGAACCAGGGAAATGAGGAAATAGAGATTTTTGTTTGCCTAAAACTTGCTTAACTTAGTTATATATTGCTGCCCATCAGATTTAAAGTACTATATATTTCTTTTTCATAACTCGGACAACCCCTTTAAAGGGATTGTCTGGGCTATAAATTATGATGGCCTATCCAGGGTCCTGTGAGCGCTGCAGCCTCCTCAATATTTACTTGCATGCCGCCTCCCTTGTAGTAGCAGTGCAGGGTGTCAGAAGTTGGACCCCCAGATATCGATATTGATAACCTATCCTGGACCTATCCTACGAGTTGAAACTTGTCACACAACTGAAAAAAATAGTCCAGTTATTAGGTGTCTAGTACAAGCAGCAATCTATTCCATTAGGTCATATAATGGGGTCATTCAAAATTTCACTAGAAAAAAAAAAAATGAAAGTCACCTAATGAACTCCAGCTGGACTCTCCCAAAAGCCAGGGAAAAAAATTATACGTTCCCATTCCATGAAGATTTTCATCCAGACCAGTAGTGCAGAACCAGAGATAGCCAAAAGTAGTTTTCAAAGTCTTTACCACAAAATAAAATACTTTGTTTGCAATAAAACCCCTGGAGTTGGAATATATGCGAGCTAAAATCAAATCCATAATACAATGCCCAGTGACTGCTACTTCACTTCTGTAGGCCTCACATTTCCTAGAAAGACATAAGAGTTTTCCCCCTAATGGATTAATACAGAAAAAAATACTGCAATGTTTGGGCATTATATGGAAATGGTCTAGAATACATGTTGCCACTTCCTCCAGACTCCTCCTTACTATGGCTGTACAGTGCGGAGAAGGGGTTAAGTTCCCAGTCCACCACTGGAGTGGAGGAAATGGGGGCTTCCACTACTGTTCTAGGGATCGTGGGGGTCCCAGCGATCAGTGTATTATCACCTAATCTGCTAATAAATCATAAATGTCCATTGTGAGAAAACCCCTCCATTGTGTGTGCCCTCTTTGTATGTAGAGCATAGTGCCTTGTATATAGGGCTGTGGAGTCGGTAAGGCTACTTTCACACTAGCGGCAGCACGGATCCGGCACCTAAAAGGTGCCGACGGATCCGTACTGCCGCTGATACATGTGTGGAGCCGGAGCAGCGCTTCGGCCCCACACATGTTACCACACACATTGGAACAAGACATACAGACATACATACATACACACATACATACTCACATACTCCAGGGACGCCGGCAGAACGTCTTCACGCGCCTCCTGCGCGCAGTGATGACGATTCCCCACAGCGCCCTCTGCTGGGCGCAGTGGGGAAACGTCATAGCTGCGCGCAGGAGGCGCGTGAAGACATGCTGCCGGCGTCCCTGGAGTATGTGAGTATATATGTGTGTATGTCTGTATGTATGTACGTATCTATCTCTGTAGCCAGATCCGGAATGACCCCCCATTGCAAATCAATGGAGGACAGATCCGGATTACTGGTGTGTCCACACCAAACGGATCCGTCCCCATTGACTTGCATTGGGGGTCATTCCGGATCCGTCTTGGTGCGGATGCCTGGACCGGAGAGCAAACCGCAGCATGCTGCGGTTTGTTCTCTGGTCTGAAGACGGAACGGAATGCTTTCAGGAGCATTCCGTTGTCTTCAGTTCAGTTTTGTCCCCATTAACCCCTTAATGACCGGGCCATTTTGCACCTTCGTGACCAGACTGATTTTTGCTAATCTGACATGTGTCAGTTTATGTGGTAATAACTTTGGAATCATTTTCTAAATGTCATTTTACTTTTTTAGGACGTTAGAGGGCTTAGAAGTTTAGAAGCCATTTTTCAAATTTTCACCAAATTTTCCAAAACCATTTTTTTTAAGCACCAGTTCAGATGTAAAGTGATTTTGAGTGGCTTACATAATGAAACCCCCCATTTTAGAAACTACACCCCTCAAATTATAAAAAACTGCTGTTACAAACTTTGTTAACCCTTGAGGTGTTCCACAAGAATTAAAGGAAAATGGAGGTGAAAATTCAAAATTTCACTTTTTTTGGTAGATTATTCATGTTAATAATTTTTTTCTTGCAACACAGCAAGGGTTAACAGCAAACTAAACCTCAATATATATTGCTCTGATTCTGCAGTTTACAGAAATACCCCATATGTGGTGGTAAACGTTTGTATGGGTTTGTGGCAGTGGTCAGAAGGGAAGGAGCGCCATACGGATTTTGGAGGCAGATTTTGCTAAAATAGTTTGTAGGCACCATTTTGTAATTGAGAGACCCTGACGTACCCCTACAGTGGAAACCCTCAAAAAGTGACCCCATTTTGGAAACTACACCCTTCAACGAATATATTAAGGGGGGTACTGGCCACTTTGACCCCCTAAGCGTTTTACGGAATTTGGAAACACTTGGCTGTGAAAATGAAAAGTTTCATTTCTTCCAATAAAATGTTGCTATAGCCCCAATTTTTTTATTTGCATAAGGGGTAACAGGAGAAAAGCACCCCATAATATGTTACCCATTTTCTCCTGAATACGGCAACACCCCATATGTGGTGGTAAACTGCTGTGGGGGCACATGGCAGGACTCAGAACAGAAGGAGTGCCATATGGATTTTACAACACAGATTTTGATGGATTGGTTTGCGGGAGCCATTGATTTTTATTTTTTGAGCTATTGTCTTATCTAGGGGCTCATTTTTTGCAGGATGAGGTGAGGTTTTCATTGGTACCATTTTGGGGTAAATACGCCTTTTTGATCGCTTGGTATTACTCTTTTTGTGAGTCAAGGTGAAAAAAATAGCTGTTTTGGCATAGTTTTTTTTAGCATTTTTTTTACAGCATTCACCTGAGGGGGCAAGTCATGTGATATTTTTATAGAGCAGGTTTTTACGAACGCGGCGATACCCAATATGTCTAACATTTTTATTATTGTTAAGTTTTACACATTAGATGCATTTTAGAACAGAATTAAATCTTATTTATGTGTTGCCATTTTCAGAGAGCCATATTTTTTTTATTTTTCGGGCGATTGTCTCAGGTAGGGTATCATTTTTGCAGGACAAGATGATGGTTTGATTGGTACCATTTTGGGTTAAATACACCTTTTTGATCGCCTGCTATTACACTTTTTGTGAGGGAAAAGGGAAAAAAATGGCTATTTTGGCATAGTTTTTTATTTATTTTTTTTACAGCATTCGCCTGGGGGGCCATCTCATGTAATATTTTTATAGAGCAGGTTGTTACGGACGTGGCGATACCCAATATGTCTAACATTTTTATTTTTGGAAAGTTTTACACATTAGATGCATTTGTGAACAAAATAAAATCTTTTTTTGTGTTGCTATTTTCTGAGAGCCATATTTTTTTTATTTTTCAGGCGATTGTCTTAGTTAGGTAAGATTGTCTTAGTTTTTGTAAGGGAAGGTGACCAAAAAATGTCTGTTTTGGCACAGTTTTTTTTTTTTTTTTTTTTTTACTGCGTTCACCTGGCGGGGTGGATGACGTGATATTTTTATAGAGCCGGTCGATACGGACGCGGCGATAACTAATATGTATACCTTTCTTTTTTCACCTTTTTTTTACCATTTTTTTAACTTTTTTTTTGAAAATGGCTTTTTTTTTAACTTTTATTATTATTATTTATTTATTTTTACTTTATTTTTTAACTTTTCATTTTCCACTTTATTTAACTTTTGGGGGTCTGATCCCCTTTACAATGCATTACAATACTTTTGTATTGTAATGCATTGGCTGTAAGTGTATTACTCAGTGTAATACACTTACAGCCTGCTTCCTGTGCGATCCAGGGGGCTGGATCGCACAGGAACGCAGGGATAGCAGCCACGATGCCTAAGGAAGGCATCGGGCTGCTATCCAAGCCATCGGGTCCCCATCACAGCAGCGCCGTCTTTAGACGGCGCTGCAGACTGGGGACTCGCGCCGCCCGCCGTCTAAAGACAGTGGGCGGTCAGCATCGTGTTAACAATGAATGGGGACAAAACTGAAGCGTTTTTTTCCGGTATTGAGCCCCTATGACGGAACTCAATACCGGAATTTAAAAACGCTAGTGTGAAAGTAGCCTAAGCCAAAGCCCCGACTCCAACTCCGACTCCTCAATTTCCCCTGACTCCGACTCCCACTCCCTCATACATGGCGAATGTTTAAGTGATAACTTTAAACAAACTTTGCATAAATCAATAGTACAGATGACAAAAAGAGTCTGTAATATATGTTTTACTAGATATCTTTACTCTGAACTTTCAGTATCAGTCTTCTCTGGGTACAGCTCACTAAGGGCCTGATGTATAAAAACTGTCTAGGTCTAAGACTTTCTTTGTTGCCCATAGCAACCAGAGCTCCCCTTTCATTTCTCCAGAGCACTATATGAAATGAAAGGGGAGCTCTAATTGGTTTCTATGGGCAACAAAAAAACTTCTACACCTAGACAGTTTTCATACATAAGGCCCTATGTGTTTTTGCATCACAGCATATAGAAGCCATCATAGCAGCTAACCTCTCCAAACATGAGCTCAGAGGAAAATCAAACTAAAACATAAAGTATACAGAGAGAACATGCACTAGACAATTGATTTATGCACAGTTTATTGAAAGTTTAGATATACTAAGAAGTACTTGCCTTAAAGGTGTTTTCTCAGCACATTGATTCACTGGCCGACAGGCAGTTTGCACTAACTTTTCTCCTCAGGCCGTGTGTGTGTGGGGGGGGGGAAGGGGAGGGGTGCTCCAGCAGTGGCAGCACGGATCCGGCACCTAAAGGGTGCCGACGGATCCGTACTGCCGCTGATACATGTGTGGAGCCGGAGCAGCGGCTACATACATACATAAACACATACATACTCACATACTCCTGGCTGGAGTATGTGAGTATGTATGCGCTTATGTATGTATGTCTGTCTGTCTGTCTGTCTCTCTGTAGCCGGATCCGGAATGACCCCCCATTGCAAGTCAATGGAGGACAGATCCGGATTACTGGTGTGTCACACCAAACGGATTCGTCCCCATTGACTTGCATTGGGGGTCATTCCGGATCCGTCTTGGTGCGGATCCCTGGACCGGAGAGCAAACCACAGCATGCTGTGGTTTGTTCTCCGGTCTGAAGACGGAACGGAATGCTTTCAGGAGCATTCCGTTGTCTTCAGTTCAGTTTTGTCCCCATTGACAAAGAATGGGGACAAAACTGAAGCGTTTTTTTTCCGGTATTGAGCCCCTATGACGGAACTCAATACCGGAATTTAAAAACGCTAGTGTGAAAGTAGCCTTACTCTTACAGAGCAGGAGATTGTGATCTCTAAAACAATTACAGGTAAAGCCATCCTTCTCAGTCCTCAACACATTTTGCTTACTGAGGTCACTCCTGCTCTCAGCCAATCAGATAACAATCTTTCTGGTCTGCAGGTTACCATAGAAACCTGTGTACAGTTAGAGACCTGCTGAACTGTCTATAGTTCATGACTAAAGTAAAATCTACTGACCACTGTATTTAGAAAATGTCTTCTTTTAACTGTCCCTTTATGCTGAAAGCTAATCTTTGTAACTAGTGAGAAAACCCCTTTAATCCAGTTTTCTCTAGCAGATCTGAGAGAAGTACAGCCATTCCTTCCTAGTACCTTTTTCCTCTGATCTGTAGCAGAGGAGTTTCACTTCTGATCATCTACATGAAGGGCAGCACACAGTCATCTCAACTGAAAGCCTAGATCCTTAGTTCAGGAATAGAACAGACATTTATAGGACATTTCATCATGTTCCCAAATTCTTATGAAAATATATTCAGCACATTGAACTAAATGTACCAATTTATTATATATTTTAGGAGTCGGTCCATTTTATACCGACTCCACGACTCCGACTCCACAGCTCTGCTTGTATACATTAAAAAAATTTCATTTTTTAGGTTCTTTTTTTATCACACAGTTTTTTAATGGCGTTTTTGCCAATTTTTGCACATTTTGTTTGGACCTTGTTTCTTTACGTTTCATTTTTTGCTGCAAAACCGCCAACTTCAGATGTTGGCTGAAAGTCTATGATAACTTTGAAACTCAATAACTTTGAAACTCAATAAGTAAATTTTTTTCAACTGTTGTGCATTTATCGTGCTCATTGTGTCACATGTGTGAAGAAAAGACACAAAAAAAGCAACAGAAAGTGAAATGCTAAAAACCGCCACATTACCACACCACGCCACCACCTACACTAGTACTTCTCAAAGTATGAGGTGGGCCTCACTGATGAGGTGACCCTTATCTCTTGGTCAGGTACCACTAGGGGCGCCCATACATATTCAAGAGCAATGATTGTTCACCTTCAGTGGCGACTTATCTTCTGGGAGAACGAAAGTAAACGGCGAAAATATTCACTTCAGCCGATCCTTCAGCCGAGTCTGGAGCTCCTCGTATACATTAGACTAAGGGCTGATGCTCATGTTTTTGTCCACATACAATCTGCATTTTTTGGGACCCATTAACTTCAATAGGGCCGCAAAAGACTTGTCCAGCACACTGTGTGCTGTCTGCATGCGTATGTCCGTTCTGCAGCACCCGCAAAAAAGAAAAAAAGAAAAAGGATACAACGGTTGTACAGAGGGCTGGATACTCCATTCTGGAAAATGCGGAAACCCCAATGCCAGTATCTGTGTTTTGCAGATCCGCAATTTGCCACAAAAACAGCTACAGCCATGTGCATGAGCCCTAATGTTTATGGAGGCCTTAAAGAGTTCCTTTCACCACGCCTAACATGTCTGTTTTAATAGCTTCATTCCCCATGTAATAACAATTCTGGAGCATCTATTCTTAAGACTCTTATGTTGTGCTATTTCTGTATTTTTTTTTTACTAGAAGTTATGAATGAATTGCTAGCAGTCTGCAGTAAGGGTACAGAGGGGAGGTAACCAGTTGGGGGTGTGTACCTGCACAGTGCTGCCATTTTCAGACTGTGCAGGTAGATACCCCAACTGGTTACCTCCCCTCTGTACCCTTACTGCAGACTGCTAGCAATGCATTCATAACTTCTAGTAGAAATAATAAAGAATAAGAATAAAGAAATGGCACAATCATAAGAATAGATGCTCCAGGCAGTACACCGATAGTTCACTGATTTCAGTAGGAACTGTGTCATTTCTCCTTTCACCTATGGAGGTGCTGCAGGGGAATGAAACTGCAAAGTTTCAATCACAGCTGATTGTTGGTGGTCCCAACATAGGTCAATCCCCTTAGGCATCTTTCACAAGCGTATGGAAATCAATCCGTATTCTGGCTCCAGAAGATATACCATTTAGATTGTCATCAGAATTGCTTCAGTAATTCATCCAGATTTAGATGGGTATTCCTTCTTTCCTGCATGTTTGATGCACTCCCATTGACTTAAAGGGGGTTTTCTCATGATGGACAATGGGAGCATATCGCTAGGATATGACCCCATTGTTTTATAGGTGCGGGTCCCACCTCTGGGACTCACACCTATATCCAAAACGGAGCCCCGAAAGTGGAGGGCGCACTGCACATGCACAGCCTTTCTCCATTCATTTTCTATGGGGCCGCCGAAAATAGCCGAGCACTGGCTCGGCTATTTCCGTCGGCTCCATAGAAAACGAATGGGAGCGGGGGCCGGTCATGCGCAGAGCGATTCTATTCACTTCACTGGCTTGGTGGAGGCAGGACCAGAGTCCTCCAGCCACCATCTTGCGGGGCACCGTTCTGGATATAGGTGCGGGTCTCAGCAGTGAGACCCACATCTATATGACACTAGGTGCATATCCTAGCCATATGCCCCCATTGTCCATCATGAGACAACCCCTTTAAATCGGTACAATCGGAAGCAAAATATAAGCCATATACAGATTGCAAATACGCTAGTAAGAAAGAATCCTTTAGGGTGCCAGAAAACTGGAACTTGAGGTTAAAACTGAACTAATGTATATTATGATAAAAATCACAAAAATTAAAAAAAATAAAATAAAATAAAAAATAAATAAAAAAAATATCACAAAATAACCAAGGCATAAACGATAGTTGTATTATCCTTTAAACTCATTAAATATTCTCCAGGAAAATTACTGGAAAGCTGCATAAAAATGCCACATTTTCATTCACTTGGGAAGAGGGCAGTCATTAAAGGTAGTTGTGCTGATTTGACCCCAGTGCCCCAAAGAAAATTCATACGCGAGACTAAAAAGGTTTCAATTCTACATGGCGATTTTCATCATCACAAAACTATGCTAATGCCGAATTAAATGTGAACCATTAGCTCCATGGCTTAGGTTTCCTCCTTTGAATAAAGTGAAATGATTTGTGAAATGTTATGGAACTTTATTTTTAATAGAATTCAAAAAAAAAAAAAAATGAATTTTTACGTTATTGGAAAGCTTGCCCAAAGTGAAACCCAAACATCTGTCAGCCATTAAACTGCTGTTATACATTTCTTTCTATAATGGAAATTAAGATAAAATGTTTAAATGTATATAATACAGTCAGGGGGTTTTGTAACTGGAAGCAATTCAAGTCAGAGTAATAGACACTTTAAAAAAAAAAAAAAAACACTAAAGCTGTGGGGTAAGCCATATGCTAAAAAAAAAATTTTAAAATAAATAAATAATAAAATACAAGTAAATATACAGACAATACAAAATCTTGTTGTACCATAGTTGTGTTTTTTCACAAGTTTTGCTTATAAAATGCAGGGAAAAACACGTCTGAGAAATCACCTGCGTTTTACCATTATCTGCTACGGTTCTGCAGGCAACAAACGCATTTTTAACACGCAAAAACTGCAAAAAAAAAAAAAAAAAAGAAATCACACTTGGGGTACCCGCACACATTGTGGATTATTTGCAGATTTTTGAACAAGCAAAGTGAAGGATGTGACAAATCTCATGTACACTTTGACCCGAGGTGCCAATTTAGAAATCTGCGGTACGTCAACATTTTTTTTTTATATACAGATTCCACCCTTTGCAATACAACGTGTGATATCGGTGCAAAACCGCATCAAAATCCGCAAGTGACACATGCCTTTTTTTGTGTGTGGATCTGGTGCAGAAACGCAAAGAAATCCGCACAAAAATCCATGCGGATGTTCTGTTTGTAAATCCGCACCTTTGCCCAGGAACCCTATGCCTAAGTGCAGATTCTCATGCAAAAAAAAAAAAAGCAGTGTAATGCATAATGTATGAGATTAGACAAATGTCAGGCATGCCAATTGTTTGTGAGATTTTTGGTGAAGAATCCACCCTTTTCAATACAAGGAGCAGGGGCGGATTGGCCATAGACCTTACAGGGAAATTTCCCAGTTGGCCGATGCCCAGGGGGCCACCTGAGCCCTCCTCATGGCCGGCCAGTGAAAGTTTTTGTGGATGTATTTTGCGCTGCTGGCAGTATTTTGTGATGGGCTGTGGTATTTGGCTCTGCTGGGGTGGTATAATGTGCCACAATATGGTATCGTTGACCCTGCCTTCCATCAATTTGGACCCGACTACAAAACGGGGCCACTTTTAGTATTTTTTCCAGGGCCACTTTAAGTTCCCAGTCCACCCCTGGGAAGGAGGAGGAGATCTGTGGCAAAATCGCATCAAATCAAGTAACACGTGCACCAAAACCAGCAATCTGCACTATTTATTGCGGATTAGGTGCAGGTTTTTTTGCGGTTTTTGATGCAGATTTTCTGTTTCTGTTAACAGCCCCATTGAAGTCTATGGGGAAAACGATTCTACTGAAGGTGCAGAATCGCACAAACAATTGACATGCTGCAGATTTGAATCCATACACGGATCAATTTCCGCCCATACAAAAACACACAAAGTGTACATGAGATTTGGCAAATCCTTCACTTTACTGGTACTGCATTTGGCTGGGGGGGGGGTGTTTCTGTGGGAAAAACGCATGTAATCTGCAATGTGTGCACCTAAAGGCTCATGCACATGACCGTGTGCCGGCCGCAAACAGCAGGTCCATAATCCGGAAAGGTCAGTGAGAAAGGGAGGCTTGAAACCCCACAGAAGCACTACGGAGTGCTTCCGTGAGGTTTCTCTGCTCTCTCTGTTCTATTTTTTTGCAGAGTGGATGGAACACGGACCGATTCAAGTTGAATGGGTCTGGACCAGTCTGCGGAATCTGCACAGATTTTGCCCGTGCACTGGGGACCACAATTCACAGAAAGGTCGAGCAATGGCCATGTGCATGAGGCCTAAGGCAGATTTTGTTGCAGAAACTTCTGCGACTGACATTCAGTTCCATTCATCTGATTTGGGCTGTTTTGGGGGCAAGCACATGGATTTCTGCAAGCCCCATTCAGACGAATGAAACAGATTTTCATTAGCAGAAATTTCCGGAACAACGTTCTGTCACATGTGAAGACTCCCTCAAGCACATAGTTTTTCAAATACATGTTTCCCTGCATTTCAAGTACATACAGAAAATTCAACCCTGGAGTTTCAACCTTTGTCCTGGAGGGAGGGGGATCTGTCAGTGGTTTATCTTTCCCTCCTTACTGAAAAAAAAAAACATGCACATTTCGCTAAGTTCAGCATGCATGTTTATTACTTGTCATGACCATCAGGTTCATTTTTGGAGTTAAACCTTTGCCATAACTGGGTGGATTTAATGTATGCATTGTATGGATATGCTGCTCTTTACTTCTTTGCTCTGTTACATTGAGAAGCTATTTGAACTTTCAGAACCATTCATAGTATAGGGCAACCTTCTCTACTTTTACTCCCACAAGGTCTGTAATTTCAAAAAGAGAGAAAGATCCATTGGTAGGAACATGATACTTGAAGGACAAGTGGTGTACCTGCCATACAGGCAGGGTGGGTTGACAACCAGAATTTTTCTTTTTTCTGGACAACTTATCCAAAAATCACGGACATCCAACATTTTTTACGGACAAATTGGAAAACCATAATGAATTATGAAGATTATGAGTAGAGTTGAGCGAACATGCTCGTAACGAGCACTGTACTGCTCGGATCCCCTGCGCTCACATGGGCGCAGGCATCCGGATCCATCAGGTGAGGAGGACGGATCCGAATGGCTGCGCCCATGCGAGTGCAGGGGATCTGAGCAGTACAGTGCTCGTTACGAGCACGTTCGCTCAACTCTAATTATGAGTAATCCATGTCTATAGCGCCATATACTGATAGGAAGTCATCACCAGCACGTACTGTGAGCTGTAAAATGATGATAATTACCACCAAAATAATCTAGACAAGTACCACCAGCCTAAAAAAAAAAAAAAAAAAAATAATCACAGACACATCTATTTTTGTTCACGGACACAGGAAAGAAGTGGCCTATTATTTTTACGGACTGTCCAGAAATTTCTGGACGGTTGGAAACCTTGCATACAGGCAACATGGCGTAGGAGATGGTGGGACAGATATTAGTGCACCACCCTAATCACAGTTTGCAGATCCTAATGTGATCCATACCACATAGGCACTTGATGCTTCTTCTAAGAAGTGGGGGCCCTGCTCATTTCGTCTCCATCCCATATTTTATTTTACTATAATTTAAGCCAAATAAAATCAGGGGAATTAACCTAAAGATCATGAAAATGGGATGGAGTAGCGAACAAACACCAAGTCCTTCCAATCCAAGTGGTTAGGGATGTGGTAGCGTTAACCAGCACCGAGAAGGAGCATCTTTTTCATCTTGGCTAGGGCCACCTCAACTTTATACACCCCCTTGATAGCGCAATATTAATTCTGGCAAAACCATGTTCTCTGCAGATTCTGGAACATTAGGGAGGGAGGATGTGTGGTTAAATAGAGATCAGACCCATAGGAGGAGGAAACATTGAAGAACGTTCTGCAACCCTCCAATGCATACTCTTGAATAGTGCTAACTGGTGGCACGTTCTTGCCCAGCATTGAGGAGGAAACATTAAAACATTCTGCCACCCACCCAACGCATACTCTTGAATAGGCCTATCTGGTGGCACATTCTTGTCCATCGAGCTACTAGAGAGAAGACCAGGAATCGCCATTTGCAAGATCCATTTCTCCAAAAGTGGAAAGTAACCTCACAAAGAAACAAATGCCAGCCTATGCAGCATGTATACTCAAGCCATAAAACCTTCTCCAAGAACCGACTGCACATCTGTGTTACTCATACCCTCTTGTTAAAGGGGCCATCATGTTCGTTAGTCATCATCTTCATTCCTTTCCTCCTCGAAACCACTTTTATAAACATCAACGGTCGCAAAAACCCCCAAAAGATCTCGAGATACGCATGTAAATGTCTGCACACTGCAATATTCCCTTTAACATCTGTTTCACGTTTGTATGTTAAACTGTGCCGTTTGATTCACAGACCCATCAAAACCCTATAACCATCCCAAGACACAGTGAAAAAAAAATAAAAAAAGCGTACAAAAAGACTATAAAACAACTGTAGTATTTCAAAGTAAAATGTCTCCTGTCTGGAAGTCAAGAGGTGACATTTATCAAACACCGGAGGACAAGAAATCTGTTATTTGTGTTCCCCCGCAGCTGTCAAATGCCATGTACTAATGTAATTCACATCATGTGTCATACACATTACAAATCATACCTCTGGTTTCCAACATATGGATTTTGACACACGCTTTAGACGGATATGAACTCCACTTTTGGCTAAATCGGTTCATCTATATCTTCTATCGCACCTGATGAGGTTTTAACATATTAATCAATGCGCCTGACACTAGACGTCCATATTTTACTAAAATGTAAATTCCCACATCGCCACAGCTTGACTCAAGGCCGGACATCATAAGGCCTCATGCACACGACTGCGTGCTGGCCATCTGTGGACGTGGACCCATTCACTTGAATGGGGTCTGCAATCCACATCCTGCGCACCACAAAAAAAGTAGTGCATGCACTACTACTACTACATGGGCTTCCGATCCATGCCTCCGTTCCGCACTGTATATTCCGGATTGTGGACCCATTCAAATGAATGTTTGAAGGCCGCAGTACAAGCACGGACCTGATGGTGTGCGTGAAGCCTAAACCATAAGGTCTTCTTTGTAGAGGGGCCAGTAGCTTTGCTTCAAATATTTCTTCAGTTTTTAAATTTAGGCAGTCATTTATTGTTATACGCCATTTTTTGGCGTATTTAGGTTGCAAATTTTGTTGCAAAGGTATTTTGCGACAAAATCTGTAAATTTACCCTGCTCACACCACTTTTGCAAAATGGGCAGGGAAGAGGGCTGGCCGTCCAGCCCGTCTCATTCATCATTTTCCACGCCAGTTTATGGCATGAAAAATGGCTTTAAACTGCACCAGGGAACTGGCATAGATTCAAGCATGTTGGGCGGCAGGCGGCAGTTAGCATCAAGTTTATATAGAGGCGTGCGCCCCTACATAACTTTGCCAGATTCAATGGAAGCGCAGATGGGTTAAGACCAGCGTCTAAATTACCAGTCTTAATAAATGCCCCCCTTAATTTTTAAATATACTCACAATATAGATTTTGTACGTGTACAAGGAATAACACTATATCCAGTCACTACATGCAGAGGTGGACTGGCCGTAGATCCTAAAGGGAAATTTCCTGGTGGGCCAATGACCAGGTGGCCACCCAAGCCCTCCTGACTGCTGCTGGCCAAGTACGTAATGATCTGATGCTCTCAGTGGTAATTAATGCTGGGAGCATCAGGTACCTAGCCTCCTGAATTCAATTTGATGGCTGTCCTCAGGACAGTGATACAGTTGAATCCTGCAGCGGGGCTCCATATCTTAGAAACAATTGGAGGAGGACAGAAGATGCAGCTATATATGGCCAGTGCAGAGGGACAATTTCTGGGGAGTGGTACTTTGAGCTGCACAGTGGTATTGCAGACCCCCACCTACTTGTGTTTGCACGGCCCACTTGTGTTGCCCCCCCTTCTATCAATTCGAACCCACCTAAAACACGGGGGCCACTTTTCATTTTTTCCAGTCCACCCCTGATTATATAATGTGCATATGGCATTTTTTAAGCAGTTTTCCCTCTGCAGGTCAATCTAGAATTGTCAGTTCTCCCCAATGGCTGAGGCCAGCTGCTGTGATGTCTCTTGTAGACTGCACACAGCAAATAGGAGATTCTGCTTCTTCATTCCAACTAAGAATTGCCATATAGAACAAGTATAGAAAAGAACTGAGCAGAGCCAATGTGAATAAAGCACTTGGGGTGAGATATAACGCTTCCTATTACCTGCTGCAGCCTCTTCGTCTGTAACTGTGTCTCTCACTGCCATTCACTCCTCCCCTCCATAGACTTCTATGAGCAGCATGTAACCTGACCCTACAGTGAACCAACAGTTCATTTAGGTCTCTCAGGACTGATTCAGCTGAAAATTCTATGTGAATATTAGTTCAGGAAAGTAGGGGGTGGGCATTTTATTCTGATAAGATATATCACAAAGTTTCTTATATTTGCCTGTGCTATTGACTTATGCAAAGTCACATGAAAAGTTAATGGACCACTTAAAGAAACATGTATCCACTGCATTTTTAAAAAGTCGTTAAAACAAAAACATGCATGAAAAATGCTACAAAATGCTGTGTGTAAAGCAAGCCTAACGTGTGTAGGGAGTATTAAAGGGGTTATCCAATGCCCCCCAATACCTCATACAGGTTATACTTACTCAGCTCCCCAGCACCTGCACCGCTACCGATTCTTGCACGGCCGCTGTACATCTCTCCGTTGCGCGGATCAAAACATTCAGCGACAGGAGTGAGGGGGCGGGGGTAAGCCAATAGCAGGCTGCGATGGGGATGAGCAAGGTAGGCCTGTCCCCTTTCATATTACTCATAGGGGAAAAAAAAAAGCCTGCCAATCGTGGGCAGGAGGCAGGTGTGGGTGGGACCCGGAGTTTCATCAGACTCATCTCTCTCGCAGCAATAATGGGCGCGGCTTGCTGTGTCAGTACTGTAAAAGCGCCCAGGAATTACAGCCGGCTGAAATCAGCCATCTGTCACTGTGCTATGCTGCCTTCAGTAAGGGTAACATAGTAGAGGTGACAAGTTCCCTATAAATACTCAAGTCAAATCTTTTTAAACCTCTCTTGGTCATACCCTCAGAAACGTATTTCTAACAGTACCAACTGTGAAAGCCCATGATGCCCATAATTAGATGGAGGAATGGCTACACCCGCCTGAAGTTTAGGAGCTTCATAAAAGGGTTCTCGACTTGCTAGCCTTTAGGATGTATTCAGAAATAAATTCAGCAAACTCAAGATTATAAAAGACATTCGAGTCATTAGTAATTAATTCATGGGTTTTAAATCTAACCACTCTTTATAATGCAGTCTCACCTTTAACCCCGTCCATTAGTGATGAGCAAAGCGAGCTTCAGATCCTAGATCCGAAACCGCTTTGCTCAAAATTTTGAATACTGTACAGAGATTCGTCTCGATACAGTAGTCAAATGTTATGGGCTCCAACGAGTTGCAAGGAGTTATCACCAAAGAAAACCATTTTGAAACAGGAACCCAAAGTCTAGAGAAATTCCTTGGGGGTTGTCCTGAAAAGACGATTCGTTATACTTGACTCTAATATCAGATCACTCCAGCTGATTAAGAGAGCTGTTCTGATACTGGATGTATATTAGAGAATTGCTGAATATTCGGTTCTCTTATGTAGAAACATAGGTTAACCAGTGGAATCAGAGGTCCAATAGGTCCACCTACTATTTGCAATAGGAGATCTGAATAAGGCCAAACACAAACTGCTCGTCAACTGATACAATCAGTAAGGGGGGAACATCTGAGACTTAAGCCACACAAGATGAGCTCCCTGTGGACAATGGACCAGCAACTGATCTGGACACAAGACAAACCGTAGACGAGGAGCTTTGCTCCTGTCAGGTTTTTTTCGTGCATTAATCCTTTTCAGGTGATGATGCTTCTATTCTACAGCTGATCTCCTCAAATATTTTCCTTCCTCCAGTTCTTAAGCTCTGCAGATAAGTTTAAAGTAGCAGAAACAAATGAATTTCACTAACTGAACATCAAATTACATTGCCGAGCGTTCATTTTCAGAATGAAAGATGTGAAGACAAACCAGATTAGACTAAGGAGCGATGCAAAGTAAGTATATAACCACACGAAAGTTGGACATGGATGCTTTTTATCCCAGTTCTGGTAACCATTAAGTAGTGATAGGAATTAATCACTTTCTTACCATAGACCATACAACTTACAAGAACAAAATACAGTGCTTTGCGAAAGTATTCGGTCCCCTGGAACTTTTCAACCTTTTGCCACATTTCAGGCTTCAAACAAAAAGATATAACATTTTACATTTTTGGTGAAGAATCAACAAGTGGGTCACAATTGTGAAGTACGAAATTTATTGGATCATTTAAACTTTTTTTTGTAATAAGAAAACTGAAAAGTTGGGCGTGCAAAATTATTTGTCCCATTTACTTTCAGTTCAGAAAACTCCCTCCAGAAGTTCATTGAGGATCTCTGAATGACCCAATGTTGTCCTAAATGACTGGCGAAGATACATAGAATCCACCTGTGTGTAATCAAGTCTCCGTATAAATCACCTGCTCTGTGATAGTCTCAGGGTTCTGCATCATGAAGACCAAGGAACACACCAGGCAGGTCCGGGATACTGTTGTGGAGAAGTTTAAAGCCGGATTTGGATACCAAAAGATTTCCCAAGCTTTAAACATCCCAAGGAGCACTGTGCAAGCGTCATATTGAAATGGAAGGAGGATCAGACCAAAAATTTAAAATGTTATATTTTTTTTGTTTGAAGCCTGAAATGTGGCAAAAGGTTGAAAAGTTCCAGGGGGCCGAATACTTTCGCAAGGCACTGTAACTGTAAATTATATATATTTATATTTAGAGTCAACTGTGTCCCTTTTGTGGCGCTAAGGCATATAAGGGATATTTAATATCCAATCGCTCAATAACTGGACAGCCCAACCCTGGGATCTTGGCTTGGTTCCTGTAGGTTCTTCATACATTTTTTGCTTCCCATACATACTTTGAATTTTGATTATTATAGAATTGCTTGTTAACCATTTTAGCGGTTCATTGCTACGATCAGACATGGTGGAATGCCAGACCAAAAATTCACAAAATATTACGGCACAATGCACACTGTGGGAAAAAAAAATCTATGTAGCTCCTAGGGCACATTGAAGAGCTTCAGGTCCTCAGCATGCTCTGTAGGTAGCAGATTTCTATCAGACTTCTCATGGATTCCCCTGTTGCAGAGCAGAATCCACATGTAATACATGGGAATCCACCACATGTGAACTTCATGCGTTCTTGTTAAAAGTGGTTGTTCGCAGGTAGGGACTGTTTCTACAAAGACCCTTCCCCTCAGCATGGCTGGACCTGCTGTGGAAATTATACTTAGCTAATCCCTGCTGCTGGGTTCTGACTCAATCATTCTACCTTGGGCACCACAGGTCAGGTCTCAACATACATTTTGATGTTTTTTATTTTTAATATGTTTGAGAGATTTTTTTATTTACATATTTTTAGCAACTTTATTCAACTGCTTTTCACACATTTTTAGTCCCCTTAGGGGACTTGATACACTGAAAACTTCTCTATCACAGTGTATAGGGGGATTTACTGACAGTCTATTCCATGACAGGGTAGGGGACCTTCAGATAACTCGGCACCCTACAACTGTGTTTGCAGGGTGCCAAAATGGTGGCTAGAGGGAGCTTCCTGCCTCTGACTAACTGCTCCAATGCCACAGTCACTATTGACTGTGGAATCTAATTGGTTTAAACTGCCGTGATCAGAGTTATCTACGATCCGGGCAGAGAGAGCAGGGTACCAGCTGTATAATACAGCTGGCACCTGCAAGCGATAAGGCAGGACCAGCTCCTGAGCCATCACTTTGATGTACTATTAAAGCACTGATGTTACCTTCTCCTTGACGAAGCTGTTGGCGAAACGTGTTGGGTAAGTTGGGGACCGCCATACAGACATTGGATGTACTTCTTTCAGTTCCCTTTACCAGTGGCTTGTTTCCACCAGACTTTATGCAGAGTTTTGTGAAGCCTGTGCACACTTTTTGTGCTTTTGATAGTTAGGCTGATTCCACTTGGACTTTATGCTAATGTAATTTAATTCTGGCTTATTCATAGTCAAACTTACCCTGGTCTGCATGTGAGTTTGTCCCCTACTTTTTGGGTTATTTTAACCAGTTCTTTTCTCTCTTATAATCATGTGTATTCCCCTGATTTTAATGTAATCATGTTTTAATATTACGCAATAAAGATTATTCAATTTTAATTTTGGTTTATTCATTTTGGTATGGGCTCTTGGCACCCCTTTCTGTAGGTTTAGATTGATTTTGGGTGTGCTCTAAACAGATTTATTAATAATAACTCCAGAAAGTGTCACAAATCTATATCTGCTCATAAAAGGCATAGATTTCATTTTCTGACTTTAGGACAGTTGAAAATGTATCAAAAGTATTAAGGAGGCATGCATGCGTGCAAATTTAATAAAGTCACTCCCGCGATCTGCCATGTGAAACACCCTCCTTAAGCAGCATCTGTCAACAGGATCAACCCCATTAAACTAAGCATAATGACACCTTTCTTGTGTTTCTCTGAAGCACTGTTAGTAAGTAACGCACTGATTTTATAAAAGTGAACTTATTGAAGCACCAAAGGGTAGGCAGAGCCTACTGAAGTACCAAAACTTCACTGCCCCGCTTCTCCCGCCACTCCTCTTTTTTCATTGAGTGACCGGGCTAGGCATCTCAACCGCTCCTGTAATCTAGCACCTGCTCCGCTGCTGACAGGATGGGCGCATACATACTGCACAATCCTGCTTGCAGCTCCAGATGTCATCAATGCATGCACAGTAAGCATCTGCGCTGCTTAGGCAGGCGAAGCAGATGCTCTGCGCATGCGCCAATTCTGCAAGCAATGGCACTTTCAATGGGAAAGGCAGAGTGGCAAAAGGAGCAGGCTGCTACATAAAGTTAATTTGCATTAAAAAAAAAAACGAGTAACAGGTCTTAAGAAAAATATATTTAAGGTGCTCTCCCTAAGGAGATATTGTATTCTCTGAATTCAGAAAAACGTAGGAAAGGTGAGATTTTTGTCCGCAGGATCAACACCACCCAAGCCTGGTGTAATAGGATTGATCCTGCTGACATGCTCTCTAATAAATGTAGGCCAATATTATGTCTCAGGCACATCAGTCCATGCCCCTTACTAAACAATACTTTCCTGCTGTAGAGGCAGTAGATTGACCCAGTGTTTAAAGGGGTTCTCCAAGTTAAATTTATTGATGACCTATCCTCAGGATAGATCATCAATATCAGATCGGTGGGGGTCCAACACCCCCACTGATCAGCTGTTTGAAGAGGAGGCGCGTGCCGTGCCAGCGCTGCCTCCTCTTCACTGTTTACATGCTGGCAGTCACAGGGATAGCGGTGAGTAGGTGTACTTACACCTAACCGCCCCATTGATTTCTATGGGAAGATTCACTTCCATAGACTTGTATCATGCTAGCATGCTATAAATAATTGTGTCCATCACAAGCATTTAATTGCCATACATTTTTCTTGCAGCCCAAACAATTTCTCATTTGTGGAAGTGACTGGATTCTACCAGTATGCATATCCCAACAGCATAAACACTAAAATGGCACCATAGAAGTCAATATCCCACTGCCCCACTCCCAAGACACATAACAAGAGTTGTCCTTCTGAGAAAGCATATAAAGTTTCTCCTTAAGAGCTCTTGCTGAACATGGCCTTTCTGGGAACAATTAATTGTTTGAAATAACAGCTTCGATGGACAGAGATAAGTTCTGTTTTTTTTTATAGGTACTTACATATCCTCAATGTATACAAACTCAAAGTGGGAGCCAGGTAAAATAAATAGATGAAATCATTATCGGTTGATCAAGATAAGAGACATCTGGATTAAAAGCAATTAAAGAAGAACGACCGGGAAGATGAGTAATGGAGGAATGGAGGGACACCACAAGATACCAAACCAAAGGGAAAAAAAAGAAATAAAATGGAATCTAAAAAATATACAATGACATCACAATCGGTGAATATTACCTACGAATGGCCACCCATGACTGATTTTACTTAAAGAGACACTAAATAAGCACACAAAAATCATACATCCTGGCTCTTCTTCCCTTCTCAACCTTTCCTTAGATCCCTTTTTTTCTTAAATTGCAAATAAAACTGAGAAATGTCAGCCATGTCCTTCTCCTCCTCCTCCTTATTGTTCTTTGCCTGGCTGTAAGACAACTGGTTGCAGCAGAAACCTCCCTCCTCTGCCCTGTCTGCAGAAGGACAAAAAAGACTATTAACCACCTAACTGTTTTGCCCGAGTCCAGCTCTGGAAGTGAGAAAAGTAGCTAACTGGAGGGGAAGGGCTGTTTTAGATGGTGATATCTCCTCAATGGTAGCAGCAAGAAACAGCTAGGTCTTGTTTGAAAGCCGACAGTCCAGGCTTTCATACAAGACCAAAATGACAGCTATAGTCCAAGCAACAGAGGAGAAATCACTGTTAGAAATCAAGTCGGGAATAGTCACCAGTAAAAACCATTTATACTTTCACTTTCAGCTACATTCACAGCATCCTTATTTCTAACAGTGATTTCTTCTGTACCGGTCATTCTGGTATTGTCTGAAAGTTTGGAATGTCTGCTTTCAAACAAAACCAGTTGCATGTTTCTAGCAGCTAGCATTCAGGAGGTAGCAGCATCTAAAGCAGCCCTCCCCCTCCAGTTAGCTACTTTTACCACTGCCGGAGCTGGACTCTGGCAAACCAGTAAGGGGGTTAAGCCTTATCTTGGCTGTTCCCCATCTGAGAATGGGAAAGGGCAGGTGATTAACACCTTTACAGAATTTCTACAAGACTATTTGAGGAACATCCTTCATCAAGACTGTTTCGGTGAGAAAATCCTACAGACTGTCAAACAATGAGGTCACGTGTATCTCCTGTACCATTCATATCTAGGTTTAGGGTTTCTTAACTGTCTGTGCCCAAAACTTCAGGAAGTAGTTGCCGGACAGCTACCATTGTCAGCCATATTAGCTCTCATGGGGCTGATTTCCTGCTGCTTGGAGGACCCATCCTCTCTTTCAGATGTCTCCTGGTAGTCACCAGAAATCTTTTGTTTTCCATTTTCTATGGAGAGACAAGGCTTATGAAATCTGTACAATGTGAAATATATAAAACCTGACAGTGACTAAAAATGCTAATTGTCCATTGATGATGTGTCAGACCAGATCCTTCACATGGAAACAAGGAATGGTAGGAAAGTAGTCCAATAGGGACCTTAGCAATGGTAGAGATAATATAGGGTCAACATGGAAAGATGGCTTGACTTATAAACGTAATAATTAGAGATGAGTAAATTTCTTAAAAATAGTTTCAGATCTCATTCGCTGAATTTTTTTTTATTTTGATTCAGATATGAATATAACTGCCCTACAAGTCAGTATATAAAAAAAACTCTGGAAAGACAAGAGAGCGAGAGAGAGATACACGCACACTACTATTGTACCCTGGGCTTCTGGGCAATATATATGCATCATCCTGGGGGGGGGGGGGGGGGGTTCTCGTTCTCATTACAGAGAACGCCTATCATGCATAGAATGTGTGCAGAGTATTGTAGTCTGGGCAATGCCCTTCTTTGCTTTCCTAAGCCTATCTGATGTCTGCAGATGCAAGATGTGATAACTTTCATATATTTTCCCAAAAAACACAGAGGAGCATTCACTGGCTTACGATACTCCTCATGCATACTCGGTGCCCTCCATAACAAGAAACAGAACCCCAACCAAGGCCTCTCAGGCAGCCAAGCAGATTTTCTTTGCTCAGTTCTGTTAAAGGGTAGTTACCCAGAAAGAGCTGAGTTCCTGGTATGAGACACTCGGTTTTCCTCTCCTTTTGGAAAAGACTAGCTTGCATGACTCTTTTCCAAAGAAGAATTATGTGGTGACACAAGCACAGCAATAAATAAAAAAATCTTATCATGGAAAAGCACTGACTGAACAGTTTGAGGCTACCAACAGGGGAACAATGTATGAACAAACACTGATTGAACAGTTTGAGGTTACCAACAGGGGGACATTTTATTATGAAAAAGGACTTATTGAATAGATTAAGGCTACCACCAAAAACCTAAAGTAGAGTAAAAATTTAGGGATTTTGATACATAAAAAATACCAGGAGATATGTATAAATATAAATAATGGAGATGTGAAAATAAATTATATTAATTTGGAATGCATCCTGAATTTTTTGCAATTTGTTTAGGGCGAATAAAGAGAGATCTCCATGCGAATAAACATGCGCAATTAAAGGGAACCTGTCATCAACTGTATGCTGACCTCACTGAGGGCAGCATAAAATAGTGATGGAAATGCTGATTTCAGCAGTGTGTCACTCATGAGCTAAAAGTAAGTGGTTGCTGACAACCAGCATCATAATCATTGCAGCCTGGGCCTAGAAAAGAGTCAAATCTACCTGAGAAGAGTCCTGGTTATTCATAATCTCCTGCTCTCCCGCCCATCTGCTGATGATTAGCAGTTCTCTACTAGAGAGAAAAGGTGAAAACTAGGGAGAAGACTGTCAGTCATCAGCAGGTGGGCAGGGAGAGCAGGAATTCATGAATAAACATGACTCTTCTCAGGTGGCCGTGACTCTTTTCCAGGCCTAGTCTGCAAGGATTGTGAAGTTGGTTCTCGGCAGCCACTTACTTTTTACTTATAAATGACAGACCGCTGAAATCAACTCACCTGTCTCTACTTTATTCTGCCGTTAGTATGGGCAGCATAAAGTTGATGACAGGTTCCCTTTAAGCTTTCTACCCAAAAGAATTTTAAAAAACTGAGTGTTTCACATCTGCATATACAGCATAGCCAGTCACTTCTCAGCCTTTTAAAACAGGCTTATTTAGCATAACTAGGAGAAGAGCTAAGCCAGTCTCACATCTGCAACTAGCTCACTTAGAACAAATCCCCTTTTTCAGAGCAAAACAGATATAAAATCAGTTTTTCTAGCTGAGAGGCCTTGGGGACCTCTAGGTGGGTACTATTTCTATCATGGAGATCAGTTTATATGTGATGACTATACTATGCATACTAAGCGCTCTCGCTCTAGATAAATTAACATTTAGTGCTTGATTTGTCAGTAGATTTTCCATTGTTTACAGGGAGTCCCAGCAGAGCAATCAGTTTATGCTCCGTGAACCCCTAAAAAAAAAAAAAATCAACTGTAATATATACAGTATATTTATATATATACACACATATACATACCACACACATACAAATGATCTGGTAAGAAAGCTTTTCCAGGCTTCTGCATAGCAACTCTTAATCATAATGCAGTAATACACCCCCACTAATAATTAGGCATACAGAAGACAGGAGCAATTGACATGAATAGGACAAAGACTTAGGTGGTGGAATAGGTGCTTCACTCAATGGTATGTACTTGTTGTAATGACAGAGTCCTGGCAAGGGACTTACAAGTCTGAATCCTCAAATCTATTGATGCTGTAGATAGATGAGGGGGATGGCTGGTTTGGCTGACACAGTTATGTCTATGGGGAGCTTTTGACTGCTCCCCAACAGATGAGGTGGGGGGATAAGGGTTGGGCAATTTGAATATTTTTGCCCAATCTTTTTGTTCTCCTGGACGATAAGCTGCTACCTGAAGTTTCTGGCAGCATCTTTCTCCACTCTTCCCATATAACACAGACACATTCGACCGAGCTGAACATGTATGTGGAAGCTGTGAGGGAGTTGGGAGAGACAGCTATTGGATGCATATACCCAGCTAAAGGGACAAATAATCTAAAGAGTGCATATTAAAGTCCACTAAAAGGACTTAATATAAAAGTGTAAAAAAAAAAAAAAAAAAAAAAGCCCCCCCTTTCCCCCCATAATAAAAATAAAAGATCATTTGCAATCCTGCATCCAAAAATATTTGTACTATTAAAATATAAAAATATTAATCTCTAATAGACTTTTTTTGTTGCTTCACCTCACCAAAAAATGCAATGGAATAAAAAGTGAACAAAAAGGCATACACACTCCATAATCTTATCAATAAAAACTACAGACAGCCCCACAAAAAATTAACCCTGATCCAGCATTAGGCTTGAGCGAATCAAGCTTTAGGTTCGAAGTCGATTTATTAAAAAAAATAAATAAATAAATAACACATTGTCATGCTATTTGCGTACAGCATTAGTACTCATGCACACGAATGTATTTTCTTTCCGTGTTCGTTCCGTTTTTAGGGACCATAGGGAGAACCATTCATCAATGTGTTCGCAAAAAAAAAAAAAAAATGGAAGGTACTCCGTATGCATTCTGTTTCCACATGTCCGTATTTCCGTTCTGCAAAAAAATAGAACATGTCCTAATTTTGTCCTCATTACAGACAAGGATAGGACTGTTCTATTAGGGGCCAGCTGTTCCGTTCCGCAAAATACAGAATGCACACAGAGGTCATCCGTATTTTCTGCGGATCCGTTTTTACATACGGTCGTGTGCATGAGGCCTTAAAATGTAGGTGCTGCGTGGAGCCAAACGTCGTCTCTGCTGAAGTTGCGCCAGCCTTTGGTATTCCAATTTGGTATTCCAATTAATTTCTAATGCTGTATTCATACAGCATTAAAATGTATTACACAGCGAGGAATACGCAACTTTGGCCGAGATTAAGTTTTGGTACATGGAGCCCATACATTTTAATGCTATACGGATACAGCATTAGAAATTACGTTTTTTAACACATCGACTTTGGATCTATGATCTGAAGCTCAATTCGCTCAAGCCTATCCAGCTTCATTGACCTAAAACATAAAAAAACATTATGAGGGCCTGAATATGGCTATACAGAGCAAAACAAAACCAAAAACCAGTATAAGTATTAAAGCACAAGGAAAACTATATAAATGTGGTAAAGGGACCAGGTTTTACCACATAGGGAACGTTATAAAAAAAAAAAAAAAAAATGTACAGTTTCCCACTATAATGTATGTAAAATCAAATGGTGCCATTAGAAAAGTACAGTTTGCCCTGGAAAAAAAAACAAGCCCTTATATGGCAATGTGAACAGAGAAAAAAAAAAAAAAAAGTTATGGCTCCGGGAAGGCCAGGAGTAAAACAAACACAAATGCAATAGTGGTAAATGGCCTGGTCCTAAAAAGGTTAAAATCACCGACCCTACACTATATTAAAAATAAACTAAAATAACAGTCACGCTTTATTAAAAAAATAATCTCTCCATTTGTCCTATGTTAGTTAGATCCTGGTTTAAGCATCATTAAAGGGGCTATCCAATCCCTATAATGCCCCTCAAAATGCTCGGCCCCCTCATACTAGTCCTACTTACCCCAATCCGCCGTCGCTTCTAATGCCCGTACGGCTGCTGCTGCAGGGGAACTGGGTAAGTATGACCAGTATGAGGGGCTCGGGCATTTTGGGTGGCGTTATAGGGGTTGGATAACCCCTTTAATCCTTCTCCTCGCCCCCCAAGAAAGTTTAAATATAGACATGTTTTCATTCTTCTCTTGCCAATGACACCTAATACCAGACTAAACAGCAATAATCAGGAAAGTCAAGAGTGATAGCAGCAATTCAGATTCATATCTCTGTCATCTCTATTACACCGACACTACCTTACTCATTTCCTGAGACGTACTCGCTCTACATTGAGTTGTTTAATTGCATTTCCCCTGTAAAGCAAACAGACATTTGTCATTAATGACTTTACTGCTACTATCTGCATACTTTCCAATGATAGACCTTAGCTTATCCCTTGTGCCCCTTTGGCACAGATGTTCAGTAGAAGACGGGCCAAATAAATAATTTAGGGTAAATGCACACGATCAGGATTTATCTGTGGGCAATCCGCACTGAAATCCGCAGGTGTTCTCAGTGAAATTTGTGCGGTAAATCCGCACCAATTGGTGCGGATTTGCGTGCGGATTTGCATGCGGATTTTTTTTCAAGTGAATGGAGAAAATCCTCATGAAATCCGGACAGGAAAAATAAAATAAATTGACATGCTGCGGATTGTAAAATCCGCACCACAGGTCAAAATCCGCACTAAAAAAAATCTGCATCGTGTGCATTGAGAATTTCAAATTGTCATAGAATATAATGTACATGACCTACGGACCGGATTTTCCGCACGCAAATCCGCACGTAATCCTGATCGTGTGCATTCACCCTTAGGCCTCTTTCACACGGGCGATGTTTCCGCGCGGGTGCAATGCGTGATGCAAACGCATTGCACCCGCACTGAATCCTGACCCATTAATTTCAATGGGGCTTTTCACATGAGCGATGTTTTTCACGCAGCAGTTCGCCGTTGCGTGAAAATCGCAGCATGTTCTATATTCTGCGTTTTTCACGCAGCCCTGGCCCCATTGAAGTGAATGGGGCTGCGTGAATAACGCATTGCATCCGCACACAAGTGCGGATGCAATGCGTGATTCACTGATGGTTGCTAAGAGATGTTGTTTGTAAACATTCAGTTTTTTTTCACGCGCGTGAAAAACGCATTGAAACGCTTCGCACCCGCGCGGAAAAAACTGAACGAACGTACGCAATCGCAGTCAAAACTGACTGCGATTGCTTGCGGATTGGTGCGGATGCGTGCGGATTTTCCTGAACGCATCCGGACCAAATCCGGACACGCTCGTGTGAAAGAGGCCTTAGGGTTCTTTCCTAAAAAAGGTAAAAGGCTTGATATTTATAAAATACTGGAAAAAGAGGATATAAATTGTTGCTCTTTACTCTTACCTTGCTACCTACCCTACATCATGCAACTCTTAAAGGAATTATGTGACCAAAAAAATGTTGGCACCATGCCTTGTAGGGCTAACTCTGCTGGATGTAATGATACCTTTCACTTAGCGATCCATTGTTTCATTCAGGAGAAAAAGTACTTTTGATCCATATGAAAATGTGCAGGTGCAAGCCACTGTGTGCACCCTTGCTTCTCTTGCTCCCTCTGTCAGCCCTTCCCTCTCCTTGTTTGACAGGGCCAGGCAAGAGAACTGTGCAGGTACCTGGCCCAGTCAATCAAGAAAGGGAGGCAGGGACTGTCAGAGGAAGATGGAGGAGAAAGAGTGCACAGAGTGGATGGACCCACCCTTGGTGCACTTAACTGCTAAAGTACTAAAGTATTTTTTTCTCCAGAATGAAACCAGAATAAAACGGATCGCTAGATGACAGGTATCATTACATCCAGCAGAGCTAGCTCTACAAGGCATTGTGCCTGGTCTATTAGTGAATTTACTGGCAGAAGACTTGCCTTAAAGGGGTTAGGCGGAGTCCACACTTCAGTTATTCGATCAGTTAGTTCCATCAGTAAGAATCTATTTACACAAATGTATGGCCTCCGTGCCCGTGTTGCAGTTTGCAAACAGCGAGTCCGCAGTACATGGCCACCGGCCGTGTAAACTCTTGACTTGAATGGGTCCACAATCCGCAAGATATGGCAAAGGATGGGACATGTCCTGTCTTTTGCAGATCGAGGACTCAAGCCAATGGATCTGCACCGCAAAATTGAGTTCACGCTGCCTTATTGCGAGCCAAAACCAGGAGGGAAGCCTTCAAAACTCTCAATTCACTGCTGAAATCCATCTTCAATAAAGACGGTTGGCCTGCTCACTGATGGATCGGATTACATAGTCTATGGTGAAGGGAAGGGCTGCTAGAGACTGGAAGAGTCAGATAGACTAAGACTGCATGTTATTTGTAAGTGATTTACTGTCTTATTTAACTGCTAGATTCATATCTAAACTGCTCAGTACTGCTGCGTAATGTCCTCCTTTAGGGTGGGCTACAGAGAGTTAAGGAGCAGGATCTACAATTTTTCCATATCATATGTAGGGGCAAATATGATGCCAGCTAGTGTCCTACCAAGGGCCTTGAACACACAGAGCATTACAGATTGCACAGGTAAAAACTCCTCAAACGCCCGATACAAGTTATAAAATGGGCAGAAATAGGTTTATTCCTCATGTATGCACACATGGCAGCTTATTCTGGAAAAGTTACCTGTAACAGTTACACTTTAAAGGAGTTCTTCAGAAAAAAAGTTAAAATGGGCCCCAACATTCTGTCCTAGAATGTGAGCAGGACTAGTTACCTCCACTTACAGAGCTACCAGGCTGGTACGCCATGATGGCATATCGTAGGTAGTTCCCATGTGCCCAATTCAGAGCCTTACCTTGGCTCCACTCACACAGTACGGATTATGTGAGTGGAGCCAAGGTAAGGCTCTGATTCGAGTACTGATATCATAGGCAGGATCATATCTTTATCTATTGTAGGGCAATGTAGTTTACTTACTGGTTTAATCAGCTTCTTGCAGGGTTTTCTAGGCAATCCCAGCATGCTTTGCTCTGTGAATTTTCTCAGGGTTTGCTCCATCTACAACTCTGCTCCCTCTGCAATTAGTTACTTCCCGCCTACACCTCCCCTCTCATGGTTAGCTAGGTGGAACAGCCTGTTAAACACTACAGACCAAAGCATTCTAGGAATGATTAGAAATCCCAACAGGAAGTTCTGCATGTAAACATCTTGCCAGGATGCAGCGACGCTGAGAACAGGGGAAGGAGAGTGCTGACAAAAAAAACAAAAAAACAAAAACACAACAGGTGTGTTGGGTGGCAAAAATATGCAGCATTTGTGGTAATCTGAGCAGATAAAAACTTCATTATGAACCCGGAGAACTCCTTTAAGAGTTGCATCTGGGAACCAGATCTCTATCAAAGGACAGACCTTCTTCTTCATCCATCGGTTAAAGGAATAACTACTTTTGCCTCTGGCTTGGTTAATTGATTTTTTAGGATAATACAGAAAACAAAAGTTAGGTTTGCTGGTACTTTCTTAATATCCATGACATCATTAGGCAGGAACACATGGATTTCTAAATCTGCTCTGGCTCCCTGCTGGAAACACACACACACTTCTAATAAAATTGTGTACTGTACATCTGGAAGCAAATAAAACCATGCTTTATCTGCCACAGCAGTAGTATCCGACTGTTACTGGTTGTAAGGATCTTGTTTGTGGGAAAATCCAGCCATACAATAATGAAAATTAATTACACGTGAGGAGAAGAAAAACATTTGGGCTTTCTGGATTAACTCCTAACAAAAGTGTTTGTCCAGCTGAGATTTTACTTTCCACAGTAGCAGGGGTTATCCAACTTTATTTAGCAGACCCCCATCAGAGTGGTCGGACCCACATACTTACCCGGACACCACCGCTGAGCTCCGCCTCCATCGCTCCATGGCCTCCACCACAGATTCCGGGTCTCTGAGAATCAACATCCCGTTGGTAGGGCTGCACATGACTGCTTGTAATGGTGACCTGTCACCCATGAGTTACGTCACTGGATAACATGATGTACCGCATGGGTGACACGTCAGTGCTGCTGATGATTGGATGCATTACTGCTGCAAAAGGGAGGACTCCATGTATCCCTTAAAGGGTTCCTGCATGTTCAAAAAGGGGTTTCCAGAATTTACAAATATGATCTGCTTTTTTACATCTTGGTTGGCTGTAGACCAATATTTTGCGCCAACATTTTGGAACATTTTAGGTCACATTTTTGCTCTAAACAACTTGTCAAGTGAGGAACAAAAAGTAGTTAAAACACAATAAATCTGGCACATAGCATGAATAGTGGTTTTTGGTGCAAACTGGGTCAAGATCTTGGCGCTTAGTAAACCTTCCCCACTGTTGTATCTGACAAAGTCTGTCTATAGTGCCAACACAAGCTTCTTCACACATCTCACTGGCCAAATCTGCTTAACCTTTTTTTTTCCTATAGCAGACTACGGCTGTCAGCAGCCACTCTGTCCTGCAGGTAGTTACATCTAGGCATTCATTCAGGATTTTTCCCTGTAGAAGTAACCCATTCAGATTAATTATATAATTCAGGGTGATTGGGGCCTCAAAAGGCTGTTAGGGGTGGGCACTGCTGACTGGATTTAACTACAGCCACCAGGGATCTTGTACATTTCTATAGGTTTGGACACAAAGTAGGGAATTGGGATATCGGGGGTCACAGGTGCCTCTTCAATGGTGATGCAACTTGCGTCACTCCATAGGCAACACCCCCCCCTTTGGATTCCTGTTGTATCAGCAGTGCCATCTGCTTAGAGTGCCCCGGCAGATCTTACCAGCCTTTGGTATTGATGAGACACTCCACCAAGTATGGAAGGAAGCTTTAGAAGAAGATAAATCTTCTGGTTGGAGCTACTTTACTTCAACCATAAGAGGAACCCAAAAAAACAAGGTTTCTGGTAGATCTTCTATAAAAAGAAAAAGTTGAGAGGTCCTAAAACTCATCCCAACAATCACCTACCCGCAACCCCAAAACAACTGCTCAGTGGTCACACAGTATATTAACCGACTGTGCTTGAAAGACGTACACTTTTAGGATTCTCTCCTTTTCCATGCATCCTAAAAATAAACCTATTACCTTCTACCTCTACAAGAGGCCAACTCTTCGAAGTAACATTAAGACATCCACCATAGGGATTTCTCCCTGTCATATTGTACACAGCATCAGATCAAAGGCCCCGAAGCCAAATGGCCTTTACAGAAACACTTTAAGGTGAGGTAAGACATGCAATGTAAATCTATGAAGTAGAGAAAAAAAATCTATAGAAATTGATGTCCTCATGACTATACCGAGCAACAATCAGGCTTAGCTTACAGCCATTTGAATTATACATCTCTGGAACGATCCTCTGCTGTGGCTTCCGAGACCAAGCAAACATTCCGACGTGCAAACCGTAGCAGTCACTGTGCAGTAAATCAGCTCTGAGGGGCCCAAGCAAACATACCGGCCTGCGAGTTAGCCGGGCAGCACATTAAGTGAGGCCTTCAATGCTATGTTGGAAAAGCTGAAAACCAACTTTAATGGAACATTATGAGTATTTGACTTAGAGCTGCCAACCAAAAATTTTACTTATATTTTTTTGAATCCCAGCAACTTTTTCTACTATTCCAAAATGGCTCAAGACGTTAAAGGGGTTGCTCAAGATTGTGTAATATATTATATTATATTATACACACACTCTCAAGCTCAATTCCAAAAAAATAAAATTAAATAGTAAATAGTAATTAAAAACAGAATTCAACGACTTGTAAATTTTATAGACCCAAATTTTATTCACAACAGATCATAGAACACATAACAGATGTTCAAACTAAGACATTATACCATTTCATGACAAAAATTAAGCATTAAGAACTTGATGGCAGCAGCAATTCCAAAAAAAATGTTGGGGCAGGGCCTTCCCTACCACTGTATATCCCCTCTTTTAACAGAAGTGAGGAACCAACTGATGGAGTATTGGGAGAAGAATGTTGTCCCATTCTTGTCTGATGTAGGAGGTGAGCCTAAAGGAATAGTGGTTGGAGTAATAGGCAGAAGCATGGAGACATCAGCATGAAGAGTGGCACTGCATCCGTGCCAGGAGGGGAGAGCCATGGGCATCTGTCCTAACAAAAGGTCTGGACTGCAGACGGACCAGATCAGCACCTGGACTCTTCTGTGTGTTGTTTAGCATTGTCTTGCTGAAATAGCCATGGCCTTCCCTGAAAGGAACATTGTCCTGGACAGGAGCATATGTTGTTCTAGAACCTCTGTATACTGTTCAACATTGATAGTGCCTTTAGGGATGTGTGAGCTGCCCACGTCACAGGCACTAATGCAAACCCATACCATCAGAGATGAAGGCTTTGGAATTGTGCGCTGATAACTGCCTGGATGGTCCCTCTCCTCTCGAGTCCACAGAACATGGCATCAATGGTATCCAAAAAGAATTTCAATTTTAGATTCATCTGGTCACAGAAAAGTTTTTCATTTTAAATGAGCTCATGGCCCAGAGAAGTCGGCAGCATTTCTGGATCATGTTGAATTATTTTTTTTTATTTATTTTACACACTTATATAATGCTAACATATTCCACAGCGCTTTACAGACATTAGCGTCACGCTGTCCCCAATGGGGATCACAATCTAAGTTCCCTATCAGTATGTATTTGGAATGTGGGAGGAAACCGGAGAACCCAGAGGAAACCCACACAAACACAGGGAGAGCATACAAACTCCATGCAGATTCTTCTTCGCATGGTACAACTATAACTTGCATTTCTGGATTGCACGGCAAACCGCGTCCACAGACAACGATTTCTGAAAGTGTTCCTGAGCCCATGCAGTGATTTCCAGTACAGAATGATGCCAGTGTTTAATGCAATGCTGCCTGGGGGTCACTAGATCACGAGCATCCAATATTGACCATCGGCCTTGTCATTTGCACACAAGTATTTCTCCAGATTCTCTGAATCTTCTGATAATATTATGTACTGTAGATGGTGGAAGTGTCAAAGTCTTCACAATTTTATGTTGAAGAACATTTTTCTGAAATTGTTCCACAATTTTTAGATGCAGTTTTTCTCAGATGGGTGAACCTCTGCCCATTTTTGCTTCTGAGAGACTCTGCCTCCCTAACATGTAGATTAGTACTACCACTAATGTACATTAGTAGTAGATTGCTTCTCCAGTTGTTTTTATTAGTACCACTTACTATTCCACACATTTTGTTACCCCGCCCCAACTGTGGGATGTGCTGCTGCCATCAAATTCTAAAGGAGTTCATTTTCATGAAATGGTAAAATATCCCACTTTCATCATCTGATATGTGTTATATCATCTATTGTGAAAAAATATGGGTCTTTAAGATTTGCAAATCATTGCATTCTGTTTTTATATATGTGTATTTACATTTTTCATAGAGTCCTAACTTTGTGTTGGGTCAGAGTCATTGGGAACGATGAGTATTTTGTTTGGTTTTAACACCATTTACAATTTTTTTTTTTTTAAATCCTGGACCTTTCACCTCTGACAGTGCTCTTGGAAAATTAAAGCTGTGCTGTGATTGGTTGCCAGAAGAGACTATTTCTTTTTTTAGACATTTATATAAATATCTACCATAATTTCTTTAACTACACTACCCGAATTTATGTAGAGTTATACCAGCTGCCAATTGGCATCAATCATAGAAGCCGTGGTGGACCTACCATACAAGCCGTGGTGGACCTACCATACAAGCAGTGTACACAACAGTTGTGATGTCCTTAGTGTTACAGCAAGCAGAGTAAGCCGTTTAGTGCAGGCCTCTCCCATCATGGCTGATCTGTTACATCTACACTTGGCAAATGAAGGCATCTGTGTTGGTCCCATGTTTATATGTGGCACTGCTTAAACATGAAGTTTTAATATATGCAAATGAGCCTCTAGGAGCAATGGGGGCACCATCATTATGCCTAGAGGCTCAGCTCTCCCTGCAACTGTCACACCCTGTCCTCTCTGACTTTAGGAGAAATCAGGGCCAGGTGTGATCACATTTACACTCCCTGGCCCTGTCAATCAAAGTGCAGCAGTTGCAGAGAGAGCAGAGCCTCTAGGTGTAATGGTGACGCCCCCGTTGCTCCTTGAGACTAATTTCCATATATTAAAACATCATTTTTCTCAGCAATGCGGACACATATGAACATGGGACCAACACAGATGTCTTCAGCTGCCAAGTGCACATGTAACAGGTCAGCCAGGGTCATAGGCACAAATCTGCTGACAGATGCCCTTTAAGACTACATGCATATGACCCAGGATAGACTTTTTTTTGTTTTGTTTTTTTACGAGCCAGCTCATGTCCATTTTAAGACCAATGATACTCTATAGGGTTATTCACAAGGCAGTTTTTTTGATGGCCAGTGAATAATGTTGACTTATAATGTTAGAAAAAATGTTCTGTCTTGTCCATTTTTTACTGACCAACTGCCCCCATGCAATTATATGGGTCAGTTTTTAACGTCCATTTCTCAGAAAGGTATCGGTGAAAAAAAGTCCTTTAAAAATGGACAGTTGATCAGTTTTTAACATACATTGTACGTCGTCTGCATGTAGCCTAAGTGGTTTAGGACAGACCCAGTAAATTCAGGACTGTTGGCAATTACTGTATGCTTGTTTGGCAATTTCTGGTGGTCGTCTGAAATAGGTTGCACAATATTTGCAGTTAGCCCCCCTTCTTGCTATATAGTTATATTATTAATCACCTCAAAACAGAATAAAAAGACATTTTTCCCTAGCGATGAGGGCAAAAAACAAAAAAAAGCAGCTCAGCTTAGCAACATCCCTCAAGTCCATTCCCAGCTGAAGTAGGAGTCTAAAACTGGTTTTCCCTACTAGATTTCTTGTCTAATACACTAAGAAATACATTAAAAAAAAAAAGAAAAAAGAAAAAGTTTGAAAAAGAAAAAAGTTTGAAAAAGAAAAAAGTTTGAAAAAGAAAAAAGTTTGAAAAAGAAAAAAAGTTTGAAAAAGAAAAAAGTTTGAAAAAGAAAAAGTTGCTTTTTTATTTTTTTTATTTTTTTTTTGCACCCATTTCATGCATGAACAGAACCACAAGTGGTTCCAACGAGGTTTCTCTTCCATAGAAATCATTGGAGGGCTTTCTCTAATAGTATAATTCATGGTTTTACTCCAGCTAATTGGTACGGCCTCCTCCATACAACTTAATAAAAGAGTCTGTGATTGGCCTGTTTATTACACGGGCCCCCTCTGTATTAGCAGAGGATCTGAAAGCCATTTAGGCATCTTGTTAAATTGGTTTTAAAGTAAAACATTAAATGAAGTGAAATGATCGATCTGATTTCCATTTCAGCCTGGATGCAATTGATTTCTACTGAGTTAAAGACAGGACCTGAGCCAAGTTTTTTTTTTTTTTTTTATTTCATTAAGAAAATTCTATTATACCGCATGTGAGATCATGTAATAGAGCCGAGAACGCCAGAGACATTTTTTGCGGCCGATGCCCCACAGTGATTATTTAAACATTAGCAGATGTTGTAGAGTGAGCGGCAGGATTCTAGGAATGCATTATTTTCTCCCCCAAACAAATGTTATGTTATGTCCCTTCTAGGTTCTCGTTCTCAGAGACCTATCCCTTATTACAGAACACCAGTAAACATGCTCATTACGGAGGCTGCCACTCAGGATAATTGCCTGCACCTATGGGAAACTGTTTTACATGAGCTGTGTAATTGCAGGTGTCAAAGGGTTATAAACAGATGGCAAAAAAAAAAATTTTTAAATCTAATTTTGCTATAGGTTTGCATCAAGTTTAATAGATTTTAAATACTTAAAGGGAACCTATCACATTGAAAATACAGTCCAATCCGCAAGCAGCATGTTATAGAGCAGGAGGAGCCGAGCAGATTGATATATGGTTATGTGGGGGAAAAATTGAGTATTACCTGTCATTTATTTAGCTAAATACTTAGTCTAGTGGGCAGTCTTATCAATGATTAACAACTTTTTTTTTTTTTTTAAAGAGATAGTTACATAGTTAATACAGTTGAAAAAAGTCCATCATGTTCAATCAAGGGATAGGTGGGAATGTGAATTCTAGAAGAGGGGAGCGAGACCCAGATTTCAAAATAACTAGCGATCACCAAGTAGGACCGCCCACTGAACTCCTAAACTCAGAATGAGTAGAAATTTAGATGAGGGGTTATCCCATGACTAATGTAAAAAATGAAAATCAGACATCATATAGTACATGACAACCTCTTTCTAACAAAGCTAGAACCAGCCCTGTACCCCACATGGATCCAGAGATCTCCACATTCATTGATCTGCTAGATTTATATCAAGCTGACAGCTGAAGGGGAGGGTCTTTTCTGTTACAGCTCAGGAGGCGTGTCCATGCTCTCCCTATCACAGTTCAGGAGGCGTGTCTCAGCTCTCCCTATCACAGCTCAGGAGGCAGTTGAAAGATGAAACTGAGCATGTGCAGCCATCTCAGTGAGCAGCTCAAAGAAATAAGAAAAACAAAAAACAGCAAGTGGCGCTATACAGATACATTTTATTGAATAGCTCAGTAGCTATGCTAAATTTTTAATTACATGCGATTACAAAAGGATTCAGATCCAGGTGCTGGTTTGAAAGCTGTACAATATTTTTTGTGGGACAACCCCTTTAATGAAATACAATTTTCTCAGCTCCTCCTGCTCTATACCATGTGTGGACACCTAATGAGGAAAAAAAAAACAGAAGTATCCAAAATGGGAGTCAACATAAAGTGATCATGTGAAAATAGTCTATTTCAGGAGCAACATTTTTTCATAGAAAAGAAGGCTCCATGCACATTCCAGTGTGACTATATGAGCTTTTACGACTGTTTGGGCTTATTTGAGAAAATTATGCAACGTTTTGTATTTGTACACCATTTATAGTTTTGAAGAATCAGTGGGAAAGTGGGCTGGTTAGCCATGTTATTTAGCTTCACTCCAGATTTACCACTATGACTTGCTTAAAAATTTACAAACTCACTCCAGTCGGGGGCAGCATAAAAAGCTGGAGTAGCATTTCTAGCCAAAGGTGTTAGTTTCATATACATGCCTAATGTAACAATGTCCAATGATAAATTTGGCATAAAAGTACGCTAATGCAGAATCAAAGTGGACTTCAAATATTATCGTCATGATACGTATCCCCACCCCAGTGTCTCTCTTACCAATGGCACCAACTCCACCTACTCGTCATCCTGGCCATGCCTACAGGAAAGCCGTAGGCACTTTATTACATAAAGCCAATGGGGGGGGGGGGGTGGACTAGATCAAGCCCCTTGTCCAAAAAAGTGGCAAGTACTATTAACATAAAATTGTGACTTTTGCAGTTCTACAGTGCAGTCACCAAAATAGGGGGCGTGGGTGAGGCTTAGTGGGAGGGAGGGTGCCTCCTGCAAATTTCCTATGATTTATACCAGGACCATGTGTAAATTACAGCTTATAGCCGCTGTAGAGTTGACTTTCACCTCCTGATAAATTGGGTGCATCACACTCCAGTGTTAACCAAATTACCACCGGTATATAAAATACAACTCCGCCCAACATATCCGCTGTACAATCTTTTCTGAAAGGCTCGATAAGAACTCACCTAAGATAGATAAAACCTCTCTATCAAAAGACAGAAGACACATGGAAGATCTGTGTGGCCCCAGAGACTTCTATGGGTGTCATACTATGGATATGTGCATGAACCCTTAATCTAGGGCTCCCTGGGTCAGGAAAAAAAATTGTAGCACCACTATTTAATGATTCCCTAAGGGGGGGGGGGCGATGGATGAAAAGAGGCCAGACAACATTAAAAATAACAAAAGGGTTCTTCACATCCACCAATTCCTTGCTGCCACTCTGATGTTGCTACAATTCTGGCTTAAACTGGTTGTCCCACAAAAAATATTCTACAGTTTTCAAACCAGCACCTGGATCTGAATATTTTTGTAATTGCATGTAATTAATAATTTTGTATAGCCAGGGCCGGCCTTAGGGTAGATGGTGCCCTGTGCGAAACTTTCTCTCGCCCCCCCCCCCTCCCATTTATATATATATATTTTTTTTTTTTTTTTTTTTTTTACTTAAAGAAGTAGGTGTGCCATCTAGAGATAATGGGATAATGGAGATGTGCGCTCATCTCTAGTGCCATCTCCATTATCCCATACAGAAAAATATAGTGACAGTACTAACGTCATACAGTATAGAGCTATAAATAGAGTGTAGAGAGATATAGAGTGATATAGGACTGTATAGAGAGCTGTAAATACAGTGCAGAGATATATAGAGTAGGACAGTATATATATATATCTACACTGTATTTATAGCTCCCTATACTGTCCTATATCACACTATATATCTCTGCACTGTATTTATAGCTTTCTATATTGTCCTATATCACTCTATTCTCTATATATCTCTGCACTGTATTTATAGCTCTATACAGTCTGACTTTTAATACTGTCACTATATTTTCCTGTATGGGATAATAGAGATGGCACACACATTGCTCACATCACTAAACCCCTCACTGGTGTTTAATCATTCGTGAGTTATGTGTGCCATGACTGCCATCTCTATTATCCTATACAGGATGGGGCCTTAAGTATATAAAATAAGGATGGGGCCTTAAGTATATGGATGGGGCCTTAAGTATATAGTCCTGCTCCCAATTAACACCAAACCCCCCCCCCCCCCGGTCATCACGTTGTTTGGGGGCACTTACAGCAGTGCAGCCGCTAACTTTCCCCTACCACACTCTGAGTCCTTCTGCGCATGTGTGACGTCAGCCCAGGGCCGGCTCCAGGTTCAGGTGGGCCCTTGGGCGATAAAGTCTCAGAGGGCCCCCTTACAGAGTGATAACTATCTGTGTATAGATAATATAGTAGATGTCCCCTGCAGTCCTTTGTAACTGTAGAGGTAACACAGTGATGGCTATCTGAGTATAGAAAATGTAGTAGTGTTACCTGCAGTCCTGTGTAAAATCACAGATAACACTAGTACTGATAATGTGGTACTACCACAGATCAGCGTATTGTGCCCCCATCAGATCAGCGTCTTGTACCCCCATCAGACCTCAGAGCAACACAATGTGCCCCCATCAGACCTCACATCAGCGTCTTGTGCCCCATCAGACCTCAGATCAACATCTTGTATCCCCCTTCAGACCTCAGATCAGCGTCTTGTGCCCCCCTCAGACCTCAGATCAGGGTCTTGTGCCCCCCTCAGACCTCAGATCAGGGTCTTGTGCCCCCCTCAGACCTCAGATCAGGGTCTTGTGCCCCCCTCAGACCTCAGATCAGGGTCTTGTGCCCCCCTCAGACCTCAGATCAGGGTCTTGTGCCCCCCTCAGACCTCAGATCAGGGTCTTGTGCCCCCCTCAAACCAGCATCTTGTGCCTCCATCAGACCTCAGATCAGCATCTTGGGCCCCCATCAGACCAACATCTTTTGCCCCCATCAGACCTCAGATCAGCATCTTGTGCCCCCATCAGACCTCAGGTCAGCGTCTTGTGCCCCCATCAGAACTCAGGTCAGCGTCTTGTGCCCCCATCAGACCTCAGGTCAGCGTCTTGTGCCCCCATCAGACCTCAGATCAACGTCTTGTGCCCCATCAGACCTCAGATCAGGGTCTTGTGCCCCCCTCAGACCTCAGATCAGGGTCTTGTGCCCCCCTCAGACCAGCGTCTTGTGCCCCCCCCTCAGACCAACATCTTGTGCCCCCATCAGACCTCAGATCAGTGTCTTGTGCCCTCCTCAGACCAGCGTCTTATGCCCCCCCTCAGACCTCAGATCAGCCCACCCAGCCACTTTAAAAAAAACATACTTACCTGTTCTGCGCTGCCGCTGTCATCAGGTTCCCCGCTCGTCAGGTCATAGTGCGCGCCGGCAGGGAAGACAGTGGAGCGCGGAACCTGATGGCAGCGCAGAACAGGTAAGTATGTTTTTTTTAAAGTGACTGGGTGGGCTGATCTGAGGTCTGAGGGGGGGCACAAGACGCTGTACAGGAGCAGGCCGGGCCATTAAGGGGGTGCTCTGGCAGGGCGCCCCCTTAACTGGCCGGGAGTGAAGCGCCCGGTGCAACCGCACGGGTCGCACACCTCAAAGGCCGGCCCTGTGTATAGCTAATGAGATATTCAGTAAAATGTATCTGTATAGTGCCACTGAATTTCTTATTTCTTTGACCTGCTCACTGAGAAGGCCGCACATGCTCAGTTTCATCCTTCAACTGCCTCCTGAGCAGTGATATAGAGAGCTGAGACACGCCCCCTAAGCTGCAGCAGAAAAGACACTCCCCTTGAGCTGCCAGCTTGATATAAATCTAGCAGAGCAATGGATGGGAAGAACTCTGGATCCATGTGAGGTACAGGGCTGGTTCTAGCTTTGTTAGAAAGAGGTTGTCATGTCCTATATGATGTCCGATTTTCATGTTTTTTACATTATTCGTGGGATAACCCCTTTAAGACATCAGAAAGGGCAACAAAAGTCTCAACAAGTCCCTGGTTGAGGCAGGTCACTGCTGCCAGTGGTTGGCTGAGTGGGCATTGGGCAGCGGGGACCCTGTAAGCATAGGATTGGGAGCAGTGCAGATATGGTGAGGTGACTATTCCTTTTCAGTGTTTTTGTGGGGATTTTTTGGTATTTTATTACCGGCGTTTTCTTTTACGCCTTTTAGTGGCAGGTTTTTGTTGCTTTTTCTTTCATATTGTTATCACTGACACAATAGGATGGCAATAGCTATAAACCAGATCCACAAGTTCAACCAATATCTCACTGACCCTGTTCTACAGCCTCACCCTGGTACAGATTGACCAATCTGAACTACGGCCAGACTCCATTGGTGCAGGGTAACAGTAAGTGGCTCTATTGTGAGCCCCTGGTTATTATTACCTGTGCTCACCAGGCTTTGCTCTCAGTTTTTTGCTATCTGACTCCATGTTTTGCATTACCCAACTTACCCCAATTTAGTGCCCTGGTGACCCCTGCATCTATGGGGGAAACATTCAGAACAGTCATCTTTTTCAGGGCAGGTATTTTTTGGATAAGGCATCTATGGCTAGGACTATGGTTTTTCGAGCCCCTGCTCCTTTGTTCCCTCCTCACATCTGTGCCACAAACTGCATGAAAAAAAACAATTCCCCAAAAACATAAGAAAGCGAAATAAACACCTGTTTGTTATGCGTTTTGTATTTCCCGTTAGCAAATCTGGCCACAGTGTTTTTTTAATCAAAACATGGCAAAAACCTCAGTAAAAAAGTAGCATTAAAAAACGGTTATATGTGAAGGCACTGATTTTTTCACATTGTGTTTTTATGAAAATATACAACCTTTCCTTACAGCATTTTTCCACCTTTTTTATTTAATAAAAAAAAAAAAAACTACTACAGATATTAGCTGTAATTCAATATGAAAATACAGTATGGAACACACTACAGCATAATTTTGTGGCACTGTACTTTTGGTAAATTTTTGGGGTCATTCAAGTTTTTTCTCTCTTTTTTTATGCAGCACGTTCTTTTGTGCATGTGCTTTTCTAAAGGGCAGGAAAGATGAACTTACAAAAAACCACACATTTTAATAAATGTATCAATAAAAAAAATCCCACCCAAAAACACCACAAAACTGAACACAGTCAACTGCACATGAGCTGACTGTAAGGACACCTCTGACAAGGAGAACAGTAACAGTCAGTTGTCAATTTATTCATAAAATTCTTGGAAGAATAGCACAGAATAGAGGGGGAACCCATGCAGTTCCTAAACCAGACATGTCACGAGAAGAGACAGAAACCATACTGAGGGGCTCCATGCCTGCATGGCGTCATCAGATCAGATTGGCTAGGGTTGACACCTTGCACCAGTGTTGAAACCACACAGCTCCATCCACTGTGCAGTGGAGGGAGCTGGTAACCGAAGCGCCGCTGTTACCAAAGCAAATGGGAGCGGTGCGGCAACTACCAGCTCCGACCACTACCCAGTGGATGGAGCTGTCTGGTTCCAGCACTGATGCTACTCTGAAACAGCTGATGTGGCAGGGGTGCCGAGCATAGTCCATCAATATAAAAATCCTGGACGACTCTTTCCAGGAGTTTTATACTCAATATCTGATCAGTGGAGGCCCGACTCCCAGCACCCCTGCCAATTAGCTGCTCTCCAGTCAGAAGCAGAAACAGGCACCAGAACTCCACAGCTCCATCTGCTAGACCATCAATATAAGAGTTCATTCACATGACTACAGGCCGTTCATTTATCACAGATGTGGACCCACTGACTTGAATGGATCCGCAAGATACGACACAGTGCGGAGTGGAAGCACAGATCAGAAGCACTACGAAGCACTTCTGTGGGCTTTTGGATCCATTCCTCCACACAACATAAGATAGGACATGTCCTATCTTTTGCCGTATATCGTGAATTGATTTGAGTCCACGCCGCAATACGGGATTCACATGGTCAATGCCCGTGCATTGAGGATCGCATGGATAGCCAACGGTCGTGTGAAAGAGCCCTAACAGTCCTGCAAAACCCCTTTAATGTTTGGAGACCTACTTCCACTTTGAACAAGACACTTTGCACGTTGCAAATCATATCTTATGCTGCACCTGCAACTGGAAGGAAGTGCTCAAAGAAGACTGGAATGATCACCAATGGATACAATCCCTACAAATTGAATTGTCGTTGGTCGGGTCTCTAGACAAAATGAACACCTTTTGTTCCTCAAATTCCTTTAAAGCAAAAAACTTGTATGAAAGGAGGGAAAGCAAGAGGGGATTTACACCAAATGAGAAGAGAAATGTTGACAGTGTGTACCCACCGGTGAATGCGCTTACCATAAATATTGAGGGGCTTTTCGCAAGTAATCAAATGTCCACCACTGAGCAGATTCAACCCATGCTCCCGCGGTTAATCCACTTGTTCAGTGTGGTAGGAGATCAATTAAAACCAGCTTAGGTTATTGTAAACGGGACAATTCACACAAGTTGGGTTAGATCTCTATTCACTTCTCTGGCTCACAATACTTAAGCTGGGCAGTAAAGCATCTATCACCCTTCACCGTCTAGCCAGCACTTTAAGTAGTTCCACATTTAATTAAAGACACAGTATACCCTTTGTTGGCACAGATTGTCAGGTCACTTTTAAGCGTTTGCAATCAAATTCAAGCCGGGAAAAGAAAAAAAAAAAAAAAAAAAAAGAAAAAAAGTTAAGAATTCTACAAAACATCTGTTGGAACAACTTCAAAATAGAAAAACCACTTTATAATCTAATGTTTTAGTTACTCAAAAATTTACAAGACCTTAAATGTTTAAACCGTTTTGCTGGGGCATTTTACGAGAGGTCGGTACGTGTAAGTAGTGCGAGGTTTATGGTGCGCCCGAAAAAAATAAATAAAAAGTTTAAAAGCACAGGTATGTAATGATCTTGTTAGCAATAACAGTTCTACGATTAGATGCCGGTCGAAAGACATATTGAACATGCCTGCGCTAAAAAAAAAATTAAAAATAAAAAAAAATCTAAAAAGCTCCCATCCAGATGTAGGGGAAAAGCTGACATATAATACCAGTTAAAATACAAGGCCCTTTGAGAGCTCATTTCATGGGCGCACAATACATTACAACAATTTGGACCAGCGTCTACATTTTAGTTTTTTCTGTCAGCAGTTTTGTCCCTATGACACTGGCTGACCTGTTACATGAGCGCTTGGCAGATGAAGACATCTGTGTTGGTCCCATGTTCATATGTGTCCACATTGCTGAGAAAAATAAAGTTTTATTATAGGCAAATGAGCCTCTAGGAGTAACAGGGTGTTGCCGTTACACCTAGAGGCTCTGCTCTCTCTGCAACTGCTGCACATTCTGCACTTTGGCTCTCGGAAAACATCATCATGCTTGACCCTGTCAATCAGTCCAAAAGATTTAAAAATTTAAGATGAGGTGCATCCTCCCGCAGTCCATGCGCCAGAATAAGGTCTATGGTAGCTCAGAGGTGCCATAGAATTCTGTCTTCATTTGCACTTGAAAACTGGTGCGAATGAAGATAAATGTGTGTACCCACTGGCCCCACCCACTCCTCACGCTCACAACGCCCACTTTTCAGAAAACGGTAAGGTGCTGAAACACCACTTGTGCCAAAAACACAAAGTTTGCAACTATTTTACGCCATAAAACGTGGCACAAGAAGATAAATCTCCCAAGATCTCTAACGCTTATTGTGAAGGTCAACCTGGTGGCCTGGAGGGTCAGGTCCCCGCACAGATTGTGGCGCCAAACTTTCAGGGTTTGTAGTGCAGGAAGACAGAACAGATACACAAATGATGTTAAGAACAATTTTTTTTTTTGCTAACTAATGGTTGTACAAGATAAAAACGATCCAACTATTAGTTGATAGGACCATACATGGAAATGAAGCAAGCTCTAGAAGTTTCCGATTCCCCCCTTTCATTCTGAAGAGGTCAGGCTTACTGAACGTCTGGTAAATTTGCATACATAGGTTTATCTGTTGCCCATACAGGGGTGTACCACCAATGAGGCCAGGTAAGTCAATCGCCTCAGGCAACACCAGGTAGGTGCAAGAGGGGGGCAGCGGAAGGGCCATGGGCAATGAGCACTTTCATTGTGGCGAAGGAGTTGGGTTAAGAAATTGGTATGGGGGGGGGGGCGCCGTTTCAGTTTTCGCCTCAGGCAGCAGAAAGGCTAGGTGCACCCCTGTTCTCATAGATGTGCGACACCCACAATAACTTGTTGTGGGGTTGGAAACATCTGAAGCAAACCACCCCCAAATGTATCAGCCATCTCTGAGGAGTTATTTTTGTAGGGTGAAGAACCGCTGGTTGTCAGACATAATTATTTAACGTACTTGACCCTGCCAGAAAAAAAAAAAAAAAAAAAAAAAAAAAAAAAAAAAAAAAGAAGAGCAACCTAATGGTTTCACTTCAACGCCAAACCCCAAAGAGTTTACTGATGCTGCATTTATAATGTGCACATCATTACAAAACCTTACACAGATCCATTATTAATATTGTAAATTATTTCTCCTTTGAGGCGCAAAGTGAGCAGACCTAATGCATTATCCAAAAAAAAAAAATCAAGGAGACTCAAGTTAGAGTCAGAACGGAGACTTAAAAGCTGCTTAAGACTTTAATGGAAGAAAAGCACAAAGAATTCCAACTTAGTAGAGACGTTCCGTTATTCTCTATACAATCCTATCAAGAGATATTACCAAACACAACCCGAGACATCTTGAGATGATATATTCTTATTGAGATGATGCACGGCTGGGTCTGGAGACTTAAGATAAAGCCAAGTCCTCGCAGGCTCTTCCTAAGACAAAGGTTTCTTGTGGCGTCTGTAAGAACCCGTTATGGAACACATACCTTGCTTTGTTCGAAAATTCTTCAATTTGTTCTCCTTGGAGACTCCAGAGAGATGGGTTTATGGTTATTGGCTGTGAAATTTGAAGGAGGAGGTCTGCTATATTTAACCCCTCACACCCTGGAATATTTAGAGTTTCCATACATTGCAAGTTAACATTTTTTTGGACCTATTAAAATCCGTTGCAGGGCGGTCTTAAGCCAAGGCGAGAAAATTGAGAAGGTTGGTGGGAGAGATCAACCTCATTAAAGTGGCTAGTTCTATTTCCATGTTTATTTCAGGACTTTAAGAATAGGTAGACCATAACATTCTAGGTAAACCTTATAAAAGGCAGACCTGATCAACAAAACCATAGGAGCAAAGTCTACCCAGACTACACCTCACCTTTGAACTTAATGAACTTATGGGAACTGCATGTACAGTAATTCCCTAATATGTACATGAAACATGCTCTTCTATGAGAATTAACCTTCCTATAGTAAACCAGGACAGCTTTCATGCCAAGTTTTGGAATCCAGCCCATGACCCCATACAATAGGAAGAATACAGACTGGCCAACACATCAGCTTGTATTCTGTAGATGACTTGAAAGGACCAAGGTTCGAGTTATCCCGCCACTGCCATGCCATGATGTAGGATCCCCCCAAACTCACAAAATTCTGGAATTGCTCCTCATGGGTTCCCAATAAATGACCATGGGTCCACCGTGAAGGGGGGAGCTTTCATAAAACTTAAAAAACTAAGCACATCTTCTTAGATGGTCTTCACAGGATAGGTCTATGATCTGCCCAGGCAAATAAACAGGCTGGGAGATTACATTTGCTGTTACCTGAGCCATATGGAGGTTAATCTATAGATATCCTTTTAGAAAAGAACAAAAATCAAAATCAATTTGCGCCCCCTCCCCCAAACATTATATAACACTAGATCACTGCTATCCATCACCACAAGTGGTGACATCTTAGCAAATAACATTTCATCACCGTTAGTGGTTTCCTTCAGTCCTCTACTGCATCATTATGGTCAGATGAAGACTAATAAAAATTACATAACCACGATAGGTTATCCCAAGCCATCAGGTCCAGGGCAGGAAAAACCCAATTCTGATATTAGGAAGGTGATATGTACAGCTCGTGTAGAGTTCATCTGAACATCAGAGGGAACCGAAGCTGGCAGCTCTGCTCCTCTGACCAGCACAGGCTTCGGTCATTGAGATTAATGATTCCATTGCCTTCAACAATATTCCCAGCAGTGAGCTCATGTAGAGCTTGTCAGGAACACCACATGAACATGCTGCTTCTCGAATGCAGGAACACTTCTCTGGTGAGAGATCAGTAACAGTGACCACCCAAGCAGATACTTTATTTCTTCTCAAAATTATTACATTTCATTCACCATCTAGAGTCAGGAGATACGTGCTGCCATCACCTTTCAACGGAGAACACATTGCAAACTGAGGTGATCCATCTGGAGAAAAGTATGTGGTCAAGGTGTTACATCCATGATACAAACAGTTGGACATGGATGCATTGCGCCAGTCTGAGGAAGCCCTAACTAGGGAAACAAACATTGAGTTACCTAATTTTACCAGTATATTATCACTTTTTACTACTCACTTACTTCTGTCCAGACGACCAAACCCCAGAAACGTAACCAAAGCACTTGCATTCGTTTAAGTTTATTAAAATTCACAGGTGACTATGTCAAACTTGAGGGCAAAAGCAGTTTTCACCAGAAACGGCAAGAAAATGATCCAAAGAAAGTGACTGTGCCAAACCGTGGTCTGCTATAATCTACAGATACCAAGTGGGAACCCCATGAGAAGATCACTCTGGATCTGTCCAATAACCACATCAACACCTTACTTGATCATGTTACTTAGATGTTTTATTCAGATCGAGATGTTCTTCTATGAACTTATACGCAAAAGCTTTATCTTTAGTTCTAAAAACACACGGAGGGGGACGTTTCAAAGAATTTTCTCGTAGGAGACAGTCAGCGAAGAGAAATACAATGAAGAACTAGACAAAGGATTCAAGAAAGTAGAATAAAAAAAAGAAGAGACCTCCATATAGTTCAACTGCTGTAGCCCACAGCAATGCTAAATAACCTCCTAGGGCATCTGTGGCCAATTTTGGTAAAAAAAAAGTTAAAAAGTACCCAGCGTGAGGGTAGTCTGACCCATTTCTTGGATCCACTTTTTTTATTTAAACCATCCTAGCTGATTAATATGACTCAACCAAGGAGCTACGACTGATCTTCAAATCTATTATAAAGGCACGACCACACAGTCAGGCTTCCTGATGAAGTTTTGGAAGCCAAAATCAGGAGTGGTTCGTAAAAGGAGAAAAATTTTAAAGGACAACTTCATCAGGAAACTTAACCGTGTGGCCGTACCCTAATCGAACAGATTTAATTTTGTTGCTAGGAATAACTGCACATTTACATTGCTCGTTACCTCCTAATGTAGGTAGGTTTCCTATGACTTACATTTATAGCATACAATACGGCATAAATGTCCCAGTGATGGGGAAACAACCTCTAAGATCCCCACTGATGCCAAAAGCGAAGATGCCTGGTCACCTTTTCAAGTGGTCAAAACACGTGGTGTCACTTTCCATCAAAAGTCTATGAGGGATTATAAAACATCTAACCACACTCACGCAACCATTTCTAGGTCTCCCACTTGTTGTAATGGAGTGTGATTGTGTACCTCCAGGAATGGAGGACAGGGCACCCTCAGGATCACCAGGAATGGAGGACAGGGCACCCTCAGGATCACCAGGAATGGAGGACAGGGCACCCTCAGGATCACCAGGAATGGAGGACAGGGCACCCTCAGGATCACCAGGAATGGAGGACAGGGCACCCTCAGGATCACCAGGAATGGAGGACAGGGCATCCTCAGGATCACCAGGAATGGAGGACAGGGCATCCTCAGGATCACCAGGAATGGAGGACAGGGCATCCTCAGGATCACCAGGAATGGAGGACAGGGCATCCTCAGGATCACCAGGAATGGAGGACAGGGCATCCTCAGGATCACCAGGAATGGAGGACAGGGCATCCTCAGGATCACCAGGAATGGAGGACAGGGTACCCTCAGGATCATCAGGAATGGAGGACAGGGTACCCTCAGGATCATCAGGAATGGAGGACAGGGTACCCTCAGGATCATCAGGAATGGAGGACAGGGAAGCCTCATCCTCAGGGTCACCAAGAATGGGGGGCAAGGCATCCTCATGATCACCAGGAATGGGGGACAGGGCGTCCTCAGGATCTCCAGGATTGGGGAACAGAGCATACTCAGGATCTCAAGGAATGGGAGACAGGGCATCCTCAGGATCACCAGGAATGGGAGACAGGGCATCCTCAGGATCACCAGGAATGGAGGACAGGGAAGCCTCATCCCCAGGATCACCAAGAATGGGGGACAGGGCATCCTCAGGATCTCCAGGATTGGGGAACAGAGCATACTCAGGATCATCAGGGCTACAGACATCCATACCAGAGAGAGCCCCTTTAAACTAGACATGTGATATTGGAACCAGTTCTTCAGCCATGATACATCTCTGACTACTCTATACTGAACCCTGCCATTGACTATCAGTGCCCCCCACACTATACAGACTCTCACATAAAACCACCTGTAGTTTATAAGACCCAGGCTTGACATAATGGCACATGAATGCATTCTGGAGAAGATAAGAGAAAACACCGACTGTTCCCGGAGATCTAGACTGGAGCACTATGTGGTCTCTACACAAGATAAAGTTTCACTCATAGTCAAGCTGAAGTAAAAAGATCCCACAAAAACCACGTGTGGGTCTTATGGGTGCAAGGAGAAAAAAAAAATACTCAGTTGTTCTCTCTGTACAGATGTAACAAAGCAGTGTTTGTCATTTGTTAAAACTAACTGAGATGCCCTTTATGTGCTATCTTTGCTTTTTACATAGGACTGCAGGCAAACCATCTAGATTATCACTGCTGAGAGACCACATGGAGCCACAGAGGGTTAAAAATATGCACGTTGTGTAGAGGTCAGCATCCTAAGTCCGCATTCATATTTCCGTGGAAAATCCGTCCACGTTTTATCCGTTAGCAGTCTGTGTGTCTGTTTTTTTGCCCTCCCAGACTCATCCAATTTCCAGTGCATCTCCTACCAATAGTCCGTGAAAACCACGGACCAAACACAGATGGCATCCGTGTTGTGTCCGTGTTTCACGGATCAAAGTAATGCACGTCAACCATGGTTGGTGAAAAACCACTGGTGTGTGAACAAACACATTAAACTCAATGGGTACGTGTGCTGTCCGTGATTCACTGAAGTGTGAACGAGGTTTAGGGGGTCAGATGCTTTTGGCCAGGGTGACCTGAAGACCACCTGCTCTTTCCAGAGCCGTTACCTTTATAAGAAACACTGGAGTGAACCTGAGCTGATGTTCTATCACCATGAAGATATGGTAGCACCTCAAGGGCATAAGTTACAAAAAACGCAGGACCTACCTGTCTTCTAAGGAATAATGATATCATTTTGCATAAAATATTATCTCCTCCCACCATATACTATCCTTTACATAGCAGAGATACAAGTGTACTGTCACTAGGTGAGGTTACCATATACCACTACTCCACCTACTGTCCACACAGAGAAATGCACTTTCCTCCTCCTCTATACAGCACAGGCAGCAGTATGCAACACTGTAGCGGTGACCAACTCAGCTCTGCTACATCTCCTACTCATGACAACCTCAAGTTTTGCACAGGGTGATCACAATCCTCCCTCAAAGGATGGCAGATTCAGCTCTGCTACATCAGTACTTGAATGACATAACCCCCCCCAACCGTCCCCCCAGCACTGACCTCTTTTGCTCCTTCTCCAGCGGTTGGGTTGGCAGTGGCTGTAATCCACACAGTTCAGGATGATGAGAGCAAATGAGAAGAGTCTGAATTGCATTGGTGCAGTTAGATGTTCACAGCGACTTACAGCAATAAATACAATGTATCAGTCCTGGTGGGTAAATATGATTTAAACGCAGAGCAGTGTGCACGGGGTCCAAGCACTCAGCCAAACCTCCATCTCCGGGGAGGGGAAACTAGCACAACCTGGAGGGAGGGGGGAAATACAAAAGAAAATCCACTTTTTAACACTTCCAAATTGAATTGACACAACTCCCATCATCCCACTAGCCGGCAATTAGCACTTGCGACAAATGAATTAACGGCACTAATGACCCAGGTAAATGAATTAGCAGAGGCAAAGGCACCTGCGACAATTGCACGACTTTTTTTTTAAAAGAAAATGTCTCAACTACTCACCTTGTAATGTGAGATTTTTGGAGAGTGGATCACATCAGATCTCAATCAAGTGTGTGACCAGGTACTGAAAGTTTTGGAGATCCGGTGCTTCTTTAGTTGGGGGGTTCCTGGCTCTCTTTGCGGGGTGCATTCATTGGAATCCAGGCAATTCCCATCCACAGAGTAGCAGAGATGAGTGTGGAGTCGGCTCCCTGAGTGACTTGTGGTTTCTGAGCCCAGGTTTCTGGCGATGATGTCCTCTGGTTTGTTGCAGCCTGTGGAGGGTGTAGTGACCTGCAGGCAGCTCTGATGCTCCAGTAATAGTCCTCTGGTCCTCAGCACACCCAGCATCCAGGACTCCTAAATAAAGCAATGCCCTGCACAGTGATCCTCCTCCTCCTCCTCCCCTTGGAAGTCCAGCACAGTGCGCAGCACACACAGCATGCTCAGCTCACCTACACCATCTCCACCACCTACTGACAGGCTGCTCCTGGCTTTGCAGTTTAACCCTTTAACTGCCTGGAGCAGAGTGGAGCACATGTCCCATACCTGCACCCTGCATGTTCTCTTCTAATGCACTAAAGGTCCCAGCATACCCCACCTGCTACCACCCATGTGCCCTGGCACAAGAAGACACTACATGCCTGCATAGGTTAACCCCTTGTTATCATAGGCTAAAGTGGCACTAAAAGTCCCAGCATACCACACCTGCTACCACCCATCTGCCCTGGCACAAGAAGTCTCTACACGTCTGCATGGGTTAACCCCCTGTTATCACAGACTAATGTAGCACTAAAAGTCCCAGCATACCCCACGTCTGTCCCTCTACAGCATGGTCTCCCACTGCCACCTATTTGTCACCAAAGGACGGCATTTTTTTCACTCTGTGTTAGGGCTCATACTCACGACCGTATGTATTTTGTGGTCTGAAAAACACGGATCCACAAAAAAAAAGCACAGATGAACATTCGTGTTGCATCCGTTTTTTTTTTGGAGGATCCATTGTAACAATGCTTGTCCTCCTGCAAAACGGACAAGAATAGGACATGTTCTTTTTTTTTTTTTTTTTTTTTGCGGAATGTACATGCGGACATACGAACACTGAAAGCACACAGAGTCATTTCCGTTTTTTTTTTAAGCCCCATTGAAGTGAATGGTTCCACATACAGGCCTGTAAAAAAAACGGAACGGAAAAAAATACGTTTGAGCGCATGAGCCCTTAGGGTCAGAATTTTTTTTGGTAATTTTAACCCTTTCATCGCTTGCCCCAGGAATTCACACAGGGCAGATTTGTTGAGAGAAATTTCAGGGAGTAGAAATCAGTTCCATTTATCTTATTGGGGTCATTTAGGCGGCGAGGACACGGATTTCGGCAAGCCTTGTTCAGGTGTTTGGGAGAGCTGCAAGAAATCTGCCATCTGAGTCTCATCTCATACATCGCTAGGATACGCCACCAATGTCAGATAGGAGTAAGTCTCACCTCTGGGACCCGCTGCGATCTTCGGATCAGGCGCGTCAAATTGAACGTGAGCGCGGCCACTTGCAAATCACACCACATCCCTGTTTTTATGGCTGCCCTGCTATACTGTGATATTTGGTTTTGACCAAGATCGATGTATAGCCCTAGACATGTGAGTGAGAGGTACTAGAAGTCTCAGCATGCCCTGTCAATCTGTCCATCCATCTGGTTTTTATTCTAATGTCCGCCTGTTATTGCGGCATTGGCTGTTTCCCGGTATAGCCAGAGGGACTTTGTGCATCAAAATGGGCTTCGAATTTGGAACAAGTGAAGCTCTTTAAATACGTGCGCCATTTTTGCAGCATGGTTTTTGATAAATAGATTTTAACCTTATAACTGCCAATGTGAAAACTTCAGGTTGTGTAACTATTAGGACACCTGCACAGGTTTCGGAAAACGTTAGCTTTTTCCATGCGGATTCAAGTGCTGAAAAACCCTCAGTGTAGCCCCGGACCAGCAAAGTCTATGCCGGATTAGACACATCTCGTGTGCACTTTGCTTCTTTTTCCCGTGCCGAAATTGATCTGCCGCGTGGATTTAGAAATCTGCAGCGCATCAGTTATTTTTCTGGTTTTAGCCTTAGATTTCACCCATTTCTAATGAATGGTGAGATCTACGTCAAAACCCTGTGTACATGAGGTTTGGCAAGTCTCATTCATTTTACTGGTACTGTATTAGGGCTCATGGACACGACCGTTGGCTGTTTTGCGGTCTGCAAATTACGGATCCACAAAACACTGATACCGGTTGCGTGCATTCAACATTTTGCGGAACGGCCGGCCCTTAATAGAACAGTCCTATCCTTGTCCATACAATAATAGGACGTGTTCTTTTTTTTTTTACGGAACAGCCATGTGAACATACGGATACAGAATGCACAGGGGGTCATTTTGTTTTTTTTTTTGTTTTTTTAGGGGGTCCCATTGAAGTGAATGGCTCCCCCATACGGACAACAAAAAACAGAACGGACGTGAACAAAAATTACATTCGTTTGCATGAGCCCTTACACTGCAGGTTTTTGTGCACTTAATCCACCTTACCTTGAGGTCCATAGACACATAAATTTGTCTCTGGCATTTTTTTTTTTTTTTTTACCTGTAAAAGATGCCAGAATAAGCACAATTGTTTTTTTTTTTGTTTGTTTGTTTTTTTGCTGTGGTTTTGTGGTGTTTTTTGTGGCATTTTTTGACACAGTGGTATTGATGTGCTAACATTATACACCAGTCTTTGGCATAGAAAATTTGCGACTTCATCAGTTTTGCTTCAGTTCAGTCTCCATTCCGTTTCGGAGGCGGACACTAAAACGCTGCTTGCTGCATTTTGGTGTCCGCATGAAGAAACTAATGCAAACGGATCCGTCATGACTCACAAGGTAAGTCAATGGGGACGGATCCGTTTTGTCTGACGCAATAGAAAATGGATCCGTCCCCCGTTGACTTTCAATGGAGTTCAAGACGGACCCGTCTTTGCTATGTAAAAGATAATACAAATGGATCCGTTCAGAACGGATGCAGACAGTTGTATTATCATGACGGATCCGTTTGTGAGAGCCTGGACGGATCTCACGAACGGATCCTGCAAACGCAAGTGTGAAAGTAAAAAGTAGCAAGTAGCTAAAAAAAAAACTACTAGAAACCTATGTGTGAAAGAAGTCTCACAGGCAAAGAACTCCTCAGATTTTTCCAACAAGTATATTATCTACGTGAAAACATCCTTAGGCTTAGTTAACATATTTTTTGTGCATTTTTTAACGCTGGAAAAAACATGAAACATTTATATATTTTTGTTCTTTCGTTTTTACTCTTTTTTGTTTATTTTTACTTGGAACACTTTAAACACTCATTTTTCAGATGTTTTCAAGCCCTACAGGAAAGCCTAGGGAAAAACTCTAGAAAAAACACCATATCTAGAACATATACATGTATTTTGGGGGAAAAAAACATCCAAAATGCAAAAACAGTGCTTTGTATGTAGTGTTTTTTTTAATGTGTTATAGACTTTAAAGTGACATCTTGCCAAAAAATAAGTAAAAATAAAACACTGAAAACGTAATACAGTACAATAAAATAAAAAATAATTCAAATTACAAATAGAGTGAAAACACCAAAAATGCCCCCAAAAACTGTGTGAAAAACAGATCAAAGTCTTTGATAGTTTTCAAAAGTTTTCAGAAAACTCAGATAATAAGAATTTTCAAATTTCATGTACACTGTGCGTTTCTTGTTTTTTTTTTTTTGCGCCCAGAAATTGACTTGCGATGTAGATTTTGAAATCCGCAGCACGTCAATAGTTGATGCAAATTTTTAGTGGATGAAATCAGGGGCAAATCAGCATCAAAATCCGCAAATAACACATTTTGGATTTTATTGCGGTTTTGATCGCACATGAAATTCTGTCGTGTACATGTACCAGAAGAAAATACTTGACAATCACGTAGACAGATTTGCTGCGGATTCAGCCTGTGCATTGTAAAGGCTGAAATCCGTGGCAGCAATCTACAGCATACGTTTAAAATCCTCACTGAATGTCAATTTCCAAGTGGATTTTTTACAGGTGGATGAAACTTGATTCCATTTCTTCCACGTTGCTGCTGCTGTAAAACCCTGTGGACTTTCCACCCACAATTCCAGACTGGAAAATCCGCCGCATACACAGCGTGTGTGGATGTCCCCTGAATGTCCCCGCACGCTGCAACCTGTGTCTTCAAAGTGCCACATGATTTCACTGTGAGATCATCATAAAAATGCTGCGAACCCCTGTCATCTCATTAGAAACATTGGTGGCATACTATTGGCATACGCCACCAGTGGCACCGACCAACGTGACCTCCACTAATTGGCCACAGGCGATAGAAAACTGCTGCGCCGATTTGTCTCCCATCTCTTCCAATTGCCCTTTTCTTGCATGACCATTATGATAGAACCCTTTAAGGGTGTATGCACACAATGGGGGTCATTTATTAAGGGACTTACCTCTATTTTAGTTGTAAAAATAGTCGCATGTCCTTTTTAAAACCGGCAGTCTGACAATTTTTAGTCACATGGCTGGTTTTATGGCTTATTCAACAGTAGGGTGGAACAGGGATCCAAATTTACTGGCTGGAAACAAGGGTAAATGTTGGCAAAAAAACGACTTCTCTCCGGGAGTAGGGAATTCCTTAGATTTGCCAAATTTATGCCGACTTGTCATAAATCTTACAGCAGCACAAGGGGAAATCTAAGACCGGCGTATAAGGCAGGCTGGTCTTAGTAAATCACCCTCAATGTGGTTATGCCACAGTTTGTCACCTGGCAGGCTAACTGTTCAGTGAATACGGCCAATAAACGTCAATGGGAAAATAAAGCTTACAGTTCCATGAATGACACCGGCCAAATGGTCTACGCGTTTTGAACCAACAGGTTCTTAATCATGATCATGATTAAAGGGATTTTCTCACTCCAGTAAGTGGTATTTATAAAGAAAGTTAATACAAGGCACTTATGCCCCTTTCACACGAGCGGGAGACACGCATGTCTCCCGCAACGCATCTACAGGGCTGGAATCAGCACTGACAGGGATCGCATATAATGCTCTGCGATCCCTGTCCGTGCCGAGTCCAGCCCTGTAGATGCGTTGCAGGAGACATGCGAGTCTCCCGCTCGTGTGAAAGGGGCATTACTGATGTATTGTGATTGTCCATATTGCTTCCTTTGCTGGCTGGATTCACTTTTCCATCACATTATACACTGCTCGTTTCCATGGTTACAGACCACCCTGCAATCCATCAGTGGTGGTCGTGCTTGCACACTATAGGAAAAAGTGCTGGCTTCTCTGGTGACTGGGACCGTGGGAGTGCACATTGGCTTGTGCTTTTTTCTGTAGTGTGCAAGCACGGCCACTGCTGATGGATTGCAGGGTGGTTGTAACCATGGAAACGAGCAATGTGTAATGTGATGGAAAAATGGATCCAGCCAGCAAAGGAAGCAATATGGATAATCACAATACATTAGTAAGTGCCTTGTATTAACTTTCTCTACATAATAAATGCTATGTGCTAAAGTGAGACAACCCCTTTAAGAACCTGTTGGTTTGAAACGCATAGACTGCTTTGTCAGTGTTATTCGCGGAGCTGTAATTTTAATGGATGTTAATAAACTCAAGTTTTAGAAGATTCCCATGGTTGGACATTTTTCAAGGTTTCTCACTCCAGGAGTCTGTGCAAGGTTTTCTTCCTGCGGAGTAAGAGCTTGTGCTTGTTTCTTTAATGGGGAAATAGGTTTCGGAGACAACACCCTAAAAGCATGATTATGCATGCCGTAACCACATGTGGTCGGCCACATGGGTTCCCTAACTGCAGCACGACCACAACACGACCCCGCCATGTGGTCGTACCCTAAGAGAGGACGCTACAGAGGAAGAACAGAACATTACCTAGCATTCTCTGAGACCCTAGTCCTTCCAGTGGGGGTAATGCTACTACCCCCAGCATGGCCATGACATTGAGGATCCTGTACCCTCTCGTCAAGGAGGAGGAGGTCCTGTTTACATAAGCAGAGCTTTTAAGTGGCCATTTTTATGATGTAAATGAGCTGTATATTGTTCACGGCCGTATAATTTGATTAACATGAAAATACAAAGCCTCCTGCAGGACAAAAGCCGCAAACGCTCGTAGGTAAATAACGAAGGAAACAATTGCCGCCGCATCAACAGCCGAGCATTTAAGTGGCATTTGGGGAGTTTTTTTTTTTTTTTTTTTAAAGAGTGGATGTTAATGAATTAAGTTTATAGAGCATGACAAAGGCTGGGGATTGTGTAATCAGGTTGTTTCCTCAATCCCGGGCCACTCAGAGGAAATTTAATGGATGCTACAGAGGAGAAGTGAGGCTCATTTGGAAGCTGAAAGGGGTTTGTTCTGGAGCAGTTAAATATATTAGATATATTACAGAACATTAGATCTTGATCGCTCCAGTGATGCAGTCAGCATTTGTACAGAATTGATTAGGTGATATCACGATGTAAAATTGGATCTTACCTCATCCCCTAGAACATATGAAAAGGACTTCTTAAAGGTGGTGATGGTTAGAAACTTTGCCTCTCCTCCCCCATATTAAAGAGATTCCCCCCTCCCCAAAACCTCTTGTGTTGATCTCCTCTGAGGGTACGGCCACACGGTCAGGTTTCCTCAAGCCAAAATCAGGAGTGGATCATAAAAGGAGAGAAAATATAAAGGACAGATACGACTGCTTCTTGTTTTTTGAATTCACGCCTGGTTTTGGCTTCCAAAACCTCACCAGGAAACACGACTGTGTGGTCGTACCTCTATAGGGCAGAAGAGCAATAGAACCAGGTATGACCACAACCTCTGCGTTTTCTACCATGTGGCCGTGCCTTTATAGGGCAGAAGAGCAATTTGACCAGGTATGACCACAACTTCTGGATTTTCTACCGTGTGGCCGTGCCTTTATAGGGCTGAAGAGCAATGGGACCAGGTATGACCACAACCTCTGCATCTTCTATAGTTATGACTATATAGGTAGGTGACTAAATATGTCCATATGCCTTTAATAGCTAAATGCTGCTTTGTCCGACAGCCAGTGACGTACATAGAGAAGTAAGGGCCCCATAGCAAGGATCAGACCAGGCCCCCCACACAGGACAGAAGGGTTTCTACCTAAACACTTTTCAATGACTCTTGGGCCATTTTTTCCACTGCCTCATTTACTAAAAGTTGTTCCTTTAAAGGGTAGAGTCCTGACCAAGTTTTCACCTCCAGTAGAAGAGGAGATGATCCCAACTAAGACTGGACCCCCTCTTGCCCTGGGCCCCATAGCAGTCGCATGGTCTGCCGCTATGGTAGTTACGCCCCTGCCGACAGCTATCTCCGCTCATTTCCACATACACGTTTGGTTCTGCTGACAGTTCTTGCTCCAGGCACCAAAAAAAATGCTTGGTTCGGCCCAGCATTTATGTGTTTTCAATGGGAAGAGAGGAGAAAGCTGCTGCCAGGAGAAGAAAAGGATCATGCATTAAAATCGGCAAACCCTGCCAAAAATGGCAGGCTCGACGACAATCAATGATGTGCCGCCCATGTAGGCAGACCACGCAATTGGTATGGAGGGCCCATAGCTAGACTCCATCTTCTCTTGATGACATAAATCCACTGTATTTTACTTCAGCCACCACAAGGGTGAGCTCATTGCAAAGAGATTTTTTTTATACCTGCCATTGCATTCAATGGTAACTGTATAAATCCTATGCACTAAGCTCCACCTACTGGTGGCTGCAGGCAGCCAGTTTTACAATATTTTGCATGAAGGCAAGCAATTCACCCAATTTCTTATTTATAGAACGGGTGCTTTATTAACAAACCACCTATTCCACTTCCAACTTTTTTTTCATAAAAAATTTTATTGAAATAAACTCAATAAAATAAAAAGAAATTTCACAGGAAGGTTGAGGGCATACAAAGTTTTGCTATAGGACCCTAGGAGATCTATGTACTCCCCTGTGTACAATACTAACAAGTATAAGTATATAAAGCCAGTTCTTCACCACGGACAGGGACTATTGTTCTCAGGATTAAGACTCTTGCACACGTGTTTTTTTGTCCGCATCCGATCTGCATTTTTTGCGGGTCGGATGTGGACCCATTCACTTCAATGGGGCTGTAAAAGATGAGGATACCACACCATGTTGCTGCATCCTATATGTCTGTCCCATGGCCCCACAACAAAAATACAACATGTCCTATCCTTGTCCATTTTAACGACAAGGATAGGACAGTTCTACAGAGGGCTGAACATTCAGTTCCACAAAATGCAGAACATACGCGGCCAGTATCCGTGTTTTGCAGACCGCAAAAACAGCAACGGCCGTGTGCATGAGCCCTTATGGAGTTCTTATGGGGGCCATACACCTTATATAATGGATGGTAATTTGCTCATTTGGCCGACAGCTATTACTGTTGGACCCCTGCCCATACACGATGTAATTTGTGGTGGGAAAATCTTCAACAAATCAGCGGCAATATCTACATATGGATTATGCTGCAGATTTCACCCTGTGCATTTCACTTTCTGGTATTGCAAAATGCTGCAAATTTGCTGCCTCCATGCAAATTCATACTGGCAAATGCTCAATGTTTCATACCCTTTAAGAGGTTTTTCCACCTTTTAGATATTGATGACCTACCCTCCAGATGGTGGAGCCAACCCCCCCCCTTCCTCCACTGATCAGTTGTTCAAAACATCTGATTGATGGGGATGCCGGGTGTCAGACCCAACCGATTTGATATTAATGGCCTACATCATCAAAATCTATAGGGATAGGTCCTCAATATCCAATCAGTGGGGACATGACACCGTGTACCCCTACCTGGAACTAGCACTGTGAATGGAGCAGGAAGCACAGATCCATTCAAAGTCTAGTGGCCGTGCCGGGTAACTGCACCTCGGCTCCCATTCACTTCAATGGGAGATGAGCTGCAGTAACCCATCACCGTGCTTCCTGCTCCATTCACAGTGCTAGTTCCAGATGGGGGTGCAGGGAACAGCTTATTGATGGAGGTGTGGAGTGTCAGACTCTCATCGATAAGATACTAATGACCTAGCTTGAAGATAGGTCCAGAGGTGGACTGGCCCACCAGAGTACCAGAGGATCCTCTGGTTGACCCAGGCCCTGATACCATAGTGGGCCCCAAAAGTCCAGGAGAAACAAACCCATTTGAAGCTTTCCTTCAGGGCCAATCCTTGCCACTAGGGTATCTTTCTTTAAATAAAAACCTATTAGACTTTATTGATACTATGAGGGTTAGGCCCCAAGAATAAATTCCTCTGGTGGGCTCAAGGTGAATAGGTCATCAATATAGGGAACCTGGAAAACCCCTTTAGGCTCCATTCACACGTCCTGATTTTTCATCCGCATCCTATCCGCGTCTGTTCCGCAATTTCGACGTTTTTTGTGGATAGTAGGCGGATCCATTCATTTCAATGGGTCCCGAAAAAATGCGGACATTGCACCGTATGTTGTCCGCATCCGTATCTCCGTTCCGTTCCGTTTTGCGGATCCGCAAAAAGAAATCCTCCTGTCCTACTTTTCCTCCGATTTTGCAGTCCGTAGCCCAATACAAGTCTATGGGACGTCCGTAAATGCGGAAGACAGGCGGAAAGCCATCCGCCTGTCATCCGCATTTGCGGATTCCGTTCCAGGAGGGTAGAAAAAAAAAAAAAAAAGATTAGATTACTCCTTCCGTTTTTTGCGGGTCCGCAAAAAACGGATGACATATAGATACATGCTTTACGTTTTTTACGGAAAAAGGGAACGGATGTGCTGGAAAAACTGAGTTTTTTGCAGTACAACGGTTCTGCAAAAAACTGACCCTTTTCCAGGATGTGCACAAATACGGACGTGTGAATGTAGCCCTAAGGAGATTGTCTCGTCATTCACCATCCAAGATGTCCTGCTTGGAGATCCGTGGCAAACAGCAGAGGATCCCACTCTTTAAGGTCCATATGCCTTAACAGAGTTTACCGATATCCTGATTTTTTTGTTTTTTTTTCCTGACTCTATCATAAATTCAGCCGATGCAACCAGTAACGGGGCTAGTAATGATAATCCAGGCATCTGCCTTAACAGGACTTGTATCTGCCAAGCTGGTAAATGTCATCTTGGAAGGAAACTCCTGTCCTACAAGGAAGGAGCAGCAGCTGATTGTGCGTTCTTTCCAGCGAGCCTCCTGTAGTTGTGAGGAATGTAAGCTAGTCAACCACTAGAGGGTCTAGCATCCAGGAGATTGTGTCACAGGCGGCTGAGTCTGCACCATGTCCCAGTGTGGTACGTCTGACACATTGTGAGGGCCGAACCTGAGGGTTCACAGGCAGCAGTAATGTAATCCACCATGTCCTCTCACTAATCTGAGAAGTCTCAATCAATATTTTGTAAGTTTAATATTTCATCACCAAAAAAGTGAACTTTTATTTTTTTTTTGAGAAAAGTCTAAAACTGGGGTAAAGCTGATTACACTGGAGCTCAAGTGAAGACGACTGTGTTCCCTGTGCAGTGGGTGGCCAGGGCGTCAGTGTGCAGGAAACATTAGTAAAGGGTCTACAAAGGACCTCTATCAATCTGTATGGGATGGCAATACGGCTATCAATATGTCATGTTTTTTATGGAGGCAGACATATGGTTGGTGAAACTGCATAGGGTCCCTATAGCCAAGAGGGACCCATACCATTATAAAAAGGGGCACCCGGGTTCCCATGACCCCAAATCACTGATAGATTCTGATCCATTAGAGCACTATGATGAGCCCCTCACTCCTGTTAAATTGATTGTTAAAGGGGTTTTCCAGGACTTCCAAATAGGTCATCAGTATCTGACAACCAGGACCCCCACTGATAAGCCATTTGAGAAGGCAGCAAGCACACCTGTGAGGGCCGCAGCCTTCTTGCAGCTTTCCCTAGGCCATGTGACATCCATAGAAGTGAATGGACCAGGGCTGTAATACCAAGCATAGCCACTATAGAATGTATGGCGCTGTGCTTGGTACACTGCGAGAAGGCTGTGACACCCACAGGAGCACCACTACCTTCTCAAACAGCTGATCGACGGGGGTCCCAGGTGTCGGACACCCACAGATCAGATACTGATGACCTATCCTGAGGATATTGAGCCCCTCATGTTTGCCTGTTACAAGAAATTCATATTTACAGCCCTTGTTCATTTTTTGTACCAATGTGTCTATTTTATTACTCTTTACCTTTGGTTTATCCGACAATTTACAGAATATGCAAAATAGGGCTTAAGTGCCCTGAGGGCAGACCCTAGTGACTAGGTGCACCTTAGCTCCCATAGATACTCCCCCATTCACCTAGATGCCTGCTTCTGTCCATCAAGTGGAGGGGGAGTATCCAGGAAAGCTCAGAGGAGGAGCTAAGGTCCACCAAGTGCATAGGAACCGCCCTTGGTGCACTTAAGCCCTCATTTATACTTATTAATACTAAATGCAGCAAGATATCAGTGAAAGAAATGCTTTTGATCAGTAGGGTCAGCATTACCAGGCACTATGGCTTATGTAATAGGGTTGATCCTGCTGACAGATGGCCATTAAGGTCAATATAAGTTATTGATGTCCTAGGCCTGAACAGGGAGTAATGGAGTCACTCCAAAATAATATTTATCACCAAGAGCGGATTGGGAACTTAAAGTGGCCCTGGAAAAATTACTAAAAGTGGCCCCATTTTGTAGTTGGATCCAAATTGATGGAATGCAAGGCCATCAATACTATATTTTGGCACATTATACAACCCCACAGAGCCAAATACCAGAGTGCATCACAAAATACATCGCCAGTAGCCAGTTGTGAGGAGGGCCCAGGCGGCCCCCTGGGCATCAGCCCACCGGGAAATTTCCCTGTAAGGTCTATGGCCAATCCGCCCCTGTTTATCACCTTTTCTTCATCCATTCATCAATGAAAATCATATATATGAAAATCAAAGCTTTCCCCTGGGCTGTGGCAAGCCGATACACACAGCCATATAATGCCTGTTAAAATTTAAGAACAAGAAGTACATGCGTCCACTAAACATATAGACCATAGGTTTACACAATGTGCAGAACAACAAACTGGGGAGATTTATCAAAACTGGTGTAGACGAAAACTCGCTTAGTTGCCCATAGCAACCAATCAGACGCCACCTTTCATTTTACAAAGGAGCTCTGAAAAATAAAAGGTGGAATCTGATTGGTTGCTATAGGAAACTAAGCCTGCTTTCCTTTACAACGGTTTTGATAAGTCTACCCCAGTAGCTTTATTGGACTGCTTGGTAACAGTCCAAGAGGGAGGAAGACTAGAAATTGGAGTCTACAGGAAACCTATTCATACGGATCAGTACCTGCTGTTTGACTCCCACCATCCACTGGATCATAAACTGGGGGTCATCAGAACCCTACACCAACTGGCTGAAAAGACCTCAGACAGTGTAAACCCTAAGACCAGGAAATTTGAACACCTCATAGGGGCCCTTAGAACTTACATGATCCAGACTGGGCTTTTGAGAAAACTGATAAAATAGAATGTCAAGATTGCCAGTGAAGGTGTAAAGCAGGACAGACGGAAGAACTTGGTACAAAGCTGGGGTATCTGAAAAACTCTGAAACTCAGAAAAAGAATTTTTAATAAACATCACATCCCTGTCTCCTTTAAACCTGGGCCATACACTGAGGCAGCAATGGTTCACCCGAAAAACCATTACGTCAAAACACAAAAAAAGCAATAATATGTATGCAGTGCAGTGAGGAGCGCCAACGACTGTACATAGGGGAAGTAAAACAGCAGCTACACCAACATATGGCTCAGCACAGAAGACCCAACACATTTGGTCAGGATTCAGCTATGTACCTACATCTTAAGGACAAAGGACACTCTCTTGGTGACAACGAGGTTAGCATCTTAAACATAGAGGAGGACTGGTTCAAAAGAGGTGTGAAACTGCAGTACTCCAGACCTCAGAGTATCTGCAGTTATATTATATGTAATGTTATGCATTTCATGTATTGTTCCTGCAAGAGGCAGTAATGGTTCCTCCCCTCTTGGTAGTAGTAGGCGGATCTTGCTTCCGGCCAGGGCAGGGGTTCCAGTCTAGAGAGAGAAGAGAGTGGAAGCACACTGCAGAGCTCCTGCTCATGGGAATCAGAGAGATTCTTCTTCTGTAAGACCAACGCTCCAGAGAGATTAGCAAGTTGTGCTTCCAGAAAGAATCAGTGAAGCAAGCCAACAGAGAGATCAGCAAAATACAGCTTTACAGGCACCAGTACCTTGGAGCAACTACTACCTCTGCTTCCCATATGGTAATAGCCCTGAAATGGCGTAACATTGATTATTGGAAGGTACAGGAGATTGTACTGATTGGTGTTGTGCAGGTAACTTACTAATAGTAAGTACACGATCACCACTTCCTCTGGTAGATCTATATAGTTTTATTGCTCTTACAGTAAAGAATCCTCTTCTATGTTGGTAAATATTTTTCAAAACTGGAGTGAGTGGTGTTAAAACGCAAAACGGTGCCATTGTTTGCACAAATTAGACTCCAAAAGTCATAAAAGTCCCATCAGCTGTTTGTGGAGAAACCTGGTAGTAAGTGTTCAATTTCTCTGCAGTTTTACCACTGGGCAAACTGAGCATGTGTCCATTTAAGTCAGTGTATCCAGACGCTAGTTTTTGAAGGGGTACAATGACCCTTCTGCCACATAAGCCCTACAATACTATAAATGATGTGTAGTATTTTGAGGGCTTTACCCCAGATTTAGATTGAAGACCAGGAGCTTAGACTTTTGACTGTGAGATATGTAATAGTCTTTTTCCCCAGCAGTGCTAATGTATATTCCTTAGGAAACTCTAAATGTGTGAGGGCACTGGACCAAATGAAGGAAAGTTAAAGGGATGTTCAGCTGGCATTTACCATATATTTGCCCTTCACTGGCCATAGTGAGCGGACATGCTGGATCTGTCAGAGTGGGGTGTTCTCATACAGAGCAGCCCTCCATTCTATCACATAGTTGGTGTCCCAGACAAGAGGTTTCTCACTATGATGTCCATATGAGCTAATAAGGTGTATGGACAGGGGATGTTATCCTGAGATAACCTCTTTGAGTGAACATGGAGAGAATTAATTGTGAAAATGCCATGTGAATATTACCTTTGTTGGCTTCGAAACCCATGATGACATTGTGGTGCAGTGTTAATCATTCATCCTTTGTGTTTCCTTCAAGGTAAACTTTTTGACCATATTAGTCAATTCCTCAAACTTTTGAGGCCTATTTAGAAACCCTCGGCATTTCAATGGAACAAGCCATATCTTTCTGTCATATTATGAGAGTATAGCTTTTGACAGCTCCTGCGTAATCACCACCGTTTGTAGTGCACATCAAGTTCTGTTCTGATGTAGCCCACCTCCCTCATGCTTCCAGTTTGGAAATCAGATCACAAAACTTAGCAGCAAGAATATTCCTGAAGAACTGCTTATTTATCTGTACCAATCTAAAGATGGTATCTTGCCATTCCAGATGCCTGTCTAAGCACAGGACGTTCCTCCTTAAATGTTAAAGGAGGCAAAAACATCTCTTCACACTACATCAGGTGAACTTCTTCTACGGGCTTTTCAGAGCTTATAACTGCAGCATCTGGATCAGAATATTTGGTTCGATTATGAATCTGTTCTGGATTTTGTATTTATAAAAACAGCTGGTGTCTTCTCCAGCTGGAACATGGCCATTGCTCCCCCATCTTAGCAGCCTCAGTCATCGGCATGTGAAGGTATTTATCAAGAACCCTGCCTCTTCGGGAATGGTAAGCAGACTGGTGGAGATTGGTCTTGCTTAAGATGTTTACAAACTGTGATATTTGGCTACTGTTGAAAACCTTGGACACTTTCCATGTAAGCTCTTCATTTCTGGAGTCAATGAGTAGGGAGAAGCAGGCTGCATCGATCAGGCATCAGTTGACTTTGTAGTTTCAGGATTTCTTCATCCAAGTTATTCATCTTGTATCATCTTAATTTTGTATATTAAATTCTCAACTTCTATGATAATATGACGTGTTTATATCTCAAAGTAGAAACATTTTCTTACAAAACCGTTCCATTGAAGGTAATTATCTAAGAGGAGTTAGGTGTTTAGGATGGGATATTTTTTATATTTACTGAAATTGTTCCTAAGTATTTTTCCTCTCATTAGAGTGGTTGTCTGGGGTTAAAAAAACATGGCCACTTTCTTTTAAAAACAGGACTACACCTTGTCCAAAATGTCTGGCCTTAAAGAAAATCTGATTGGGGGGTTACGATGATCCTTTCTTGAGATCACTTTGGAGGACACATTTTCTGACTGCTAATATGGTTGATAAAGGACACATTTTCTAATAAGGTTTATAAAACAGGACAATCAATATCAGGCCATGAATTTAGTTTATGTTTGTGAAAAGGTAGAAAAAAATTGTTGTCAGATAATTTGACTTGTACTGTACTTACTGTCACTAAGGGTACTTTTATATGGGTCAATACCTGGCTCTAAACAAGCGTCGACCAACAATATAACAAGCTGAATGGCTCTTGATTAACCACTTGCCGACCGCCCGTTGACTATATATGTTTGGGTGGTTGGCACAGATCAGCTCTGCAAGTGAGGCTGTACTGCTTTGTACAACCTCTCTGGTGAATGTGTTCCCCAATGCATGCTTCAATTACAGGAGGAATCAGCAATTACAAAAAAAAGGACAATTTTAAATGTTCCCCAAAGATCTTATATGACCTTATGAGGAACAAAAAGTATAAAATAAAAAATAAATAATAAATAAAAATACAAAGAAGACAATGTATTTTTGTTGCATTTTTATTTATTTATCTTACTCATTTATATAACATTGACATATTCCTTTACAGACATTGTCATCAACAAAGGAAAATGAGGAACTTTTTTTTCCATTTTCTTTGGCATACAAAATAAAAACAAAAAACAAAAATATATTTAGAAAAGCCCCATGTATCACAAAAAATGGTACAAAAACTATTTACATAACCAAACTGAAAAAAGGTTATGTCTTTCAAAGACACATGTACTAAAAAAAAAAAAAAAAATGCACCTGGTCTGGACAAGTGTGAGGTTGGGGTAAAATGGCCCGGTCCTAAACTGAGTGGTCTTTAGTACAATTATTCATCCCCATACAGCTTACATACTATTTACTCAGGGAGGAGATGTGCTACTGACCAACATGCTACTGTGCCTTTATAAAACAAAGATGCGTCTGCTCATGATTTGACCATTTGGCTAACATGTTTACACTGGACAATCATCTGGAATGAGTGTTCTTATGAAAGTTTTCTTGGCCAATCATTGGCCCATGTAAAGGCTCTAAGGGCAGCTACATGTAAAGGTTGCTTTGATCTGGGCACTTAGCTGAGTCACCGGACTCTAAATAAGTACTATAACCACCATAGTTGTAATACACTTGAGCCTTTGAGCAGGTTATGTGCAGGTTTATAATAAAATAATAATAATTAGAGATGAGCGAGCACTAAAATGCTCGGGTGCTCGTTATTTGAGTCGAACTTTTCCCGATGCTCGGGTGCTCGTTTCGAATAACGAACCCCATTGAAGTCAATGGGAGACTCGAGCATTTTTGCAGGGGACCAAGGCTCTGCCTAGGGAAGGCTGGGTGAAAACCTGGAAACCTCAGAAAATGATGGAAACACCACGGAAATGGACAGGAAACAGCAGGGGCGTCATGTAGGGATGCCTCTGAGGCTGCCTAATCCCACCATTACCCCAAATTCTCCTAGTGGGGCATGTGTGGTATCGATTCTTCTCAGTTTAAAATCGTATACGTCCCCTATCTTGGGACCATATATTTCATGGATTTTTCGAACACGGAAAAGGAAAAAGAGCTTGCTCTGGCCAGGGGAGTGTCTTTTCTACTGCAGCTAAGGGGACGTGTCCATGCTCTGCCTATCACAGGTCAGGAGCCAATTAAAAGAGGAACAAACAAAATCAGTACAATATCTAATACGTCCCCTATCCGGGTAAATTGTTTGGAGAGAGGGCCTGTAGGTGGGGGGCAGGCTGGGGGGAAGGAGGTTGAGCTGGAAGAGCAAGAGGAGTGCCCCTTGGCTAGCGTGTGTGGTGGGTGACAACAGCCGGATGGAGTTCGAATAACGACGCAGGACTCCAACTTAAAAATTTAGCATCAACCGGTACAGTTGTAAATTATGAGCTCGATCAAGTGTGGCATGTGTTCTATGTATACTACTCAGTTTAATACCGTATATGGCACCTATCCGGAAAAATAGTTTGGAGAGAGAGAAAGATAGGAAAAAGACGTAAATTGTTTGGAGAGAGGGCCTGTAGGTGGGGGGCAGGCTGGGGGGAAGGAGGTTGAGCTGGAAGAGCCAGAGGAGTGCCCCCTGGGCTAGCGTGTGTGGTGGTGACAACAGCTGGATGTAGTTAGAATGACGACGCAGGACCCCAACTTAAAAATTTAGCATCAACCGGTACAGTGTGGCATGTGTTCTATGTATTCTTCTCAGTTTAATACCGTATATGGCAGCTATCCGGAAAAATAGTTTGGAGAGAGAGAAAGATAGGAAAAAGACGTAAATTGTTTGGAGAGAGGGCCTGTAGGTGGACCTCTGGAAAAATTGTTTGGAAGAGGGCCTGTAGGTGGACCTCTGGAAAAATTGTTTGGAGAGAGGGCCTGTAGTGGACCTCGAAAATTGTTTGAGAGAGGGCTGTAGGTGGACCTCTGGAAAAATTGTTTGGAGAGAGGGCCTGTAGGTGGACCTCCGGAAAAATTGTTTGGAGAGAGGGCCTGTAGGTGGACCTCCGGAAAAAATTATTTAGAGAGAGGGCCTGTAGGTGGACCTCCGGAAAAATTGTTTGGAGAGAGGGCTGTAGGTGGACCTCTGGAAAAAATTGTTTGGAGAGAGGGCCTGTAGGTGGACCTCTGGAAAAATTGTTTGGAGAGAGGGCCTGTAGGTGGACCTCTGGAAAATTGTTTTGGAGAGAGGGCCTGTAGGTGGACCTCCCGGAAAATTGTTTAGAGAGAAGGCCTGTAGGTTGACCTCCGGAAAAATTGTTTGAAGAGAGGGCCTGTAGGAGGCCCTCCTGAAAAATTGTGGTAAAAGAGTGCCAGTTGGACCTCTAAAAAATGGCGTTTTTTTGGTCAGCGTTAGGCAAAGACGACAAGGAGGAGGAGGAGGAGGAGGAGTAGAGAAGAGGAATCGGATACATAAGTTATTTAAATCTTTAGCTGCTTTCTCCCGGAGGAGATTTGAATTCTGGTGAAATCCAGGCTTTGTTCATTTTAATAAGCATCAGCCTGTCAGCACTGTCAGTTGACAGGCGTGTACGCTTATCGGTGATGACGCCACCAGCTGCACTGAATACCCGCTCTGACAGCACGCTAGCGGCAGGGCAGGCCAGCACCTCCAAGGCGTACAGCGCCAGTTCAGGCCACGTGTCCAGCTTTGAAACCCAGTAGTTAAATGGAGCAGAGTGATCGCTATGGACGTTGGTATGGTCAGCTAGGTACTCCCTCACCATCTTTCTGTACAGCTCCCCCACTCTGCCTAGACTGGGGACAGGTGACAGTGTCTTGCTGGGGTGACATAAAACTGGCAAAGGCCTTGGAGAGCGTTTCCCTGCCAGTGCTGGACAAGCTGCCTGCTCGCCTCCTCTCCCCCGCTACTTGGCCCACAGAACCATGCCCTCTGCCGCTAGCGGCGTCAGATGGGAAGGATTGTTTCAGCTTGTGCACCAGGGCCTGTTGATATCTATTCACTCTCATACTCCTTTCCTCTGCAGGGATGAGAGTGGAAAGGTTCTGCTTGTACCGTGGGTCCAGGAGAGTGAACACCCAGTAATCGGTGTTTGAAAAAATGCTTCTAACACGAGGGTCACGGGATAGGCAGCCTAACATGAAGTCTGCCATGTGCGCCAGAGTCCCAACACGCAAGAATTCCCTTTCCTCACTGGCCTGACTCTCCATTTCCTCCTCCTCCTCTTCAGCCCATACACGTTTCTGTCTCAAGAGTTAGAAGGACTGAGCCTGGTACCTCTTCTGTCTCGCCAACATTCTCCTCCTCTTCCTCCTCATCCTCATCCCCCTCCTCCAATACGCGCTGAGAAACAGACCGGAGGGTGCTCTGGCTATCAAGCGACGTATCTTCTTCCCCCATCTCCTGTGACAAGCGCAAAGCTTCTGACTTCAGGCTGAGCAGTGAGTTTTTCAACAGGCAAAGCAGCGGGATGGTGAGGCTGATAATGGCGGCATCGCCGCTGACCATCTGTGTTGACTCCTCAAAGTTGCTCAACACCTGACAGATATCAGACATCCACGTCCACTCCTCATTGTAGACTTGAGGAAGCTGACTGACCTGACTACCAGTTCTGGTGGAAGTTGACATCTGGCACTCTACAATCGCCCTGCGCTGCTGGTAAACTCTGGATAACATGTTTAATGTCGAATTCCATCTCGTGGGCAAGTCGCACAACAGTCGGTGAGCGGGCAGTTGTAGGCGCCGCTGCGCTGCCCTGAGAGTGGCAGCATCTGTGGTTGACTTGCGGAAATGCACACAGATGCGGCGCACCTTGGTGAGCAAATCTGACAAATTGGGGTATGTCTTGAGGAACCACTGAACTATGAGATTGAATACGTGGGCCAGGCATGGCACATGTGTCAGTCTGCCGAGTTGCAGAGCCGCCACCAGGTTACGCCTGTTGTCACACACAACCATGCCTGGCTTGAGGTTCAGCGGTGCCAGCCACAGATCGGTCTGCGCCGTGATGCCCTGTAACAGCTCTTGGGCGGTGTGCCTTTTGTCACCTAAGCTCAGCAGTTTGAGCACCGCCTGCTGGCGCTTACCCACGGCACTGCTGCTGCGCCTAGAGCTACCGACTGAAGGCGCCGTGCCCACGGATGGTAATTTGGTGGAGGAGGAGGAGGAGGCGTCGGAGGAGGAGGCATAGTACGTCTGAGAGACCATGACCGAGGTAGGCCCCGCAATCCTCGGTGTGGGCAGTACATGAGCGGCCCCAGGGTCAGTCTCTGTCCCAGCCTCCACCAAGTTAACCCAATGTGCCGTCAGTGAGATATAGTGTCCCTGCCCGGCAGCACTTGTCCACGTGTCCGTGGTTAGGTGGACCTTCTCAGAAACAGCGTTGGTCAGGGCACGGATGATGTTCTCTGACACGTGCTGGTGTAGGGCTGGGACGGCACATCGGGAAAAATAGTGGCGGTTGGGGACCGAGTACCAAGGGGCAGCCACCGCCATGAGATTGCGAAAGGCCTCGGTCTCTACCAGCCTATAGGGCAGCATCTCCAGGCTCAGCAATTTGGAGATGTGGACGTTGAGGGCTTGGGCATGTGGGTGGGTGGAACTGTATTTCCTCTTGCACTCCAGCGTCTGCTGTAAAGACAGCTGAACGCTGCACTGGGACACATTGGTGGACACTGTAGAGGATGATGGAGGCGAAGGTGTGGTTTTCCGGCGGGAGGCGCTCGCCCCATTGAGTGGGGTGTTTAGCACTCATATGCCTGCGCATGCTGGTGGTGGTTAGGCTAGTAGTGGTGGCACCCCTGCTGATCCTGGTGTGGCACAGGTTGCACACCACAGTCCGTCGGTCATCCTCACTTTCTTTAAAGAACCTCCAGACTTGCGAACATCTAGGCCTCGCCACGGGAGCTTCACTACGTGAAACAGTTGCTGCTGATGCACCAGCTCTGGCCCTGCTTCTCCCTCTGGCCACACCACTGCCTCTTACAACCTGTTCTGGTGCAGCACTCGCCTCCGCCTCAGAAGCACTGTCTTCACTCGGCTTATCAACCCAGCTTGGGTCAGTCACCTCGTCATCCTCCGATTCCTCAGTCTGCTCCCCCCTCGGACTTCCTGCCCTGACAACAACTTCACCACTGTCTGACAACCGTGTCTCCTCATCGTCCGACACCTCTTTACAAACTTCTTCCACTAACTCAACATTGTCATTATTATCATCATCATCACCCACAGACTGCGACAGTTGGAAAACTTGGGCATCGGGAACGAGGTCAGCAGCAACCTGAGAAGGGGTTTGTGACTCTGGGAAGGGTCCAGAAAACAGTTCCTGAGAGTATGACGGATCGCATTCCAAATTTTCCTGGGAGGGGGCAGACTGGGGGGAAGGATGTTGAGGTGGAGGAGCCAGAGGAGTGCTCCCTTGGGTAACGTGGGTGGACTGCGTGGAAGACTGACTGGTGGACAAATTACTTGAAGCATTGTCCGCAATCCATGACATCAGCTGTTCGCACTGTTGTGGTTTCAACAGTCCTCTACCACGTGTCCCTGTAAGTTGAGACATGAAGCTAGGGAGTGTAGCTCTGCAGCGTTCCCCTGCTCCCTCATCAGCAGGTGCTGTCTCACCCTGCCCAGGACCACGGCCTGCCCCCTGCAGTAATTGAATGCCCACGCCCTCGTCCTCGACCCTTAGCCCTGGGGTTTAACATTTTCTGTATATAAGTGTATTATATAAAAAAATAAAATAAATGGGCCTGCTGTACTGAAACCCACAAACTTGTTCAGTCTGGTTTAATTAAGTGACGTACAGAATGTGTCAACTGGACAGAAAATACGGATTGTAGTGAGTGGACAGCTGAACTGTGACACACAGAATGGTTCCACGCAGCTGTGTGAAATGGATTCATATCACTGAGCTAAAACAACAAAAAAACAATTTTTTTTATAATATATATATATTTTTTTATATTTTTTGTTTTGTTTTGTTTTTTTTGGAACGTGACGTGCAGAAACTATCGTAGACCTAACTCACACCCTGCTGACGGTGGCTATTTTGACTGCGACCCAGACAAATGTCGCACAGAGATTTTTGTGATCAAGCTATATACGTGAGAGCAAAAGACCTTGTTGGATTAAGTGACGTACAGAAAGTGTCACCTGGACAGAAAATACCGATTGTAGTGAGTGGACAGCTGAACTGTGACACACAGAATGGTTCCACGCAGCTGTGTGAAATGGATTTGTATCACTGAGATATAACAATAAAAAAAAAAGGTTATATATGGCGATAGCTGCACTACTAGTGCCAGCCAGCCAGCCAAGCCAGGAGACAAAAAAAAAAAATGTCTTGTAGCCCTTAGAAGGGCTGTTGGGTTCTTGGGAGATCACTCCTGCCTAACAAAGAACTAAATTCAGGCCCTAACACTGGGCAGCAGCTCTATCCCTAACGACATCCAGACAGCATCTGAGCCGAGCACCGCAGGCAGTCACTAGTATATTCCAGGGTCACCTGATCAGGCCAGCCAACCCCTGCTATCGACATGTAAGGGCCCCACGTGATGCTGGGTGTACCGCAGAGTCTCCTGGCTTGTGATTGGCTGAGTTTATAGGCGCCAAAAATGCACAATGCGGAAGTTGCCATTTCCTCGAGCAAGGCGAGATACTCATCCGAGCAGCGAGCACTTACGAGTACCGTAATACTCGAACGAGCACCAAGCTCGGACGAGCATGCTCGCTCATCTCTAATAATAATAAATAAAAAAAGACCACTTCTGGCCAAAAGCCCTTGACCACTAACTTAATGACAAAATATTAACTCCACTTCAGGGGTTGATTGTTGTCAGGTTAACAAGGATTGATGAAAATGTAGTGCAGCAGTGCGGCAAATCAACCACTGGGGGATTTGTAGGTTGGTCATCAAACTTATTCACCAAAAACATAAGTAAATAGTACCATATGTAAAGAGAAGACCAAGGCTAGTCAGGGAGTTCAATTTTTTGTTGATCTTAAATTATTTTGGGGTTTGGTTTCTAAATTTATTTTGGAGTCAGGTCTGGGATTTAACTACTTTCATGCCCCATGCTGCTTTTTCTACTTATATGGCTGATAGCATGTTACCATTGCTCCAGCAAGTTCTGAGTATTCGATAGGTAACACTGGGAGGTGCACTTTTGTATAATGATCAAGACAAGTGAGTAGTTTGAGTTGAAGGGTCTGAAAGTAATCCCCCCGGAGAAACAAACAACAGTTGATGCGAGAGTTGAATGGCGAAGAAATGTTAGTCATAGAGAGACTCACACTTGATGGTTACACTTCAAAAGCACAATTCATGACTGACTACAGTGAAGAACAACTCTTGTAACAATTTGGGCAAATGTAGGGCGCGGAGGCTCCACGTGTCATCACTTCTGCTATGGTGCGGAGGAATGTTAATTCCAAACCTGTGGTCAGTATATCTAGCTAATACACAGCACAACACAAAAATAGCAAAATGGTCACATGACACAAGAGGATCTGGTCTCTGCCGCAGCCAGTGATTGGCTGTGGCAATGTCAAACCAGATGTTTACAGCGAAGGAGCCCAGCAGAGCATCGCAGGCCAGGAGGAGAAGGAGCGGGGAGCCAGCCCGGGGAAGCGAGTGAGTAATCTTTCCTTTGCAGATCTGGCCAAGTAGGCGGGGGGGGGGGGGGTTTGCCGAAACCCCATTTTTGTACAAGCCCTTTCAAGATAGAGCTTTTTTTAAAGGGGTTGCCCCATTCGAGAGTTATGGAAGTAGCATAGCCTGCTTGCATAGCTGCCATGCACTACATGAGGAGTCACGGAAACAGCGGAGTGCTGGTCTGCTCAGCTATTTACATAAGCCTAGCCACCTAACAACCCCTTTAAATAAACCAAATATTTACCTCACAATTATACAGTTTAGTGTGAACATGGGTGCAAATTGATTAGGGTGGCATACAGCGCACAACCTGTAGATTGAGGCTCACTGAAAACCTGGCACAATTTGCTGGGGGTTGTAGTCTCACAACTACTGGGGATCTTTGGTAGACCTTCACCCAAGGTAGAATCAAGTTCTGTTCACGCTAATGTTATGGCTTCTATTTATAATGGAAGCGATGACGCTGTGACTGATCCTGTTGGAGGACCATCAAAGTTTCTGTTTTTTAATGATGTCTCACAAAAAGAGCTTGAGAGTACTGCCACACATTTTTGATGAAGTTTTTGAAGCCAAAATCTAGTGAAAGTATTAATAACAGCTAGTACTTCTCCTCTTTGTTTGAATCCATTCCTGATTTTCACTCCCAAAACGGCATCAAACTACCTGAACTCGGGGCCGTAGTCTAACAGAGCAGCTCTCCAATATGGCTTCCTAAATAGATGATGGGTCAGTGTAAGAATCTTTATGATCTTCTTGAAATCCACAGCAGACATCGCCGCTCTTCATAAATAACCATCCTGGTGTCAGATGTTCTCCAGATTTTGGATTCTGGCTCTCTGAGGGCAATGTCTATTTGTCCTGGTTACATCAATATCTTAAATAAATCTGACAGATCTTCTCTGTCTTCATGTAAAATCATAAACAGTGTTATCATGTCACCCTTCATCTTCTGTGAGCTAGTTATATTTGTCCTGGGCTGCTAATCTCCTGCCACTGATAACCTGCGTATGAAAGCATTTTTCTACCATCATCTCTGGCCATTTTTTAACTATGTTTGTCAAAAGGTTGGTGCCATGCACTTTCATTAGGGTGATATGAAGAAACTGCTGTACACTGGCACCAATATACAAGTTAATCACACAAGGACAAGCTCTTTCTACAGTTTCTTCAAAACTTATTTCTAAGGCCTTCTTTACATCTTCGTTAAGAAGATCTGTAAGGCTGTTACGGCACAGAGCAGCCTGCCAGATCTCACAGGGATCCGTCATTGCCGGATTCTCTACTTCTCCGCCGGATCCCCTTTGACTATAATGAGATCCAGAGGAGATCCAGGGACTTTCAAGCGTAAATGCTGGCTATCAGCCTGGCAAAATGCATGCAACGTTTTTTTTGGCCGACCGACAGCCAGCATTTGCGTCAGATGAAGGAGCCAAATCTCCTTAACAGAGATCTGAACGAGGCCTAATAGTTTTATTTTTAAAAAAATTAAAATAGATTTTACCATTCATTCTCTTAACTGTATAGTCATGGGCCTCCTGTAGCATCTGATACACCATGACTCTGGACTGCTGGCAAAGAACTGAATGAGTGCATCCCATGGAGAGCATTACCACGGAGTTGGGGAGAGTCTCAGACTACTATGTTCCTCATATCGCCACCGAAGGTGAGCGGCAGTATGAAAGGCACAGTGATAGCAGTGGCAATAACTGCAGCCCTTATCTGATCAATACCTTTTAATATTAACATGCGGCTCAACGTGTTTCGGGGTAGAATAGGTCACCCCTTCCTCAGGAGCAATTATCTAATTGCAATTAATTGCTCCTGAGGAAGGGGTGACCTATTCTACCCCCAAACGCGTTGAGCCGCATATTAATATTAATATTAAAAGGCATTGATCAGAAGCTGTGTCCAGGGCTGCCATCAATTACCTATACCACCAACTACAGGCGATACCGGCTAGGGGGGCAGTGGGTGCCGCAGGTGTCTTGAGTTTATCCTGACAGACCCCTCCCCCCCCCAAAGTGAAGTGAGTCGATTATATTATTATTGTTTTTACCATTTTTCCTATTTATAAGTGGGCTGCAATTACACTATAGATGACTGCACCTTTATGCAGGCAGTGGACGGATGGTCAACTATCCTCTTATTTGTCACATTCTCATAATTATTCACATTCCACTTCTACCCTTTTTAGGGGACTTGGTGTGATACAACCTAATCTTCCTCTCTACTCCTCATAGTATATTCAGTCCTTCAAATGCAATAGGGGAGTTGGCGCAAGATCAGGGGATATTTTTTGGCGATTAGTGATTATATTTATCACTATCAATTTCCTTTATTTCTGATTCACGTACCCCCCATTGGATTTACAGTTTATCCATGAGCATCCTATCTCCTATAGTGTTGTGGTAACACTCTCTTTTAATCTTTGCATAGCTTATGTTCTGGTGATACAGATCCTCCACTGGCGCCTCTTGTTTCTCCTATTTCTTGGAAGCAATCTTCCTCTAGATTGGATTAAACCTCTTTTTTTCTTTTTTCTATATAGTAAGCCCAGGTGCCAGTGTCCTGTGTATCTATTTGTGATATTCTTCATGGAACCTCACCTCATTCTGCAGTCTTGCAATGGTTAAACCCTATTTTGGTTCTGTGTGCAGCTGCTAGGCTCTTTCTAATGTGTTAATCACCTTCTGCTATATATGCCGTGCGGTTTGTCTCTTTCCCTACCTGAACAATAGGTTTCGTTTGCAAGATCCTGCGAAGGTGCTATAATGTACTTATTAGCCTGTATACTGACTTCTGCTTGGTTCCCGGATTCTGACTCTCTGCTGCCTTACCTGTGCCTGATCGTCGTACTGACTCTATGCTGCCTGCTTTCAACTTCAGACTTGTTTCATGCATTCACATGAACTCTGCCTACCCTGACCTTGGCCTGTTACTGACTATGAGTTTTCCTGAGCTTGTATACTGCCTTCCCGAGGATACGATCCCTAGGTATTGGCTGTTGTTTTCACAAAATTGAAATAAATACATTAAACAAGGCACATTTCCCAGAGACCATCAAAATCACAAAGGTTGTATATGGAAATAATGAGAAGCTTGTTTTTAATTTTCTTGCAAGAGGAATAATTGTACAGACCACTCCGCCAATAGACTTGTCCTTTATAGGTCCAGAAAGAGTCCAAATGTTACTGATGAAAGAGCTCGGTCCAATTTCAGAAAAGTAATAATACACTAGTCTTCATAACTTGAAGTAATAGCAGATGACTTAAAGAATGAAGTCTAATCGAATACATAGCTCCGGGCTGAGTTTTATGTACCTTTTGTTTTTAGCAGTACAGCAATTTTTATATACATATTTACCACCTAGATTCAGCATTCTTGGCTTTCTATTATCCAAACTGCAGATTTTTTTATTATTATTTGTTATTTATTTGTCATTATTGTTTAACCTTTTTGGCAAATTTGATAACATTTTATGTAATTTCATATAAATGGGGGCAGTAGGTAAGACCTGAAAGGGTAACTGAGTTTTAGAGCTTCCCACAAATTAACTTATGCTCTTGCTAGGGACAGTGTGAGGGTCCATGGAAGGGTCGAACATTGACTTATAGGATAGCTGCCTTACGTATGGCAGAGGCAGAGTTTGTTAAGAGCTCATTTGCATACCCTCTTCCCAGAATTCCAGAGGAGCATTGCCTGGCCTATAAGATTCCTCACGCTGTTTAGGCATTCTCCTTAAGGAGATACAGTATTCCCTGAATTCTGACTCAGGCCTCTCGCCCAGTTAAGACAGTACTGTATGTTCTGCACTGATGAGAGGCAATCACCCCGAAACAGCTGTCTGCAGATGAGGTGATGGCTTATTTATTATCCAAGTCATATCTCAAGGCCTGTTTAAAAGGTTGAACACTCACTTATAATATAGCTACCTTACATCTGGAGGCATTATAGGCAGAGCTTGCCAAAAGTGGATTTGCATACCCTCTTCCCAGAATTCCAGAGAAGCATTGTCTGGCCCATAAGATTCCTCCCGCTGTTTAGGCACCCTCCATAAGAAGATACAGTATCCCCCGAATCCCCACCCAGGCCTCTCACCCCCAGGAAAGCCAGTACTGTCTGTTCTGCACTGATAACAGGCAATCACCCTGAAACAGCTGTCTGCAGATGAGGTGCTGGCTTAATTACAATCCAAGTATCGCCTCAAGGCCTGTTTAAAAGGTTGAACATTGACTTATAAGTTAGTTGCCTTACATCTGGTGGCATTATAGGCAGAGCTTGTTAAGAGCTTATTTGCATCACTTTCTTCCCAGCCTGCCCTAGTGCACTGGTCTGCTTATACTGACTTCTAGCTGCCCCAGTGTGCTGCTTCACCATCCAGCAGTCCTCCTTGAGCCTGGGGGCATGTCCAAAGGCAGGTAGTCTGCCAGTACTACACTGATCTAGACTTACTTTCCAATCACCGGTGAGTCCTATCCTAATCCTTGCAACTACCCTTGCCCTTATGGTGTCTCACAACACACAGAGCTAGGACTCAGAATACACATAATCATGACAGCATAGAGAGGGAAAAATAATTGCAGGTCACACAAGACAGTTTGTGGGGGAGGGGGACAGTTTATGAGGGGAAAGATCCAGAACACAAGGACATATTAGTTACAGGACAGATAGGGAAAGGGCTATGTAAACTGATGCAGGGTCACTTCAGTGAGAGATGCTGACTAATAAACAAGCTAAAACCAACACATGCAGACGCATACAAGCACTTCATAATTAAACACAGTTACGACTGCAGTTACTATGTACTGGAAGGAAAATATGACTGTCTATAAGCAGAAAACAGTGGTCTTAGATGCTGAGAATTCTGCAGTGCTCAGGCAATGATCCCTGGATGGGGAAGGGGCCTCTTCACTGAGCTCAGGACCCATCCAGTGAAGAAAGACAGACCCAGGGAAATTTCCCTGTAAGGTCTATGGCCCATTCACCCCTGATGACAAGAGCCCCTCTACTGTTTAAACTCAGTGGTGAATACTGGATGGAATTACTTTTTTACATTTTATGTCGAGGATTGAAATTGATGTTCAAAGTAACCAGAAAATTTATTAAAGTTTCTTCAAATGTGTTTGATGATTGCCATTACCGTGGCCACTTCATGGCCGATAGAATTACACCCTTTTCAGTCCACGTCCTTATGGCCAATGATACCCATCGTCATAGAGGTCCGTTCTGACTTTTCAAAGCTGACATCCAAACGTATGGTTTGCCCTCCACCGTTCACCGCTGGACTTGTCATGCAGGTATTTTTAGGAATGACTCATGTGAATATAATTTACTCACAGTCTTGAGGATGGATCCTATGCGCTCGGTTATTGTGTGATTTAATATTTTGCTGCAGAGAAAAGCATATACATTTCCCAACTGGAGCCAACAATGACTTCATGTTCCTATGATATCCATAATGAGGAATAACCACGATCAAGTCAAGATCAATGAAGGTTTTCAGCTTTTGCTAATAGAACAGTGAGTTTATACTGATACTGGTTTCATGTGTAATGAATAATGATTATCTGCAGGCTGGAGTGCATTGTACTTGTGGTTTAAAGGGAATTAGTGAAAGTCAATGTGATATTACTTGATAGAAGAGAGGTCAAGACACTAAAGGTCGTTTGCAAACAGAAATAGTGGAAATGGACGACTTAAAGTCTTCTGGTCACATCACATGTTTACAAGCGCAGCCAACTTTCCCGGAAAGCACGCCAACCAAAATGGTATTTCTTGATATTTGCCAATCGCTACTCACATTAAAAGGGATCGGTCGTCTTTCCTGACATGTCTGTTCTAGTAAATACTTGTATTTTGCATGCAATTTGGAAGTATCTATTGTATGCACCGTGACATTCAAAATGTATTCATGCCCCATGTGTCCTCTAGACAGTAAAATGACTCTTTTGTACCTACAAGAAAGTAGAACTATGTGACTGCCCTAGAAAGTAATAGTGCCCACTGTTTGCCCTCTAGACAGTAATTATGCCCAACAGATTTCCCTTTGAAGGTGATAATATCCCATGAGTGACCCCAAAAATAATAATGCCCACCGGGTGCATCCTAAAAAAGACTCCCTAACCCCCTCTGTGCCTAAAAAGTAATAATGCCCCTTATGCTTACATAATAAATATTAATACTCCTTGTACCCTTTGTACCTGTTTAATATATAATAATAACCCTCTTGTCCACAGACTATTCCCACTAGGAAAAAAATTAAACCATGCATTCACCTTACCTCGATCCTCTAACAAGCACAGCAAGTCATCTTTGAACAGTTAGCGCCCCAGCTAAGGAGGCGTGATGCTGTGATGTCATCATTGTGCCACCTGCGCCGGGATGCAGATGTCCTGGGTGTGTTCCGGCATCCTGTAGGCTGCAAACCTGAAGTGACCTGTGTCTTACAAGAGTATGGTAGAGTATGGAGCCTGTAACTATAATTCATAGGGCCCCTAGGAAAAGTAAATTAAAACAATAATTAAAGCAATAATTAAAGGTATGTATGTATAATAGCACTATACATCAGAAAACCCACAAAGCAACAAGCCACCATATTGTTGTTCCCCACAAAAACGTAGAATGTTCTTGCACCTGATTGAACGATAATGCTGAACGAACTTGCGATCTGGCATTCGGGTTATCTAAGAATTCCGTAATGGATTCTATTACCATGGACCATAACAGAATTCTATGACGGTATGCACCACGGAAGCCTATAAGAGGCATTACGTCATAATAGAAGTCAATGCTGGCCATAGACTTCTATTATGACGGAATGCAATACGGAATGCCTCTTATAGGCTTCTGTTGTGCATACCATCATAGAAGTCCTTTATGGTCCATGGTAATAGAATCCATTAAGGAATTCTTAGATAACCCGAACCTGAACGCTGAACTTGCAAATCACAAGTTCACTCAGCATTAATCAAGGCCATTGTATCCAACATTGGAAAGGTTCATTAAAACCAATTTATTAGTTACATCATTTTAAAATGACTGTCGACAAGGCGCTGGAATGCTTACGCATTTCGAGCAGGAGTGTTGTTGCCCTACAACTCTGGCGTCAAAATCTATTTTCAAGCAATTTCTGAAACCTCCATGCCGTACATAAAGTACATGCTATGATATCCACATCCACAGCCAGAAGTGGCCATTATGAATCTTGGCTCTGTGGTTCGCTTCATCACGAGGACTTCAAAAAATCAAAAGGAACATTATTCTAATTTAAAGGGGTATTTCTAAGTATAAAGTGGATGCTAAGACCTCCATCAATTTCTAGAACAAAGGGGGAAAAGTGCGGAGCTTAGCGGTGTGGCCCTTTATTTCTGCTAGGCTCCCTTTGGAAAGCAGAGCAAGTGTTGTACAAGCTCATACAGAGTCAACATTTGTGGTGTAAAAAAAGGTTGCAAATTACTGTGCTTGCCACTTGTCCTATATAATTTGCAACTTTTTGCACTTCTTGCCACTTTTCTAATGTTGAAAGAGAATGGAGAGGGGCTTAACAGGGACTTAATACATATGCTACTTTGCACTCACGTTTTGTCCATGCACTGTCCCATTATAATGGTCCTCAGCCTTCTGCAAAGTTCAATGCTTCTTTCTCTCAGAGGCTGACACAGGTTTCACAGGTGTTCTGTTCACTCTTGGTTTGCAGGGCTGGTGTAAGCATGTCTGCTGCTTCTCTCTGGTACCAGCTATGCACTTTAGCTGCTTAAACGTGGGCTGCTGGTTGCACACTGACTGCTAGCTGAACACCACACACCACTGTACAGCTCCCAGTTCAGAAGAGAGTGGCGAGCCCACACAACTCAACTGAGAGTGGGGTCAGCCCACACAACTGAGTCTAGGGAACGGGGATTAGCTCTCTCTCCTATACACAGCTGTGGGACATAATATACACAATAAAGTCACATTACCCCAATTAGCAGTGAACCACCAGGTCACTGAATATACTCTCATTGACACAAAAATATTGCACCATATAGGAGTTCTTGGAGTGGAATGAAACTTTCTATGTATGAATATAATGACGATGTATGTAAGTGATTACAATATTAGAGCAAAGGGATAAGCTTACTGGTGAGAACTATGCAACTGAAAGGAGGCTCTTGGACCCTGTTGGGCAGCTGGATACAAGATGAGATACAGTTGGGCATGGAGTAGACAGGTTCTGTATGGTATACAGTGGCACTTTTGTCCATAGATCTTGCAGCTGAACCTGTAGATCCTGCATACTCGTAGCTGGTCCCATAAATGCATGATTGACGAAAGATCTGTTGACTAGATAGGCCAAGGAAGTCTTGGAATCTGGAGGAGACAATCCTGGGAAACCCTCGCTGTGTATGGAAGAGCATTATCCTGCTGAAAATGCGACTTGGAAGCCTTGCCATGAGAGGAACACATGTGCCTGCAGGATGTCCTGTACATATTGCTTAGCTGTTAGTGTCCCTCATATCACTACTATGGGTGACGTAATAGGTACTGTGGCACTAAAGTTCTGCTAGCCACCTGGTAATGAATGGTGTGGGCAGAGACAAGGGTGTGTAATGAAGACTCTACGTGTGTTTGGATAGTGTACAATAAAACAGGGCGCTGCTCGTACTTGTTGGATCAAATGATCCTCTCTACTGGTGGTCTGTCTGGGCCGACCAGAGCCTGTTCGCCAAGTGTGCGTGTCCGCATGTAACTACTACTCCCAACACCTCCTAACAGCTTGGTCAGAATGGCCTAGATGATGGGCAATTAGTAGGAATGACCATCATGCTTCTCTCAGTCAGTCTGTTAACTTGCAAAATATCTTTGAGTCCATTGTAGAGGCATGACTAAGCTGTCAACGATCTCTTACCAAGAGGTACACTACCCAAAGGTAGCCTCTGAGAGCCTTTTTTTATAGGGCAGTACTTTTATGCCCTCTTGTGGCAAGACCCAATGTCTAATCAGACCACACCTGTAATAATTTACATCTGCCTGAGATATAACTGCATGATAGATAGATAGATAGATAGATAGATAGATAGATAGATAGATAGAAAGTATCCCAGAATAGGGTATTGCAAACTGTTCTTGTTGTTGTAATGTTATATAATGTTATCTAAAATGTTCATGCCTTGTAATGTACCAGCATATCTCTGTATGGATCAGTCAAGATTAAAAATCTTGACTCTGCCCCTTTATGAAGGTAGGTAATGGACTTAGATCCATCCAAGCTCAGTCAATAATGTGTTAGCTAAGGAAGTGAGGGAGCTATATGTGCTCACTCCTCAGAGAACTAGGCCTAAGCTCCAGAGAACCACTATGTCTGAGAGATCCACAGAGAGAAAAACATCTCTACTTCACAGTACTCCAGAAAGAAAGAACTAGAAGGTCCAGAACCTGCATGGCCGATCATTGGAGTCAGTCAGTAAGGTATTTGCTGTTTAAGGCTGCTAACTTTACTGCAGTGAGAGGAAGATTGCTAAGACGCCCTTTAGACTTGGGCACGGTCTTGCCCACCATATATTAATCCTGTGCCCCTCAACTGGGAATTACAGCCACCATTGTAAGAATAATATTGCCAGCCTTAGATTCTGCAGAGAGAGACTTTGAGAAGATAGCGGTTAAGGAGCACTACAATCTCTATCCTGACCCATATCCATACATTGCTATCTGGGAAGATTTGCACTGAGAATTGTTTGGAACTGTGTTTGATACCATTGGATGTACTACAACGCCCATTCTGCACTTTAGTATAAGAGAGACTTGTTTATTTTCTACAATCGGCCTGGTTACTGACTCCAGCACCATTTGCTCACTACTACATCTCTGCCTTGTACCCCCACCAAACCTATAACACCAAGGACACCTCAACTACCATCAGAAAGGAGCCCTAACATCAGGGTGTGCCCTGAGGGAAGACGGGGTGCACCCTCACTGTGATAGACTGTTACAGATAGAGCCACTACCACTCCCATCCTCCGCTCCTGGGCTTGCGGCAGACGGATAGATAGATATGAGATAGATAGATAGATAGATAGATAGATAGATAGATAGATAGATAGATATGAGATAGATAGATAGATAGATAGATAGATAGATAGATATGAGATACATGGATAGATACATAGATACATAGATAGATAGATAGATAGATAGATAAATAAATATTTACTTTCATAGTAAACACCAAGGCCAAGATAAGACAAAATAGCAAGGTCTGAGTCACTGTAGTAAATTACTACCAGTCCATAATCCTGGATGTTTACACACTCTTTTACAAAGTCTTCTTGTGGCATTCATACACTGGTGTAAAGCAGACTTCCCCATTAGTTTCAGCAATAAACGTCCGGCTTATTAACCCTCCTGTGTCATTCAGAACAACCAGTTTTAGTGCAGATCTTTATTGGAAAAATGTATTAAGGGCCCCTTACATGGACGAGAATCCACCAGATAACCGATCATAGGAACACTTGTTAGCAATTATCTGGCGGTGTAAAGGTGCCGACGATTATCCGATAATTGGATCGTTTGTGTAAGCACCTAAATTGTCGTTTGCCGGCAGCAGACCATGCCGCCCAAACAGTCTGCTGCCAGCAAGCAATGATTCTGCATGCAGGCGAACTCTGGCATTAGCGATCACTGCTCCCCATACTGTGGAAGAGATCTCTGCATGTAAATGTCTCCTTCACTGACGAGCAGGCACTTGCCGGGAAGGAACGCTTCTTTATCGACAAACACCTGCAAAATTGGCCTTTTAATGGACGCTCAATAGTATCACACACCCATGAGTGAATTTCCTGAAATTTAATTAGTAAAAAAAGCAGACTTCTAACTTTTTAAGACTCTCGGACCCCCAAACTCATCCAGACCAGACCCTTTAATTCATGTAATACCCCAGATAAAACACTTTAATTCATGTAATATCCCAGATCAGACCACTAAAATTAATTCAGACCCCAGACCAAACCCCAAGTTAACCTGACCCCAGACTCCCTTATTACATTCAGATCCCAGACCAGACAACTTACTTCTTTCAAGTCTTGTTCACTTTTATGCACTGCCACCCACAGTGTACTGATGCTACGCAGTGACAGGACCTTGTGTGATGGTTTCTAGCATCGGTTTCCTGATCTCAGACCTGCATCATTGATGTGTTGGAGAAGGTAATGCCCTCCACCAAGCGGATCCATACAGCTAGGTCCGCTTTCTAGATTCAGACAGCAGTACATCAGCTGGAACAGAGGATTGTACATTCGATCCAACTACAGGTCATGCTACATCCACATCTGTGCCATCTGACGTGGTGGTCTATTCCAGCAGAAGAACAGGCTAATGGATTTCACCATATCCAGCATAACCATTCCCTGCCAAACCCCATTAACTATGATGGGATCCGGTCGGGATCCAGCTGGTTTCCAGGATGAGTGCCAGGTTTTGGCTGGGCAAGAACTGTTGCATGCACTCAGTGTCGGACAAGGCTCACCAGTAAAATTTATTTTGGGGGCCCACCGTATGGATACATTCAAATATTACCTGCTCACACAGCAGCAAGGTGCTACCAGATGATTGAATATGGGGGTCCATGCAGCAACTTCCTGGGGAGAAGAGGACACTGGTGGCTTTCCTCTATACCTAGAAGTCGTCTCAACTCTGATCGTGTCTATAATAATAAACCGGGGAGTTTCTTTAATAATCTATCAGGTTTTTTATATGAACATCTGCTGGTTGAGGTGCTGTACATTGAATATATGTATGTAGTGCAGTAAGTCTACTGTGTTATGTGCCACTTGTGCAAGGAGTGGGGGACTAGGGGCCATCTTGCTCAGTTTTTGTCTGGACGAGACCTGGCACTCATGCCAGAAACTGTTCAGATCCCGACCAGAACCCATTATAGTCAAAGGGGTCCAGCAGGGAACGGCTATGCCGGATAAGACTAAATCCGATCAGATCAGGTAGCACACATGAGAACATACCCTCAGCCCTAAATATCGGAGACGTATGGGAGAACTGCTTCACTTCACATTACCTTCTAGTCGTGACTCTTTCCTCCCTCTAATTGGACAAAATCCCAGTGTTTGGCTTTGAGTTTTGTCTCAGAGGCTTCCACTAAATGCAGGACTTGGTGGAGATAATTATTTGGAGGATTGTCTAAGGAGGATTATACTATGATCACACAGTTCTGCTAGACGGATGAAGGAGGATGGAGCTGAGGAATGCTGCTGACACCGAGGCTAGTGAAAAATCACCTGCACATACAATGTAAAACACATGTCAGGAACACGCAAAATGAGGTTTGAGGTAATTAATGAGCACAAGGCTCTGTGCAGGATATTGCTTCTCCAAAGAAGATAGAGGAACAACACGAAGCTACTAGGCCCCAAATCTGGTCTTGTAATCGGGCCCTATTTATAAAAACTGGTGTCTTCCTATGGAATAGCCATTGGTGAACCTCCTATATTTTCACTCCTGGTAAGGTCTGCAGAATCTATAACAAACTACGGCCAAAGTACAGCCGGACAAACTGTAAACCCTGAGAATTTTCCACCATGGAATTAAAGGGGTTGTGTAAGAATGGGGGGGGGGGGGTTTAGGCAACCCTCTCCTCATCCCTCTAACTTGGCACAACCTGCAAAGGAAAGATGATTTACCTGCTTCGCAACTGCTCCCCGCTCCTTCTCCTCCCAGCCTGCAATGCCCTGCTGGACTTCCTCGAAGTCAACATCTGGTTTGACATTGCTGTAACCAATCACTGGCTGTGGAGGAGACCGGATGATGATTTGTCATAACATAAAGGGAGCTGGTCACTGCTGCGGCAATGACTGGCTGCAGCGATGTGAAACCGAATGTTGAAATCGGCCGGAAGGAGAAGGAGTGGGATGCGATGCCAGGAAGCAGGCAAGTAATCTTTCCTTTACAGGTACAGGTTTGACCCCCCCTCCTATTTTTTCACAACACCTTTAAGTATAGAAAATCCACAGAATCTAAACAAATCTCATCCACCTGCTGCGTATAAAATCTGCAGTGTAAATTAACATTAAATCCGCAACATGTCTATCTATGATAAACCCGCATGTAGTACAATATGAAATTTTATTCTGCCAGATTCTGCCTCTGCAAGTGTCCAGGAGGTGGAGCTTCATAGCCATATTGAGCAGCTTCACAGCCCCTCCCCTCTACTCTGAGTGGCAGCAGCAGCATCCAATAAGGAGACCGCCACAGCTGTCACTCACATTAGAGGGCAGGGACTGTGAAGAAGCTGAATATAGATTCCTCCTATTTGGACTTCTGATTCTGGGTACAAATAAATGTGACTTGAATCAAAAGTGTCTCAATTGCTTGGAAAAGTCCCCCCCCCCCCCATCTCCCTCAAGTCATTACAACAACAAAAAAATTTCAAAAATTTCAGTTGAATTTTAGAATCGATTCACTCATCTCTACTTAGAAATCCAACAGAAAAAAAATTGTGGCATGGGACTCCATAAAGAGCAAGATTTAGCAACCTCTCCAGCTGTGCTGCAACTACGACTCCCAGCATGCACAGTTGCTTGACTGTTCTCATAACTCCCACAGAAGTGAATGGAGCTCGCTGGGAGTTGTAGTTTCACCACAACTGCAGTGCCGGAGGTTGCTGACCCCTGATCTAGACAGAGATATTCTTCTAGGGAAGAAGTCCAATGGAGCTTGTTTATCTGTGTTTGGAGAGTGTATTATACAGGCCCCGCTGCACTTACAAAGGGCAATGTATGATGAGACCGTACACTGCATTGCTTGATTACATTGTCTGCCAGTCATGTGCTCATGGCGGCTCATCAGCTCATGGTGGGTCATCAGCTCAGTGACACCGGATCATAAATTGTCTACCACAAGAAACTGACAGTAGCAAGTGACTGCCATTGAATCCACCAGTGTTAGTACATGAACCACCTCATTGTTCTGGAGGGGAGTCTGCTGTCTGCTGAAGATTCAATAGACTTCAGAAACGTCTTAGAGTATGGACACATGATCAAGTTGTGTAGATGGTCATCCTGCACTCAGCTATCAGTCCTGATACACTCTGATTCAGGCATGGCTCTGCAAAGTATGCACGCTGTGTCTGAGTGTGTAAGGTGTAGTTCACATCTGCGTTGGAGGCTCCGTTAGTGGCCTCCATTGCAGCTATCATCAAAACTGCTGAGCACCATGACAAGAATCTGACAACTCCATTATAGTCAGTGGTGATATGTGTATATATATGTATTTATGGTTACAATGCGGGGAATTTATCATTTTGCTTGATTCCGCATTCCCCTAATTTGTGCCACATTTATCAAACATGACTTGTTTGATAAATTTGACAAATTATTATTTATTTGAGAGCGCCATGAAGGGCCCATTCACATGGCCGTAGTGCCGCCATGCCAGTTATGCGGACCATAAATCACGGGTCTGCAAAACACGGGCATCAGCCATGTGAACTCTGCTTTGCAGTGCAGACCCATTGCCTTCAATGGGTCTGCGATCCACAAGATACAGGAAAAGATAGGACATGTCCTAACTTTAGCAGAGCGGAGGCACAGACCCAGAAGCCCACAAAAACACACGAAAGCCCTTCCAAGCTCTTCCGGGTCCAAGCTCTTCCGGGTCCACTGGTTTCCCCATTAGCTGGGTAATGGGGAAACCAGTGAAGGGATTAGCAGAGGGGAGCGGCAGAGGAGAAACGAGGGAAGAGGTGGAATAACTGGGCAGCTGAGATGAAGATAGATTGGAGGGGTGTGAGAGTGCAAGAAGGGAGGCCACAAGTTGCAGTAGTCCAGGTGGGAGATGAAGGATATGCACTAGCATTTTACTTGACTGAAGGGCGAGGTAGGAGCAAATACGAGAGATGTTCTTGAGTTGAAAGCAGCAGGTGTTGATATGGATTTGGATGTGTGGCATCCATGTGTGACATGGATGGAATAATGAAGATATAGCTGACAAACACGCTGGGATTCTGGACAGAAGTGAAGTGATATCTGGGCCAGAGAGGTATATCTGAGTGTCATCAGTATAGATGTGGTATTTGAGCTGTGGTCGAACGTATAAATGGAGAAAAGTAGGGATGATGAGGCAGTGTATGAATGGAAAATGCTGAGGGTTCTGTTGGTGAGGTACAAGGAGATCCAAGTGAGGGCCAAGTCTTTGATGCGGAGGGATGAGAGGGTTTGCAACAGAAGATAGTGGTTGAATGTGTCAAAGGCAGTGGAGAGGTAATGAAGGAGGAGCACAGACTAATGAGGTTTAGTTTTGGCAGTTAGCAAATCATTGCTGACTTTGGTTAGGGTAGTTTCATTGGAGTGATTGGAAAAGAAGCTGGGATGAGAAGTGGGAGTACAGCTGGAGATGGCGATGTTCTAGGAGTTTTAATGCAAATTAGAGTAGCAAGATGGGGCAATATCTGGATAAAGATGCTGGGTCCAGGGAGGATTTCTTGAGTATGGGCGTGATGGTGGCATGTTTAAAAGAGTTGATGACTGAGTCAAGAGCTGAAGCAATTGTGTTGTAGAAAACAGCGGCTTTGTCAGCATCGTGAAGGGAAGATATGATGGACGGCGATGAGAGAGATTTGGAGAATGTGTCAATAGAAGGATGTTTGAGGTTCCTGAGAAGGTGTGCTAGTTCCTGGACTGGGTGGGCAGTTGAAGAGAGAATGGTTGAGAATGCAAGAAGATTGTAGTCACAGAGAGAGAGGGAGAGGAGAGATTTGATAGAGAGCAGAGGCGACTGCAAGAAATTGTGGTGGCTTTATGTTGGGATGAAAAGTTGTTCACATTGGTTCTCCTTCCTCCCCAGATCCCCTAATAGTCATGTAGTCGGCTCCATGGTAGGTACGGCACTGATTATCTCTCCCTAATCAATAATAAAATTGCAATCACTGTACGCCTGCTCTGCGGTTTCTATAACTCCCATCAAAAAGAATATAGAGAGAGACACCTCTTTCTCAATTTTCCATCTGGGTGCAGTAGCCAGAGGTAGGACCTGCATCTATCAGACATTTCAGATATAATCTGTGGACATGCCATAAAAATCCAAGGTGAGAATATCCCTTTAAACTTTTTGGCAGTAACAATGATGCCCTCACAAGTGGTTGAAGTAGTGATATATGTAAAATATACTTGTCCTTAAAGAGGTTGTCCAGGTGTTTGACATAAATGACTTATCCTCAGGAGTGCCGCGGCCACTTCAGATAGATGATCGGTGGGATGCCAGGAGTTGGACCCCCACTAATCAAATATTGATGACCTTTCCTGAAGAGAGGTCATCAATATCAAACACCTGGAAAACCCCTTTAAATAAATGCTATCGGTCAAGAATACTGAGCATGAACGACGTGACTTGCTCTGTGGTCTATTAGTTCTTTCGGGAGCCTCCAGTCCCTCTGGCTTTGGCCACTGGAAGCAGACAATGGTTTGTCATAATTCTCGGTAATGCATTTTCATTGTGTCACCGCTCTCTCATCATCTTATCCATTAGAAGCAGATTGACAATCTGTACAGTCTAGATGGATCGCAGCAGACTAATGGTCTCACCCCAAGTGATGTGTTTTTACAAGGAAGCCATGTATAGATATGGAGGTTAACCACACGGCAAAAACATGGAATGTTTATGAAGTTGCTCAAGACAGAAGTCGGACCCTCGAAGGCTGTAATCTATCTGCTCGCAGGGACATATTGTAACCCTTACTTATACCGGAGCATGTACAATGTGAACATCTCAGCAAACGCCATACTAATACATTGTAAGGATATATCTGATATGTGCAACAATTGCGTTGTAGACCTGACACCTTGTAGGGTTAAGCTGCCCATACACTTCACATAACGCTTGGCCAAACACTCATTTAGTAGACGTCTATTCCGACTGACCCTGCCATACCTCTGGCTGCAGCTTGTCTACCCAAAAGGATCAGACATGTTAACGTCCAAAAGTCCAATCATTCTTTCTTTCAAAATCGGGATATCCCATCCATTTTAGATGTGTGGCCGAGTCTATACAGTTCTAGCAATGATTTTCCGAGAATGTCTGATCACCTCTCCAGTAATGGAAACATAAAAATGAAAGATGAGCAAATTGATTCTAACTAATCCATTCATCTTCATTTATAGGACTTTTTCATCTGTGGGGGGCCCGTTCCTACAGGTGCAAAAGCATTCACCTGCCACTAGATCAGCACAAGGCTGAGCACCCTGATCACCTGAACCTGCTCAAGACTTGAGCCTGAAGACCAACATCCCTTGGTTCCTGTGTTATTGCTATTTTTGAATTGACTTGGACAGTTTTTTTGCTGCCTGCTTTGACCTATATCTGCGTTACCGGTTTGCAAGAACTACAGGTGGACATAACCTGAGGATTCCTTAAACAGTCCATACTCTTGTGAGGGGTATTTTAAAATAAAGACAGAATAATCCCCTAGGGTCAGTTCACACAGAGGTTTTTGTTGCTGATTTTTTTTGCTGCCTGAAAATCAGCTCCAAATCTGCTCCAAAAACACCTCAAAACAGCCTCCCATTCATTTAAAGGGGAAGCAGCACTTGCTTCTTTTTCACAAGTGTAAAAAAGAAGCAGCATGTCCTATTTCGGGGCAGAATCAGTGCCGATTTTCCCATTCAAATTAATGGGATGCAGAAAAAATGCACCATTTGAGATGTGTACTTACGCGCGTAAACGCTCCAAAAATGCCTATGGAAAGAGTACTATAGAATTTAATAAAGTCAAATATCTGCCTGAAAAATGCTTTACAAAAAACGCATAAAAAACAAGTAAAAAGATGCGTGTAATTTTTAATCATAAAAATGTGCTTGGATTCAGTGCTGATTTTTTACACAGACATGTGAACTGACCCTGTTGCAACCCAAGGCCAAATCCAAGTGCAGCACGGTGGGGTCACACTCTGTCCATGGCATAGACAGGGGGCCCATTTCTTCTAGGTACCTGTGAGGGTCATAGGCCCCTGACCTCTACAGACGTCTACTACTTATGTCTATGATTAACAGCTGAGAGAAAACCCATCATGAACTTCTGGTGCTATCACTTCATGCTGTATTTCTTCATGTATCAACTTCTAAGTGTTCCTGAATTCTTCTACCACTTGAAGACTGTGTCTAGGAAGTAGCTAAGACATACTTGTAGCTATGAAGCTGTTATTTACTCACAAAGTCACCCAAGCTTCAAAGAAATACATAATCTCTACTCTCTCCTAACATGCACTACTTTTGCTGTAAAAAATAAGGAGACTTTCTCATTACACTTTGTACGATGGTGCCACTGTCTTGCCACTCAACACAGAAGGGTCTTATGTGTGTCTCACCACCACCACCATATCCTTTTAATTTCTGTTGAGCTGGCTCCCTACCACTTTTACCAATGCAGTTTCCCTGGGCAGGAGAGATTCTTGCCATGGTAGCAAAGAGGAGGAGACCAACCAGGGATTGAGTGAATGGCCCCATAGCAACCATATGTTCTGCCTCTACAGTGTCTATGCACTTACATATTGCATGGCTCTACACGGTAAAGTAGGAGGCTCTGAATGGCATGAGAACTGCAGTTTACAGATACGTTCAAAATCATAAGATGTTCATTACTTTCCTAGTCTGTTGATTTCACTTTCCTATTGTGGAAAGTGATGGTAAAATGCTAGAATATAGCATCTCTTTGTGATTGATTGAGGCCCAACAGCCAAGACCCCTAGTGATCCTAAAAATAAAGGGGCTACAGTGCTGTTTTTCCCCTGCATAGTGATGTTTCCAGCCATTCAAGTCTATGGAGTTGTGTTGAGGTTCCCAGTAAAACCATTGACCTGGACCACAGTTATGCAGGGAAATATTGTGCACTAAACCTTCAGCTAGTCTAATCAGGATCAGAGGGAGTTCTGTCTGGAACTGATGATATATTCTAGCAACATTATCAGTTTCTATGATGGGAAAACATTGGTGGGTCTGTGCAGCAAGACTCCTCAGCCTTGGTCACAGTTTTCCCCATCTTCTACGGTTGTATTAATCAGATTTTCTCAATCTGTTAGGGCTGTATTAATCAGATTTTTTTCAAACTCTTTTCTCAACTCACAGTCACAGTTTTCTCCATCTGCTATGGTTGTATTAATCAGATTTTCCTTGTCTCTTATGGATTTATTCATCAGATTATCTCCATCTCTTAGGGCTGTATTAATCAGATTTTGGGCATAAAACTGTAATAACCCTCCAAGAGAAACTCAACTTCCACCATCCGTGCAATAAGTAGTGCAGCCAACCTTCATAGCACTGATAACACAAAGTATAGAAGTTCCTGCATCTTATGCAATGTCACTGAGAGCAATGTCGGGATTTCCCTCGGCAAGATGTGTCAGATAGGAACCCTTAGATCTTCAATGACTTTGTTTACAATGCAATTCTTACTTATCTTTATTTTTTTGGTCTTTTTAAATACACCCGGTCCATTAAAAGTGGGATCACATGTGCAGTCTGTCACACAGGGTTTATGGCTGTGCCACTATTTGAAGCAGACATCAGAGCTCTCTAAACATTGACTGGGATATTAATCACAGTAAATACATTCTTTTAGGATTTTCTGCTAGTACCCCCTGCAGTTGGTCTCCTACTTAAAAGGACATGTTTCCTAGTACGTCTTCAATTAGTGCCTTGCAGTAAAAAGCACTTCTCATTCAGAAGAAGACAGCCCCTGTAAATTAAGTTGCTCACAAAGAAACGTTTCATTACACATACGAGCGTCACCGGATTGTCCGAGTCCCTAAAATGCCATCGCTTCCATTGTCATTTAAGTTAATATTTTTTATGTTCTTAGCATATTGCTACTCAGTAAGTCATAAATGCTTTAAGTTGGGGTCATATACCTTGACTGAGAACCAGACTACTGTGTGAGTGACCTTTCTGTGAATCTGCAGTAAAATTCCAGCCCTCGGGCCGAGGAGAGAATTCCAGCTGAATTCTCACACGCTGCTACAATTGCAATTTATATGAATGAATATTTTGCCTGCTGATTGAGACCCTGTCGTTGAGAGAGGCTTGTAATACATGTGTCATCTCAGAGCTTTAGTTATGGAATAGCGAATATTTACAGTATTTATTCAGATGTCTAATAACCCCTTCCCGACTCATGATGGAAATAGACGTCTGTTAGTTTCCGCATTATAATGTACATTTTAGTCTACTTTCACACTTGCGTTGTTAATTCCGGTATTGAGATCCAGCAGAGGATCTCAATACCGGAATTAAACAGACCTGTTTTGATTTTGCACATCAGTATACATCCGTTCTGTTAAGATGCAGTTGTGTGAAATCAAAACACAGATCCGTCATTAAATACATTGAAAGTTAATGGGCGACGATCCGTTTTTTGGGCTCCTAAAAAAAATGTATCCGTGACCATTGACTTACATTGTTTTCAGCAGCAGCAGTTTTGTGTCCGGTCACGAAATGGAATGCTGCCGGAACGGAAGACATCCTGATGCATCCTGAACGGATCTCTTTCCATTCAGAATGCATGAGGACTAAATGGAAATGTTTTTCCATGCCAGATCTTAATACCGGAAAACAAGAACGCAAGTGTGAAAGTAGCCTTATTCATAATGCATTTATACGTGGCCAGGAGCACGGCTATAATACATAGATCCTTTTTTTTGCCTGCACCCTTAAAATGTAATAAAAAAAGAGAAGTAGCATATACATCTGCCTAACACAAAGCACAAGTCGTCTTGCAAGAAAAGACCTTATTCATGTGCATTAATGCAGACATGCATAATCTACATGATCCAGAGTGCCGAGATGGTCATTGAGCTCAAATATAAGTTCTTAAGGGGTTTTTCCGGGATTTTACTACTGATGACCTAACACCTGGGACCCCTGCCTGATCAGCTGTTTGAGAAGGCACCGGTGCTCCCGTGAGCGCCGTGGCCTTCTCTCAGCTTTTCCTAGGCTAGTGATGTCATGTTCATTGGTCACGTGGCCTAGGAGCAGCTCAAGTGAATGGGGCTGAGTGTGATACCCAGCACAGCCGCTGTACAATGTATGGCACTGTGCTTGGTAAGCTGTGAGAAGGCAGCGGCGCTCACAGGAGCACTGGTACCTTCTCAAACAGCTGATCGGCGGGGGTCCCGGGTGTCGGACACCCTCCGATCAGATACTGATGACCTATCCTGAGGATTTGAGGGACTTCTGACCCAATCCTTTTGATCAGTGGAGGTCCCAGGGGTTGGACCCCTACTGATCAAATATTTATCACCTATCTCGTGGAAGGGGAGATCATTTAAAACCTTTGGACAGCCCCTTTAACTTGGCGTCCCCTCCAACGATACCAACACGACTTTGCTCATCCTGTCAGTCTACCCAGAAAAGTTAACAAGTTGACTACAGAAAATGGTGGCATCAGTCTCCTGCAACGTCGCTAGGGGCCAGTCAGAAATCTGTAATAGTTTTAAAAAATACACCGTTTAAAACACCACATTTTATGGGAAAAATACAATTTGGATGTAACTAATGTCATTGCCTGACGATACAGTCTCTTGAAAGAATGCTGTGCATCCTTGTGAAATCGTTTTATAGCAGCTCATATAAAATGAATCCACATTCTTGACATTTAATGCAAAGAGAAGTGAGATCCAAACCGTCAACGGTGAGGTCAAACTAAGACACGTATGCGCCACGCTGGAAGGCACGCCATGTATTGGACGTCATGTTCTCGCTTACATAAACACTGTAATGTAGAGATGACACTTGGTATAAATCGCTATAATCCTCTTGGTATAAATGCTTTACATATGGAGCCTCTTCAGATATAAAGCCCTTTCTATTCACGAGATGGGAATGCTTGTTTGATGTTCAGTCTGAATGGAATCTTACTTCCTGCTGCTTGTAAGAAAGGTACAAGACTGTATTATTTACCAACGAGCGGCAGGAACCGGGCCTGCACCAGGGTCATTGTACATCTGGATTTCTCAAGTCTCTTCTATAAGGCAAATAACTCTTTGAAGACCGTATACCAGTAGGAAGAAGAATGAGTCACCCGGCAAACACTAATTTCTGTTGAGTGCAATATGGTATTTATCTTTTTCGTGACCTAGAAATAGGACTGGAGGATGTTTCTATTTTGTCCTTTGCCATTGATTATATTGCACTTACATATTCTGTAGTGCTGTACTGAGACTGCAGTCCCATTAGTACCTGTAGACAATGAGCTCACAGCCTTATTTCCCACAAAATGTTGGTCAGTTTCAGGAAACACGTCAACGTAGGCATGTTTTAGGGCATGGGAGAAGTTGGAAATCTAATCAAAAACAAGCTAATGGTAGAACCTCCTTGCAGATCTTGCCAACCAGAACCCCTTCTGATGTTGGTTTCTCCGAATTAGAGCTATGTCCCAATACCCATATGAGGACCACGTGCTTGACCATCTGCCGTCCTCTCCATCCCTTGAGATGTTAGTTGCATCATTTTTGGGTTGGTTACTTACAGAGTGTACAACCCTGCACAAATTCAGAGGGAAGGGTCCATCCTGAGTGCAATATCGGAGAAACCAAATAAATCAATGGAAAACTATAGGAATTCAAAAAGATTGCTTGAAAGAGAGGGGTTCCATCCGAATAGTCAAAAGATGACAGCTCATGTTGTTGGTTCACCCAACTAGAACTCGAAACCTGGCACTTGTTGGCCTTCTACAGTTTCCATCTAATTTAAGGTAACTGTGGGATTCTCTACTACATCACTTGTGGTAAGGGGGGGGGGGTCCTGAACATATTCATCCTCCCCAAGGGAAGGGCCCAAATTTAGCTGAAGTTCACTCCTATGGCAGTTATAGAGGCTATTTCTTTGCAAGCCCGTCCTGAGCTACCATGGTCACCCATATGACTGTTATTTGATTTAAGGTATCATTTTTAATACAGAAAGTAATGATGTCCCAAGTATTACCCATCACTACTTGATCAATGTCAGTATGACTGCTGGGCTCTCTACCGATCAAAGGGGCCAAATTGCTGCTTTAGTTTTGCAAAGCAGCATTCCCAGCCATCCACTGAGCAGGGAACCGCGGTACTGCTCCAGTCAAGTAAGTGGGGCCATGCTGCAGATTCTTGCACAGCCAGTGGCTGGAGCGCCAGTTTGCAGACAAACCTTTGAAGGTGGTGCTTTCCTAAAATAATGCTGCAGCAGCCCCTTTATCCCCCTCGGACCTCCAGTGATCACAAAGTGACCCTAGTGATACGCCATTACTGTCTGTGACAGGAATAACTCTTACATTTGGAGAGGTGGACAATGACAATTCCTGATGACTGGCCTGAGTAAGTCCCGTAAGGAGGCCTTCAGGGGTCCCAAACTATATGGTACCATCTTTAATTTTGTATTTGAAAAGGATGCGGTTGGATTAAATAAAATCTGTGGCCAGAGGTTGCAAACGTTGAAAAGTCCTGATATGCAGCATTTTGATTTCTGGCGTCTCTGTTGTATTTTCGGGATTGGTGGTATTTTTTTTTTTCCAAACGAGCGGCCCCAATGTGGCATGTTTCCCATCGGTTTTGCTCTACAATTTCAAAAACACCTAAAAATGTATAAAATGTAGCAACAAAAAAAAAAAGTTTAAACTTTATCACTTTTTTATTTTATTTAGGAGAGCTTAAAAACACTGCAGTGAATTAAAAGGAATAGGAAGTACAAAGGAAAGGAATAAGGCATCTATCAGATAGCGCATAGAAAACTCATCCGTGTTCTGGATGGTGAACATGGACAAGTTTTAAAGCGGACTGGGTGGAGTCCATGCGTGGTCCATTTTACCATGGACACAATCATTTTAATGAACGAATCTTGTGGGGAAAACGGAATGCTCCAAATTTCTCACCACTGACTGATGGTCTGTTCAGAAAGCAGCCCAGGTGAATATACCCATTCACATTCAGTCTGGGTGCTGTCCATTCTAAGGCCTAAGGCCTTATTCACACATCAGTGTTTAGTCAGTGATTTCCATCAGTGGTTGTGAGCCAAAACCAGGATTGGAGCCTCTACAGACATAAGGTTTAAGGGAAAGATCTACTCCTGTTCTGTGTTTAGAGCCGAACCTGATTTTGGCTCACAATCACTGATGGAAATCCCTGACCAAACACTGACTGTGTGAATAAGGCCTAAACTAGGACTGAAACATGACTCGTGTGAAATTAGCTTTATTCTTCCTGCTATATCTACTATTGGCTTTGGCTCAAACAAAAGTGCATCAAAGAGCTCATCGACCGTGCTGTGTTTTACAGTCCGCAAATTGCGGATTCGCAAAGCATGGATGCCACCTGTGTGGATTCTGCAATTTGCGGAACGGGCCGCCCATAATGGAAATGCCTATTCTTGCCCGTAAAGTGGACAAGAATAGGGCATGTTCTAATTTTTTTGCGAACCCATGGAACGGAGCAATGGATGCGGACAGCACACGGGTCGGATGTGGAACCAAACAAAATGCTGTGTGTGAAACCACGTGAAGGCAGTTTTGAAACACCATGTTAGCTAATATCACTAGATCATAGAGGAATAAACGGCACAAATCAGGCCAGCTGCGCAATGTTTGGGCAATCAGGGGTTTCACCCGTGTTTCCAAAAATGAGCATTATTGTACCATTTTACAAAAAGACCACATACGGTTTGACCAAACTGTGGCTGCTACATATGGCCTTACTCTCACGCAGATTTTTAAACACTTGTTCGCAATAAGTACATGATGATAGCTGTAAAATCTACTTTTCATGGTCTTCTGGATGTCTGACAGCCGCTTGTCATCTACCTTAGGAAGAACATAACATTTATAGACTTTTATGTCATTCATATATAATGTAATATTCTGTAAAACATTAATCATCCTGATGGTATCCCTTCTCACACACGTCTTCCCATTTCCTGAAATAAATCATCTATACTTGTGCTCTCCAAGGCCCTGTCGAGAGTCCAGGAGGTCTGCAGAAGGCGCAACAATCACTCTCTTCTGATAATCATCCCACAGATGTTCACCATGATTAAAGATGTTTTCAAATAGAATTTTTTTCCCCACAATACATCAGCATCACCCATATAGGAAGTGTCAACCCCACTACCCATCTACTACATACATGATCCTACTGAGGACAGAGAACTAAATTCATTTGCATTTCTTCTGAAGGCTGGAGTGTTACTTTAAAGGAGAAAGAAATACTTGGCAATAAGTACAGCAGGACTTGGTGACAACTCCAGAGCCCCAAACACTTGTGTGACCAGTTTGGTCATTATCATTAAGGGGGTATTTCAGAATTTTATTATCAATGGCCCATCCTCCTATCCTGCTTCAGAGCTACTGCAGAACAGCCGATCGGCAGGCTTGTAGGGCGTCACCCCCCTCCCCCCAGCTCTAGACAAATCCTTTATTTCTGGTGGTACATATCAAAGGGGTTTTGGGTTTTCTGGCCACTTAAAGTTGTCCCATGAATAATGTAAAAAAATGAAAATCAGACATCTTATAGTACATGAACAAAACTAGAACCTGCCCCGTACCTCACATGGATCCAGAGATCTCCACATTCATTGCTCTGCTAGATTATATCAAGCTGACATAAGGGGAGTGCCTTTTCTGCTGGAGCTCAGGGGGCGTGTTCATGCTCTACCTATCACAGCTCAGGAGGTGTGTCCATGCTCCCCTATCACAGCTCAGGAGGCGTGTCCATGCTCTCCCTATCACAGCTCAGGAGGCAGGTGAAGGATGAAACTGAGCATGTGCGGCCTTCTCAGTGAGCTGGTCAAAAAAATAAGAAATTAAGTGGCATTATACAGATTCATTTTACTGAATAACTCAACAGCTATACAAAATTTTTAATTACATGCAATGACAAAAGTATTCAGATCCAGGGCTGGTTTGAAAACTGTAGAATATTTTTTGTGCGACAACCCCTTTAATATTAAAAAAAACACATTCTCATAATGGTGTAAAATAAAAGTAATTACCAATCCCCACCACAGCCATTCCATTACATGACATGACACAGGGATACCAAAAACTGAAGCACATCACAGCACAGCTTATCAGATTTGCCCAAATTGTACCTTTAAAATGGCTGGGGATATTGTATGGGTTTCTATAAATAAAAAAAATCTTCAATATTTGGTCATCAGAAAGAACCCTTTCAAAGGGATGGGACCCACAGCTATATCTAGATTGGCTCCCCCAGTACCTCTCTCACCTAGATGCAGTAGCCAGGAGCGTCAGGATCTAAGGAAACAGCTGAGTGAGCTGCGCTACCTTGTTTCTGTAGTCCCAACCACCTCCGGCCGCTGCATCCAGAAGTGGGAGGAGGTTGGTGGCATCAAGATTTCAGAGGCTCCTTTGCATATATTAAAACATCTTATTTCTCAGCAATGCGAGCACATATGAACACGGGACCAACACAGATGTCTTCAGCTGCCAAGTGCACATGTAACAGGTCAGCCAGTGTCATAGGTACATAACTGCTGACAGATGCCCTTTAATATTTCCATCCATCTTCTCTGCATAGTTGCCCAACAGTTCTTTATGACGACGTCTTGGTAATATTCTAGGACATCACTCATCACACTGATAAGGAAACTGACTACGTAAAGGTCTGGTATTGACTGGACTGGCACACCTTTATATGGCTGGAATGTATTGTAATCATCAAACGTAAATTCCAGAGCTGTATTACGGGGGGCGGGGGGGATGGGGAAACATCTCTGTATTTGTTAATACTGTGATCACAATGCAGTAAGAAAATTGGAATATGCAATATCTATGCAGATCACAACCCAGGTTTTGCAAATCTGTATTTGATTGCTTCCTCTATCGGCTGCTCAGGGCTTATATTTAACAAAGTTTCCTAGTATGGGACGAAAAGGGAATTTGGATTCACCTGACAGCACCGATCCCATCCACACATCTGTGTCTGGTAATGCAGAGCAGCTCTTTCCACTTGAATTGGGCTGAGCTGCATTACCAGATAAAGCTCCTCTATTAACCCTAAGGGCTCATGCACCCGGCCACTGGACGGCCGTTCCGTGCATTTTGGACCGTCGATTGCGGTCCCCAATGCACAGGCAACATCCATGCGGATTCTGCAGATGGATCTAGCCCCATTCAACTAGAATGGGTCCGTTATCCGTCCACACCGTAAAAAAAATAGAACATGCTCTATTTTTTTTGCGGTGGCACCGAGAGAAACCCCATAGAAGCTCTTTGTAGTGCTTCCATTCCGCACCAGACCCTTTCCAGATTGCGGACCCATTCATGGGTCCACATCTGTGATGCAGGGTGCAAATAGCTGGTGCCGTGTATTGCAGACCCACTGTTAAAGGGGTTGTCTCACTTCAGTAACTGGCATTTATCACGTAGAGAAAGTTAATACAAGGCACTTACTAATATATTATTATTATCCATATTGCTTCCTTTGCTGGATGGATTCATTTCTCCATCACATTATACACTGCTCGTTTCCATGGTTCCAAGCTAGAAAAGGAAGCAATATTGACAATCACAATACATTAGTAAGTGGCTTGTATAAATGCAACTTACTGAAGTGAGAGTCTACAGAGCTGTGTGGAGGCTCATTTTTTAAGGTGACGATCTGTATTTTTTATTGATACCATTTGGGAGTATGTATGACTTTTTGTTCAACTTTTGTGTGGGCCAACATTGGAATATAACCGTGAAAGGCATCGGAGGCTCCAGCAGGCCACAGCCTTTCACAACGAACAAACGGCTCCCCCAGTCACCACATGAGGGAGCCATTCGAAGCCCAGAAGCACTACCCTTCCAGATTTTACACTCTCAGATGCCGTGCTCACATCTGACCACAACATCTAAGAGATTAAATGCCTGCGATGGGCATTATTACCAATCACAGACATTAGCCCAGGTCTTCCACCATACATGAGGTCCAGAAAGGGTTACTCTAAGGCAGGGATGCCCAACCTGCAGACCTCCAGCTGTTGCAAAACTAAAACTCTTAACTCGCCCTGATAGCTGTAGGCGGTACAGGCATGCTGAGAGTTGTAGTTTTGCAACAGCTGGAGGGCTGCAGGTTAGGCATCCGTGCTCTAAGGAAAGGCAATAAATGTGAAAACCTGGGACATGATAATGTGAGAAGAACCTAGCAAGCACGGAACTTCTAAAATAATTCTTTAAAGTATCTGAAGGGTTACTTACAGTGGTTGTGTCACAAACTACTTTTCACTCTAAAGTTTATATTCCATTAATTACTCCAGCTCCCATTTACTTCATTTGCATTTTTCTTTTATCCCCCATGCTTGAATTCTACTTCCTGATTTGTCATGTGACTGCTGTCCCATCATATACCTTAGGGCAGTGTGATGTCCTGTCGTGAGTAGATCATGGGACAACAACTACACGTCCTCTATTAAAAGGCTCCAATGCAGGACGTAACCTACAGGAATCGAATAGCAAAAACAGATTTGCCATGCTGCAATGGTAGGCTAAGAACTTTAGAATAAAGCAGTTTTGATAAATTGTATTTGAGTGGGATTCAAAGGCTCTTATGACCAGACTTGATTAAGGACGAGTTCTTACTTCAGTTACAGAGCTTTGCGAAAGTATTCGGCCCCCTGGAACTTTTCAACCTTTTGCCACATTTCAGGCTTCAAACAAAAAGATATAACATTTTACATTTTTGGTGAAGAATCAACAACAAGTGGGTCACAATTGTGAAGTGGAACGAAATTTATTGGATCATTTAAACTTTTTTGCAATAATAAAAGTGAAAAGTTGGGCGTGCAAAATTATTCGGCCCATTTACTTTCAGTTCAGAAAACTCACTCCAGAAGTTCATTGAGGATCTCTGAATGATCCAATGTTGTCCTAAATGACTGATGAAGATAAATAGAATCCACCTGTGTGTAATCAAGTCTCTGTATAAATGCACCTGCTCTGTGATAGTCTCAGGGTTCTGCATCATGAAGACCAAGGAACACACCAGGCAGGTCCGTGATACTGTTGTGGAGAAGTTTAAAGCCGGATTTGGATACCAAAAGATTTCCCAATCTTTAAACATCCCAAGGAGCACTGTGCAAGCGATCATATTGAAATGGAAGGAGTATCAGACCACTGCAAATCTACCAAGACCCGGCCGTCCCTCTAAACTTTCATCTCAAACAAGGAGAAGACTGATCAGAGATGTAGCCAAGAGGCCCATGATCACTCTGGATGAACTGCAGAGATCTACAGCTGAGGTGGGAGAGACTGTCCATAGGACAACAATCAGTCCAACACTTCACAGATCTGCCCTTTATGGAAGAGTGGCAAGAAGAAAGCCACATGTGATCAGTCACATGGTTAGGATCACACAAACAGCCTGTCTCCTCCTAAACCATGTGACTGATCACATGGTCATGACATCATTGAAGGTCCTTAAAATCTATGGTGAACTGAGCGTTTCTTCTCTGCCTGGTCCTGTCAATCAACAGAGCCTCTAGGAGCAGAGGTAACGCCCCTTGCACCTAGGAGCCTTATTAGCATAAAATAAAAGTTCATTTTATATAAAAATGGGGGCACCAGTAAATAAAACAGATATATATTTGGAATCAGGTGACATTAGCACATCTCTAATGTCAGCCTGATTCATACCGAAAAAACTGGTGACAGAAACCCTTTAAATTCAGACATTTTAAGATGTGGTGATAATAGTAAATTTTGTATTTATAATTTTTATATTGCACTTTAGTCCCCTTGAGGGACTTGTACACGCAATCACTTGTACCATAGACAGGCAGCTTACTATGACAGCGTTGGGAGCCTTCAGAAGGTTCCAGGCTGTTGTAGCAATCGATTGGAGCCCTGAGATTTTACCTCTGGGACTGTGACTGGAGTACAGAAGGAGCCCCCTCGCTCTGTCTAATCCCGCAGATGCTGTGAACTGCGGCATCTGAGGGTTTAAATGAACAGGCTCAGAGTCATCTCCGTTCCCAGTCACTACTGGTAGGTGTGAGCTGTATTATACAACCAGCACCCAAAGTGTACAGGGTGAGCTCACGCCATATAACCCTTTTAACCCTAATCACGTACATGATTATGCATTAGAGGGGTTGTCCAGAACTTAGATGTTGATGACTTACCCTGAGGATAGCTCATCAGTAATGTTATGCGAATCAAGATCCGAAGTCGATTTGTTCAAAACTTTGTCTTAATGCTTTATGGAGATCCTTCCCAGTCTTCAGATCCAAGTTTTAAACTGGTTTTCAAGTCCGAAGTTATTAGTGGGACTTCAGTGATGAAGAATTTCCCTCGCGGAAGCCCATACATTTGAATGCTGTACGGAGACAGATCTCTGTAGAGCATTCAAAGTTTTGAATGAAGTGACTTCACACCTTGGATTCAAAGCTCTATTCACTCAACACTAGTCATCAGTATCTGATCAGCTGAGATCGGACTCCTGGCAACCCAGACAATCAGCTGTCTGGAGGCAACTGCACTCGGATGAGCAATATGGCCTCTCAATACTGTATCAAGCATAGCACCATACATTGAATAGTGGCTGGTCGTGGTATTGCAGCTCAATCCCATTTGCATAATGGCCATGCGACTGATGGACGTAGAGAGAGGCCGCAACGCTCACCAGAGCACCACAGCCTATTCAAACAGCTGATCAGGACTGCAGGGAGTGGGACCAACACCCATCAGATATTGATGACCTATCCTAAAGACATCAATATTAAAGTTTGGGAAAAGTCCTTTAAAGGGTTTCTGTCACCAGTTTTGGGCATATAAAACAGGATGACATTTGCAATGTGCAAATGTCACCTGATGCCCAAACTGGTGATGATTTTTTTACTGGTGCCCCCGTTTTTGAAATAAATCATCTTTTGTTGTATGCAAATGAAGCTTACTAGGTGCAAGGGGCGGTTACCTCGCACCTAGTAAGCTCCGTTTGCCCACCCGCGGTCACGCCTACCTTCACTTGATTGACAGGGCCAGGCAGCTTGTTGGATCCTCTGCCGGCCCTGTGCTCCATTCAAATCCCGCGCCTGCGCCCTGCGGAATAAAAGCGGCGCAGGCGCAGTGAGCGGCGCTGGCCGCCGGGCTCCCGGCTACCTCACTGCGCCTGCGCCGATGACGTCAGAGTACACATGACGTCATCGGCGCAGGCGCAGTGAGGTAGCCGGGAGCCCGGCGGCCAGCGCCGCTCACTGCGCCTGCGCCGCTTTTATTCCGCAGGGTGCAGGCGCGGGATTTGAATGGAGCACAGGGCCGGCAGAGGATCCAACAAGCTGCCTGGCCCTGTCAATCAAGTGAAGGTAGGCGTGACCGCGGGTGGGCAAACGGAGCTTACTAGGTGCGAGGTAACCGCCCCTTGCACCTAGTAAGCTTCATTTGCATACAACAAAAGATGATTTATTTCAAAAACGGGGGCACCAGTAAAAAAATCATCACCAGTTTGGGCATCAGGTGACATTTGCACATTGCAAATGTCATCCTGTTTTATATGCCCAAAACTGGTGACAGAAACCCTTTAATGTATATGCAGCGATTGGAGAGAATAGAACGGATTTCTCCTGACTAATCCAATACTTACAGTGGTCTCTGGATGGAGACATTTTCTTCTGTTCTGCTTTCACTGGTTGCACCTACATATTAATGAGAGAATCAAGATGGAAGCATTGATATCCTCATCCGCCATGACATTCACTAGCCCAAAGCAATTCCAGTAAGACAACCACAGGCGGAATCAAGCTCCAGGAAACATTTACATGGAGGGACTGTTTTTATCATGATGCGTAAATGTCTGGGAAGATCAGTTTGATGCGGTTTCCGGATAGACGTGGAGCATTGCTGCCATGAATCTAAGACGTTCAAGTCCTCTGTATACCTGGAGAGGTTGCTAATGAGACCATGTCAGACTGCAGTTAATTCACTTGTGACAGTAAGTACAGGAATGCTTAATACAACCGATACATATTAGTTAGGAATGACACCGAAAACTAATTGCCGTCTGAAGGCCATGCAAATAAGAGGCGTTGGATGCAAAGTTTACATTTACAAGCTCTCGTCTCCGCACAGACTTCTGAAGAACTGAACAGATCTCTAAGGAATAGGTCCAAGCACTTACTGGGTTGACAAGCAATGATTTTGCATTTAAAGGGGTTAACCCATGATTATTGTAAAATTTAAAAATCTGCTATCATACAGTACGATAGTTTTTCTCTAAAAAACGTAGAACCAGCCCTGTACCACACATGGATCCAGAGATCTTCCCATTCATTGTTCAGGCAGATATTTTTTAAGCTGGCAGCTCATGGGGTGTGCCCTTTATGCTGCAGCTAGTAGCAGTTGAAGGGTGGAACTGAGCCTGTGCTTCACAGTGAGCAGGACAGAGAAATTGAAAAAACAACAAACAGCAGGTGGCGCTATACAGACACATTTTATTGAAACGCTCAGTGGCTATACTGAATTTTTAATTACATGCAGTCACAAAAGTATTCAGATCAAGGTGCTGGTTTAAAAAATGTAGAATATTTTTCATTGATTGACCCCTTTCAACATTGTACTTGGTATATTGTGAAATCTTCATTGATTGACCCCTTTCAACATTGTACTTGGTATATTGTGAAATCTGAAAAACTTAAAGGGAGGTCAATCATAAGCAGCTGCTTATGGGATTGGTCTACTTACAGTGCCTTGCGAAAGTATTCGGCCCCCTGGAACTTTTCAACCTTTTGCCACATTTCAGGCTTCAAACAAAAAGATATAACATTTTACATTTTTGGTGAAGAATTGGGTCACAATTGTGAAGTGGAATGAAATTTATTGGATCATTTAAACTTTTTTTGTAATAATAAAACTGAAAAGTTGGGCGTGCAAAATTATTCGGCCCATTTACTTTCAGTTCAGAAAACTCACTCCAGAAGTTGATCTCGGATCTCTGAATGATCCAATGTTGTCGTAAATGACTGATGAAGAGAAATAGAATCCACCTGTGTGTAATCAAGTCTCTGTATAAATGCACCTGCTCTGTGATAGTCTCAGGGTTCTGCATCATGAAGACCAAGGAACACACCAGGCAGGTCCGTGATACTGTTGTGGAGAAGTTTAAAGCCGGATTTGGATACCAAAAGATTTCCCAAGCTTTAAACATCCCAAGGAGCACTGTGCAAGCGATCATATTGAAATGGAAGGAGTATCAGACCACTGCAAATCTACCAAGACCCGGCCGTCCCTCTAAACAAGGAGAAGACTGATCAGAGATGCAGCCAAGAGGCCCATGATCACTCTGGATGAACTGCAGAGATCTACAGCTGAGGTGGGAGAGTCTGTCCATAGGACAACAATCAGTCCAACACTTCACAAATCTGCCCTTTATGGAAGAGTGGCAAGAAGAAAGCCATTTCTCAAAGATATCCATAAAAAGTCTGGTTTACAGTTTGCCACAAGCCACCTGGGAGACACCAAACATGTGGAAGAAGGTGCTCTGGTCAGATGAAACCAAAATCCAACTTTTTGGAAACAATGCAAAACGATATGTTTGGCGTAAAAGCAACACAGCTCATCACCTGAACACACCATCCCCACTGTCAGACATGGTGGTGGCAGCATCATGGTTTGGGCTTGCTTTTCATCAGCAGGGACAGGGAAGATGGTTAAAACTGATGGGAACATGGATGGAGCCAAATACAGGACCATTCTGGATGAAAACCTGTTGGAGTCTGCAAAAGACCTGAGACTAGGACGGAGATTTATCTTCCAACAAGACAATGATCCCAAATATAAAGCAAAATCTACAATGGAATGGTTCAAAAATAAAGGTCTTCAGGTCTTAGAATGGCCAAGTCAAAGTCCAGACCTGAATCCAATTGAGAATATGTGGAAAGAGCTGAAAACTGCTGTTCACAAACGCTCTCCATCCAACCTCAAAGAGCTCCAGCTGTTTTGCAAGGAAGAATGGGCAAGAATTTCAGTCTCTAGATGTGCAAAACTGATAGAGACATCCCCCAAGAGACCGCAGCTGTAATCGCAGCAAAAGGTGGAGCAACAAAGTATTAATGCAGGGGGACGAATAACTTTGCACGCCCCTACTTTTCAGTTTTATTATTACACAAAAAGTTTAAATGATCCAATAAATTTCGTTCCACTTCACAATTGTGACCCACTTGTTGTTGATTCTTCACCAAAAATTTAAATATTAACATTTTAAATGTTATATTTTTTTGTTTGAAGCCTGAAATGTGGCAAAAGGTTGAAAAGTTCCAGGGGGTCGAATACTTTTGCAAGGCACTGTATACTGGGATGGTTTATTTCTGGATCCTCCAGGTCCTCCAAGATGTTCTCCACTTTGGTGAACGGCTGATGATAGGATATTTTGCTGCTGGGAACTCCCTGCAATCAGCTGTAATCTGTGGAGGAATCCTGCAGCGCCACAGTAGGAGAAATTAAGTATTACACGGTTCTCATTGAAATAATGGGATGTACGTATAACACAGCCATGTTGGATCTTCCAGGATGAGGGCTCATGCACATGACCGTGGGGCCGCCGCATGCTGATCGCAGACCCATTCACTTGAATGGCATCCGCGATCTGCATCCGGCAATCCGCACCATAGTGCTTCCATGGTCTTCTAATCCGTGCCTCTGTTCCGCACCGCATCTCCCGGATTGCGGACCCATTCAAGTGAATAGGTCCGCATCCGTGAAGCGGGGTGCACACGTCCGTTGTCCATGTATTGCGGACCGGCTGTATGCGGGACGCAATACGGCCATGGCTGGGCAACGGCTGTGTGCATGAGGCCTAAGAAAATTTTTGTTCTGGCCAATGCATTAGATTACTGAATGGGAGAGAATCTAGGATCTTCAAAGTGACTGTCCAGGACAAGAAAAAACATGGCTTTCAAAAACAGCAACACACCTGTCCACAGGTTGTGTGTGGTACTGCAGCTCAGCCCCGTTCATTTCAAGCCAAGATGTAATACAGACAACCCCTGGACAGATGATGCGGAGCAATTTTAGGAAGAAATCATCTCCTTTACTTCTAAAATCTGTGCACCAAGACAGAGACACGATAAGGGCTCATCCACAAGAACATATTAGGATGCCACAAAGGTATTCTCCACACAAATGGAGCCTGTACAGCCCTGCATGGAGACCATGCTTTCTATGGAGCCGGTGAAAGCTGAAGGTGCACCATCATTCAGTAAAGGTTTACCCTTTACCTCTACTTACAGGACGGTCTTAAAACTACATGCATCCTAAAGTCTGCATGTGGGCCAATACGAAAGCTGGTCACACACAAATGCAGTGCATTTAGGGTTAATTTTTGGTGTAACTGGGTGCCATCTAATGTGCATGCTCCCAACACCACCTATAGTAGAAATCGGGGAGGTAAGGATTGGGATGGTTTTCTGCCTTTAGCTTTCCAAGGTTTCCACCTCACCCCCCCCGGCGCCCATATTTGTAGAACTAATGTAGATGTGCAATAAATGGACTCATTCAGACTTTGGTAAAACGAATGGTAGACGATTTTATTCCTAACATACTTGAACCTTACACGGAGGTGGGAATGTGTAAGATGCTGAATATAATATATCAGAGGAATTGTGGTGATAAGTTATCAGTAGAACCCGGAGTCCTGAGCCGCCCAGGTCGGTGCCTGCAAAACACAAAAACAACTAATTAAACTTCTGAATAACACAAGATCATATGTAGGTGTTACAGCTGCCCTCTGTCGGCTGGGGTTCATGGAGAGTATACCATTTCTCTCTGCCACAGTTGTTTTAGTAGGACTCTGGCAGCGGGTACCTTTCTGGGATCTCATAGGTCCAGCCTGATAAACCAGAAATCATCACAGCAATGACTGGAAAGAGTAAGGCTGCTTTCACACAGTCTAGATCCGGCACTGCCTGGCTGCCCCATTAACTATAATAACTTTAATGGGGTACACAGGCCACAGCAACCGATGACATATCGCTGATTGGCAGGGTCTGACTACTGGGAAAGATGCCAGGTTCCCCCCTGCACAGTGCCACAGCCGACCAGGGACAGGGTAGGTACTACAGCTCCATCGTCCACTTGCTGTGGTACTTTGTACAGCACATGGATGAAAGTGACTCTCTGCATAGGAAAGTGGCAAGGAGGCCTCAGTCACTTCTGACTGGTTGGGACCCATAAGATTAATCCCCCGCAACAGCCATGGCCCTACCCGCTAGGACTGTGACGGCTAACCTCCGGCACTCCAGCTTTGGTAAAACTACAACTCCCAAGATGCACACTTGCTTGGCTGTTCTCAGAACGCCAAAGAAATGAATGGAGCATGCTGGGAGTCGTAGTTTCACCACAGCCAGAGGTTAGCCATCACTGCACTAGGAGTGACATTTCTGTTCAGTGCCCCTCAGAAGACTCCTGGTATTTACTGCACTCTGTAAGCAGGATCTGCACTGCAAAACTTTGGAAAAGTGGTAGATAGACAACAGAGGCGCCGTGATGAGCTTTAAGGGAACCAAGACCACCAGTATGTCATTAGGCGGCTGGACTTTACTATTCCAAACCTGCCCATAGCCAACCCATCCGCCCCTGCAAAAGAAAATAAATGAAATTCAAAATTATCTTAAGGGGTTGTCCAAGTTATTTTTTTGTTCTTTAAATGTTTCTAACTTGTCAGGTATAACAACTTTCCCATATACTTTGTGTTTCTAAAGCTGCTGGTTTCTCAGAGTTGACTGAGGGTCACATGACCTGTGATGTCACCTTATCTCTCTGCTCTATGATGTTTCATGTACAAGCCTCAGAGTTCAGATAAGAGTCTGTACACGAGACGTCACTGGCCACGCCCCCTTCCTTTGCCGGGCTCCTGCTATCTGCTCTCCCTGGTTTCCTTCAGATAAAACATTAACCCCTTCAGCCAGAACACACTGAGGGCTCAAGGCTTTACAACAAACAGTAGCTGCAGCAGTGAGAGGAGACAAATGCTGGGCAAGGAGCTATAGAGGAATTGTATTGTACAAGAACAGGTAGGGAAGAATTTCCTGTATGTATTAGCAGTGTCATTGTACAGCTGGGACTTGTAGTCCTACACATACAACATGCTGCTGAGTATTCCAGCAGGCAGACATGTCACTCAGCACTTGTATTCATTCCCTTTGCAGAGAGGGGGGGAGAAGGGGGAGGGGCTGAGATTGTTGTTATTGCATGTAAACAAAGACCAGAAGAGAACCAGGGAAATTAGGAAATATAGATTTTTTTTTTGCCTAAAACTTGCTTAACTTAGTTATATATTGCTGCCCATCAGATTTACAGTGCTATATATTTTTTGTCATAACTCGGACAACCCCTTTAAGAAGAGTCCAGGACTCTTCTCCAGCGGCATTGGGCACATGCATACTGTGCCAATGAAGCCAGGGATGACACCTCGCTTCACTGTGCGAGTACTCCACACACTGAAGGTGTATCATCCTCACCTACACTGGCATACTGTGCATGTGCCACTAGAGAAGAGTCCTGGACTCTAATTGAAAGTTTGACTTTAATTTTCTTTCCTTTTGCAGGAATAGATGGATCGGCTCAACTCTGGGCACCCCTGCCGATGCTCACTGGAGCTCTGGTAAGCGATGCAGGCTCCCGGCAGCTCACCAAGCACAGCGCCGTACATTGTATAGTGGCAGTGCCTGGTATTGCAGCTCAGTCCCATTCACTTTAATGGAGCTGAGCTACAGCTAGGCCATGAGACCTATGTACGGTGACATCACATGACCTATAAAGAGGGCACAGCGCTCACAGATTGGCGGGGCTCCCGAGTGTCAAACCTCCGGCGATCTGATCGCTCTCACCTCAGTTCTGGTGTTCTGGTTCATCTTCTTTTCTATATTCATTGCCAGCATCTGACTGCGGAAGGCGAGACTCTTTGTCTTCTCGATGACTTGCTGATAGGGCGACACGGCATTGTTTCCCATTACAACATGACCCTAAAATAAAACAGGAGACACATTACGCAGCCACCGACAGTATTTATGATCAATTTCAGAGAACAGGCCGTTCATGCCGATCGTAAATCAAAGGACGGTCCTGAGGACGACGGGTGGAAAAGGGACGGCTCTGGGTTTCTAAATTATGCAAGGTGTGAGGCTTTAGAAAAAAAAATGGTGGGAGACGTTACGCAACACGTTTAAAATAGAAAACCCGCAAGGAACAATCTCAACGTCAACTGGAGATTTTTAAAATAATGAATTGTGTGACCGGAAAGGAAAAGCTCAAAGTTAAAAGGATTATACTCCCCCCTCCCCCCACCTCATCTAGGCAGGACTCGGAGGGCGGTATAAATCAGGAGAGTGGTGCGCCCTCAAGTCAACCTCTGACAGAGGATGTCTGAAACGCTAGCAAAATTAAAGAAGTTTTCCTATATGGATATATTTAAAGGTCAGATGGAGACCGCTGATCTGCGCCCCCTCCACATGAATGACGTGTGCACCCCACGGTGTTCCTGAACTACAACCAATGATCCATTATATGGGGGTCGAGGCAGCAGTACAATCTGGACAAATAGAGACTCCTATATATAACCTGTGGCTAAATGCACATCTAAAGAAATAGTGCAGATCTGCAGACAGTCTGGAGAACTAAGCGCCAAAGGCAAAGTGACAGCACCGAGTGTCATTAAAGGGGTCGTCTCACTTCAGTAAGTGGCATTTATCATGTAGAGAAAGTTAATACAAGCCACTTACTAATGTATTGTGATTCTCCATATTGCTTCCTTTGCTGGCTGGATTCATTTTTCCATCACATTATACACTGCTCGGTTCCATGGTTACGACCACCCTGCAATCCAGCAGTGGTGGTCGTGCTTGCACACTATAGGAAAAAGCGTCAGGCTCTCTGGTGACCAGGACCATGGGAGCGCACATAGGCTAGTGCTTTTTCCTATATTGTGCAAGCACGACCACCATAGATGGATTGCAGGGTGGTCTGTAACCATGGAAACGAGCAGTGTATAATGTGATGGAAAAATGAATCCAGCCAGCAAAGGAAGCAATATGGATAATAACAATACATTAGTAAGTGCCTGGTATTAACTTTCTCTACATGATAAATGCAACTTACTGAAGTGAGACGACCCCTTTAACCTCCTAACTTTTTTGCCAGAGTGGAGCTCCAGCAGTGGGAAAAGTAGCTAACTGGAGGGGGAGGGCTGCTTTAGATGCTGCTACCTCCTGAATGGTAGCTGCTAGAAACATACAAATGATCTTGTTTGAAAGCAGACATTCAAAGCTTTCAGACGATACCAAAATGACAGCAATATGTTCAGGACAGAGAAAGATATCACTGATAGAATCGGGAGGTTGTGAATGCAGCTGAAAGTGAAAGTAAAAACAGGTTTCACTCGTGATTATTTCCGACTTGATTTCTAACAGTGATTTCTCCTCTGTTGCTTGGTCTTTAGCTGTCATGGTCATTGGTCTTGTATGAAAGCCTGGACTGTCAGCTTTCATACAAGTGCATGTTTCTAGCTGCTACCATTGAGGAGATATCACCATCTAAAGCAGCCCACCCCCCTCCAGTTAGCTACTTTTCACACTGCCCGAGCTGGACTCAGGCAAAACAGTTAGGTGGTTAAAGACAGGATCCACTTACTGTAGGTGTTACCACAAGAGTAAAACTGCACTGTGGTGGGTGTACCGCTAGCCCTGAACCCCCTGCTACTTTGTCCGCCATAGTTAGGGTTCCACATGAATGTTACAGTGCACCTCCGACGATTGTGCCGGTCACAAAGCGAGGCCGGACCAGGTGCTTAGGAAACCAGACCATGCCAGAAGCAGGAGTGGATATCAGCGTCTTGTGGAAGCCAAGATAACCGGATCACTCTCTCACCACCAGTGTCATTGGAGGTCTTTGATGACTTACCAGTTTGGAGTCTATCTTGGCGTCCAGTCTGGCGTTCCTAATTAAATTGACAATCCACCTCTCAGCTTCTTCAGGGCTCATATTCAGCTTATCGGCCAACATGCTGCAAATTAAATAAGAAACACGTTATTGGTGCTGTTAAAAGCGGTTCCATTCTTCACCATTATGTGCCATCGTGTATGAGGTATTACAGAATTTTGCAGCTTGAAAAAAAAAAAAAAACAGATGGAAAAATGGTTAAAGAAAAAAAAAAACCCCTCCCAGCCCAACAACGTATAGATTGTTAAATGCCATTAACCCAGCACTAATGAGAACTGACGGACAGTCAAACATTCTGCCATTTATAAGTACATCATTGTAAGGGTTGGGTGCCTAGGCGAGGATGGGCCAAAATAAAATAGTAAATCAGACAAAGCAAGTGCTGAATTATCAGAATTTTTGGATTACTGGATGCTGGTTCTCAGGAATTTACTACACTACATGACGGTAGTATCACAGTGTATGAGTGTAGACCTAAAGGGATACAGCCATCTTGTAAAGTGGTGGTTTATCGCCAAGATGCGCCATCACCTTATGACCAGTGGTGTCTGGTCTCTTGGATCGGCGCAGTTCCTCAGACTTAGGGCTCATTCACACAACCGTATAAATGGTTCCGTAATTTTGCGGAACGGGTGCGGACACATTCATTTCAACAGGGCCACAAAAGATGTGGAGAGCAAACAGTGTGCTGTCCGCATCTGCTGTTCCCTTTCGCAGGTCCGCAAAAAATATAGAGCAAATCACGGACAATAGGCACTTCGATAATAGACCACCCGTTCCAACCTGTTCTAACACACATGGGCGGCATCAGTGTTTTGGCTGAGCCGCAACTTGTGGACCACAAAACACGATGCGGTCGTGTGAATGCGCCCTAAGTCTTTCAGCACTGATCGGACACTGTGCCCCCTTCTACAGTTTCCCCTGCACACCGGCGACGCTCCAGGCCGTTGGGCTGTGCAGGAAACTGTGCCTCGCGCTGCATGGCTGGAGTGCTGCTGTACAGGGACAAAAAGAGCGAAGATGTTGCAACGCAAGCACTGTGGTCTCTTCATTCTAAGGACCGTTATGGGGTGGGGAGGTCTCTAAAGGTCAGAGACCCCCATCAATGAATACGTGGAGGCTTATCCTAGCACAGAAGACAGGAACAACCCAACACATGACACTAGTCCTGTTCTTTCCAGTTTTGAAGACAAGATTTTTTTTATTTTTTTTTTACAATCGGGGGAGGGACGCGCACTGCCAGTATCAATGCCGATGTGCAGTTTGCGGACTGCAAAACAGATATAATCATGTGCATGAGGCCTAACCGATATCTGGAAGGAAGGAGGCGTCCTAGTGTCCTATAAAAGATGCCCTCGGCAATGTATATACCCCGGTCTTGTAAGGATTAACCCCCATCAGTGCCACGACCAACCTCTGGAGCATTCAGGAGAAGGACAGCAGATGCTCTAAATTCTGTCCAGACCTGCGAGGCCGGATAATAGGTCTGGAGAAGTGTTTCTTATTAAGTCAATTAGTAAGATAGCAGCGCCCGGCTGGACGTCGGCTTTGATGTGCTTTGTCACGACACTTGTTCCCAAAAACATCACAAGCCGCCCCCCCCCCCATACATAAACGCTGCTCTTAAACCGGTGTCCATCCCACGCAAGGAAAGGAGGGGGTCACGTTCCTATATTCTTCCCGCCAAGTCATCAGGCATTGAGAAAGCCTAAAAATACACCCTTTCTCCTGACACTACTACTGCCATCGGCCAATTACAGGCCTTGCGCAATGTCTGATTAGACGGGGACGAGCGTCCAGTCATCGGCTTCCTCGGGGACACTTACCCCTTCCTGCTTCGTAAATGTGAGCAAATACAAACAGTGAGTAAGTTTCAGGCTCTCACGCTAGACATGTGAGTACATAAACTAGAAAGCGGCTGCACGGCGGTGACTCACTCCCTGGTTTCAGACTCCGATCGGGTTTCCTAAATAGAATTTTTTTTTGTTCACTTCCATGAAAATGATACCATGACAGGCGGACGGAAAACACTGGAAGGGCTGCGGAGCGAAAGCGCACAGATATATAGGTTTATAAAGGCTCAGGGTGGGGGTGAGGAGATAAGGGCTTTTCAATGAACAGTAAAGTGAGGAAATGATGAGAGATACTTTATATAGACTGCGGGGAAGCAACTTCTAATTCTCTTTTTTTGTTCAAATGATTAAAAAACAAAACAAAAACAAATTGATAGATATAATATAAATATATAGTATAATATATAACACATTAAATAAATATAACATATTAAATAAATAAATGGAATAAATAATATATATAATATTAAATAAATATATTAAATAATATAATATATAAATATAAATAAATATAATATAAATAAATATAAATAAAAATATTAAATAAATATATAATAAATAAATATATATATATATTTTTTTTTCATTGTATAACCAGACAGGCCCACAAATAAGACCACCACATGTCAATCTTATCTTAGAACTGTGTTGTGCCCTTCCTCTGTTCTTCCACCTAGAGACGTAAGAATAGACTGACAACTGGGTGTCACCACTTCAGGGTGAGTCCTTACTGCAGGGGTGGCCAACCCGCGGCTCGCGAGCCGCATGCGGCTCCTTCCCCAGTCACATGCGGCTCGCAGGGGAGCGGCACGGCTGCCATAAGTTTGCGGCTCGCAGGGCACAGGGGAGCAGTGCGGGAGCTCACCTCTGCCATTGACTTGTGTATCGCAGGGGAGCGGCGCGGCCGCTCACCTCTGCCATTGCGCTGTGGATCGCAGGGGAGCGGCGCAGCCGCTGACCTCTACATTACTCTGCGGACAGTACGGGAGCCAACTCTGACACTTGGCTCCGCCCAGCTGTGCTTTCAACCTGACGTGCACAGCGTCCTGTACGCTGAAGGTCCGCGCTCTGAACTGACGCTGTGCACGTCAGGTTACTGTGGAGAGAGCGTCAAGGTCAGAACAGCAGGCAAGGTAAATGCCTGGAAGGGTAGCAGTCATTTTATTAAAGTACTGATATTGGGGGTCTTATCTGACATGGGGGTAGATAAGACCCCAAATCTTTATCAGGCTCACAAAATAAGCCCCATCAGATCTCACCTATGTCAAATCACCCTGAGCATGGGGGCGGTCGTCTGAGCATGGGGGCGGTCGTCTGAGCATGGGGGCGGTCATCTGCGCATGAGGGGGGTCATCTGAGCATGGGCAATCTGATGGGCCGGTCACTGAGCATGGGGCCGGTCATCTGAGCATGGGGCCGGTCATCTGAGCATGGGGCCGGTCATCTGAGCATGGGGCCGGTCATCTGAGCATGGGCCGGTCATCTGAGCATGGGGCCGGTCATCTGAGCATGGGGCCGGTCATCTGAGCATGGGGCCGGTCATCTGAGCATGGGGCCGGTCATCTGAGCATGGGGCCGGTCATCTGAGCATGGGGCCGGTCATCTGAGCATGGGGCCGGTCATCTGAGCATGGGGCCGGTCATCTGAGCATGGGGCCGGTCATCTGAGCATGGGCCGGTCATCTGAGCATGGGGCCGGTCATCTGAGCATGGGGCCGGTCATCTGAGCATGGGGCCGGTCATCTGAGCATGGGGCCGGTCATCTGAGCATGGGGCCGGTCATCTGAGCATGGGGCCGGTCATCTGAGCATGGGGCCGGTCATCTGAGCATGGGGCCGGTCATCTGAGCATGGGGCCGGTCATCTGAGCATGGGGCCGGTCATCTGAGCATGGGGCCGGTCATCTGAGCATGGGGCCGGTCATCTGAGCATGGGGCCGGTCATCTGAGCATGGGGCCGGTCATCTGAGCATGGGGCCGGTCATCTGAGCATGGGGCCGGTCATCTGAGCATGGGGCCGGTCATCTGAGCATGGGGCCGGTCATCTGAGCATGGGGCCGGTCATCTGAGCATGGGGCCGGTCATCTGAGCATGGGGCCGGTCATCTGAGCATGGGGCCGGTCATCTGGAGCATGCGGGCCGTCATCTGAGCATGGGGCCGGTCATCTGAGCATGGGGCCGGTCATCTGAGCATGGGGCCGGTCATCTGAGCATGGGGCCGGTCATCTGAGCATGGGGGCCGGTCATCTGAGCATGAGGGTGTGAATTGCTTCGAGTAGCAACAACTGAATACAAGCCAGATTTGAAACACATTGTGAAAAACAAAGATTGCCAGAAGTCTCACTAAAGTTGTCTACATTACAGGTAGGAAAAGTGGTTTAAATACACGTTTAAATGTTTGAAAACTCAATTGCAGTAATACTGCCGTGTGCACGCATATTTGTGTAAATGTATAGCTTGTGGCTCCTGGTGGTCATACGTTTTTTTTTGTGGCTCTTTGTGTCTGTAAGGTTGGCCACCCCTGCCTTACTGTGTCAGACACTGTCCGATTGGCTGCCAGTCTCAGACTGTGTAAGGACACCCCCCATTTGAGGATAGTAACACCCAGTGGTCAATTCATTGTTCTATTTCCCAGTGGAATAACAGGGGAACAGCACGACTTGTTGCTCCCGACTGCGGCTGTGTTGAAATTTTAATACAGCTTATTCATTGGCATGAGGGTTTGCTAAAATTCAGTTTTTAGGGGCAGTGGATCCCCTCATTCTCAATACCAATGGACGGCTGTCACTGGGAGAACTTGTTGAATTTAAAGAACTCCCGAAAATTTTATTCCATGTCCTGCTAGAAATGTACATGATATAATCTGTAGTGAATGTCATTTTCTTACCAGTGTCTGAATTTTTGACTTCTATCATCCTGAAGTTTCTTATCTGTGTCATGTGACCAGCAATTAGACCCACCAACTCACACACAGACTTGTGTGTGGACAGGAAGTCTAATTCTCTATGTATTCCTCTGAGACTGAAAGTGAGGCTCCCATAGGAATGAATAGAGCAGTTACTGGCTTTCTGTCCTGGGTCAGTTGGAGGTCAGGGAGTTGGTCACATGACCCAGCTACAATAAGAAGAGAGGTTTTTACTCACAGAAACAGTCACTGATAAGAAAATGACAATCACTACAGATTATTTCATGCACCTTTCTAACAGGTCAGAGAATAAAATTTTTTTGCGGGAGTTCTTCTTTAATGGGGCACTGCATTTACTAATAAATTATACCCATCATAATTAAGAGGCGGGTTGACACACTTTTTGGCCATTCTGTTTGTCGCATGCAAATGACTTGGAGCCTGAATATCTGGGGTGGAGTAACAAACGCAGAACCTGAGGTGCCCATACACATTAGACTATCGGCAGCCGAACCAGTCAGTGAGACCCGGCTCTCCCCGGTGGCAGATTTTGGAGGCAGGGTCAGGCATGCTGGATTTCTAACATACCAGATGCTTTTGTTCTCAGGGGAGGTAATTTACCGCTTGGCCTCTAACAGCGGCTTTCTCCCCTGTTCATACTGAGAAGCTGACTGTGGGGGTTTAGCGGGTGACAGGAATGGCTGTCGGCTGAATGGGCATTAGGTTGACAGCTAAGGCCTTCTTAACATGATCTTATATTTCATCTGCGTGCTATCCGCTTTTTTTTTTTTGTGGATGGCACACAACCCATTGATACTCATATCCGTATCTGTGTGGCCATTCAGGGCATTACAGAACACGTCCTGTTATCGTCTGTATTGCGGATGAGAACAGCCCTTCTGATGGGAGTGAGAAAAACGTGGACACAGAAAGGATCTGGATTTACTGAGCGGTGGTTTACGGACAGTCGTGTGCATGAAGCCTGAGGTGTATGCTACTGTAAGCAGCTGGTCACATGTCTGACAACACAGGAGATGTAATCAGCTGTCTGTTTCCAAGGGCAACCAGCAGAATTCTGATAAGTTTATAGATTATCTTAACAAATGAATGGAGAAACTACAAAAAAACAGCTTCAAACTGTTACAAAAACAGGAAAGCAACATATTCGTCAAAATTTTACCTAAATGTACTAAACTCAAAGCTGGAAGTATTCACAGTAATAAATGTCAAATTAAACAAGTCGTGTTAAATCATGAGCGCTTTTATTTCTCCCTCTTCCAACACCTTTAAAATGAGAGCATGGAGGACATCGCGACCAACCAGGTCACCACATCAATAGAGGAAGGGGCGGCGTGTGGTTACAAGGGGTAATCAAGATAAACGTCTCATGAGGTTACCATCGTGGGGACGCCCTAATGGACTGTGACCGAGGTGCCCTCACAATCAGTATTTCTGGGGGGGTCTGTACAGGTACGTGGATGGTACGTGGAGAGCTGATGTATGATGCATAGCTTACAGTGTGACTCACTTCTTGAGGAAGTAATGTAGGAGACCAAACAGCGCAAGATAAGTATGAATATGGGAATAGGGAAGTTAGATAACAATAAAAATTAAATATATGTCCCTTAGGCCTCATACACACAACCATATCCTCAGATCACGGATCGCGGCCGAGCGCAGGCTGCCATTTCTTTAACTCTTGTAGAGATGCCCTATCCTTGTCCGCAAACAGACACAAATAGGACATGTTCTATCTTTTTTGCCCCCCACTGAAATGAACAGGTCTGCATTAGAGTTGAGCGAGCAGTGCTCGTTACGAGCACTTAACGCTTGGGTCCCGGGTGAAATGCCCGCAGGCATTGCGGATCCGTCCTCATCTGCATGTAAGTCAATGAGGACGGATCGTTGTGACACTCATACCAACGGTTCCGTCCTCCCCGTCTAAAGTCAGTGGGGACGGAACCGTTTGGTATGAGTGTCATACCAAACGATCCGTCCTCATTGACTTACATGCAGATGAGGACGGATCCGCAATGCCTGCGGGCATTTCACACGGGACCCGAGCGTTACAGTGCTCGTAACGAGCACTGCTCGCTCATCTCTAGTCTGCATCTGATTGGAAAAAAAAAATGCAGATTGGACGTGGACCAAACATACGGTTGTCTAAGAGATAGTTGTATTCTGGAATACGATTTGAGCAGTGCATTAACCGTATCAGAGATTGTAAAGAATGTTCTCCGCACGCTGATGAAAGAAAAAATCAGCAGTGTAAATGGACGTGTGGTACGCAGCGTGTCAATTTATACTGCCGACTGCTGAAATCTGCAGCACTTGTCCTGTCTATTCCATACCTTTTGCTGCGGAATTTGCTGCTTTGGAATTCAGGCAAATGCACTGCATATTTTGTAAATCAGACTCACCCCGATTTTCGTCTTATCTCAACTACATATAGGACAATGAGGGAAGACCTCTGCCGAAGCAAGCTGCCTCCCAGAAAGACACAACGCATCCCCTTTTCCCTAAACCCATGTCATATACGCCCCTTGCAGACAAGCGTGTGTCACACTGCAAGTTCGCAACGCACCTCCCATCCTGACCTCCCAGCACTGACGGGGATCACATAGCATTATACTCATTTATGACGCTATGCAACCCTTACACTGACATAATGCTGTCATTGTTATCCAATACATTCCAGAACTGTAAGGGTTACATAGCATCATAAATCAGTATAATGCTATGTGACCCCTGCAGTGCCGGGAGGTCAGACTGGGAGCTGCGATGCGGACTCGGTGCGTGACCCACGCTCATCTGCAAGGGGCCTAAGGCTAAGTGCCCATACTGCACCAACCAGACGTTACCTAGATGTAAACCTCCGAGTGCTTTATTCACACTGTGCAGTTAAAACTGTGGTAAAATCCCCCAACAACCTCACTCCAGCCCGGAATAACACACGGACCAACACAGTCAACTTTAGGTGCTAAAGGGTTTAGAAGAAAAACCAATTCCACAACTGAAACCTGCACCTGAAATATCATGTGCCGAGAGATTTCCCTCAGAGACAACTCTAGGTAACCAATCTAACGCACGCTCCCTTCTTCAGACACACGGCAACTCCTGCAAAGACTTAATGACAAGTGAATGGCGAGCGGCTGCGTGCAGTCCGACCCCGCTCCTCGCAGAATACTACACATCCTCAGACAGGAGAGCGATCATCGGGTTACGTCATGGGGAAAGTATGAGAAACAGATAAGGGATTGAGAATTTAATAAAAGCAGATATGCCGCTTCTTAATGCAGACTATATATCAAACTGCAACTTATTGAAATGGAGTAATTAAAGGGTAAGTGCCAAGCAGGACATCGCGCAGCCAGATGTATAGTGGACCCCTGCGCAGTGTACAGGACGCTCACATCTGGCTCTACGCAATATATTTACTGCCAGCGGACGACCTATTTTATTAAAAACCAAACCACCAACTGATTCGTCTATGAGAACTCTCCACTACCGTGTGTGGACCTCTCCTCCTCCCACTGGTTTCTTCCCAATCTGTAATAACTGCTGGAATTTAGGGACCTGACCCAGAATCAGATTATACAGTGGTAGCATTTGTACTAAACCGTACATACCGGACCCCTAAAAGAAGGTCCTTAAAGGGAACCTGTCATCTCCGAAACACTCCCTGAACTAGAGTAAGCGGTGTATAGTGTAAATGATGCTGAATCCGAATATGTAAGTTTTATCTTCATACTCACTTCCATTCTGACGCTGTGCTCCCACAAACCTGCAGTAAAATGCACTCAGTGGACTCTTCTTTGAGTCCTCTCTATTATGTGAGTGAGCACCGGAGTCCACTGAGTGCATTTTACTGCAGGTTTGTTGGAGCACAGCGTCAGAATGGAAGTGAGTATGAAGATAAAACTTACATAACCAGACTCGGCATCACTTACACTATACACCGCTTACTGTAGTTCAGGGGGTGTTTCGGAGATGACAGGTTCCCTTTAAAGGGGTTCTCCGGGAATTAAAACAATGAAAATCCTTGAATATTACTTTATTATAAATATATCCCCAAATACCTTATATTAGTTATAATGGCTTGTTTTGTCTGAGGAGCAATCATCAGGAGAAATAAAATGGCCGCCGTCCTATTAGTACACACAAAACCTGTCCTAATCACACAGGAGGACAAGTTACTTCACAACACTGAGGTAAAGAGCTGCCTCATCCTCCTCTCTGCTCTGCTTGTCAGGGATTATGATCCTGAATATATGAAGTACAGAGAGGACGGACAGGACAGACTGTGGTAATGGAGACTGCAGACAAGAGCTGCTGCTCATAAGCCACACCCACCTCCTCTCTGTACTTCATGTCTCCTCATCATCTCCATCCCTACAGAGATTCAGCGGAAGATCTTATCTGTATTCAGGATCATAATTCCTGACAAGCAGAGCAGAGAGGAGGATGAGGCAGCTCTTTACCTCAGTGTTGTGAAGTAACTTGTCCTCCTGTGTGATTAGGACAGGTTCTGTGTGTACTAATAGGACAGCGGCCATTTTGTTTCTCCTAATGATTGCTCCCTAGACAAAATGATCCATTATAACTAATGAAAGGTATTGGGGAATATATTTATAATGAAGTAATATTTAAGTACTTTCATTTTCTTAATTCCTGGAGAACCCCTTAAACCCGAAGTTTGAAGATTTGCATCTATTATACCCGAGGAGGTGTGGAAACAGCACTCGGACCCCCACTGAACATTTGTGGCTTGTCCTAATATCATAAAGGATTTAAGACCCCCATACCTATAAAAGAACCCACTGTCGGCTGACTCTTATAGGCATTGGGGCGTCTCCCCCGATAGATGTTGAGGGAAAGAACGAATGTGTGAGACCCCAATAGTTCTGGAACAGGTGATTGGCAGCGGCTTATCCCCCACTCACAACACACGCATGCTCGGCCAAACCTAGTGTACGTGTGTAAGTGGAAGGAATAGCTGCTAGACAAACTAGTGCTTGCCTGACAGCTACTGAAGGAATACGGGGATATGGAGACACTTTCTTATCTTTGATCTACAGCCGAATACCATCTTCTGTTCCCTGTGATCAACTACTTTAGGGCAGAGAGGCCATCATCAGTACGGTCAGTCATAACTTACCTGATGCTGATACATTGATGGATGCGGCAGAAGGTCTCAAATATAAAAAGCCGGGCATTTTCAATGAAATCTTCCAGACACGCCACAAGGAAGAAGTCGTTCACAAGCACCTAGGAATAAGACAGCGAGTGTTAGTAAGGAACTAGGGGAGAACGTGAAAACCTGCACAACAGTTAGGCCTCATTCACACAGTCAGTGTTCAGTCAGTGATTTCGACCCAAACCAGGTGAGGCTCTAAAGACAGATCAGGGTCAGATCTTTCCCTCATACCTCATGTCTGTGGAGGCTCCAATCCTGGTTTTTAGGCTTCAGCGAATCAATTTGTCCACATACGTACATTTTAATGCTGTATCCGTGGAGCCAAAGTTTGTTTCGCCCAAAGTCACGCGAGACTTCAGTCAACTTCTACTGTACGCATAACTTAAAACGGGAATCTGAACTGGGCTTTGGTACAGAGGTACCAGCCAGTACCAAAGCCCAGTTCAGATTCCTATTTTAATTTTTTTAAGTTTCTCAATACGCAGATATGCATACAGTAGGAATTAACCAAAGTCTCGCACAACTTTGAGCGAAAAACTTTTGTGAATCAAGGCGCTTCTCCATATTACAGCTTGTACCTCCAACAGGGGCGGCCTGGGAACTTAAACTGGCCCTGGAAAAAAAATACTAGAAGTGGCCCCGTTTTGTAGTCTGGTCCAAATTGATGAAAGACAGAGCCAGCAATACCATATTGTGGCACCTTATACCACAGTCCATCACAAAATACTGCCAGCAGCACAAAATACATCCCCAAAAACATCAATTGGCAGGCTGTGAGGAGGGCTCATCGGCCCCTTGGGCATTGTCCCACTGGGAAATTTCCCTGTAAGGTCTATGGCCAATCCGCCCCTGACCTCCAATGATGCATTACATACTAGAGCGCCCCACAAAGCATGGTGCGTGGTCCACAGTGGATCATTCCTTCTTTGATAGGAACGTCCTGCTCACATTGTGTCCCCCGGCACCTTTGTGACCTCCACTCCTCATTTTTAAGCTCATCATTCGAATAAAATACGGTATATCCTAATAAAGATCAATTTACACCATTTTTTTTTTCTGTATCCTATAACATTTACTACCCTCATCGGCTCAGAAAATCAGGTCCATGTATCTGCCGGATCTCCTGGGACGACCACGGCCCTCCTGAACTGGATGTATCATAGTGTACTATAATGCAGTCAGTTCCTATCTGATCACAGATCTCGTCCTGTACGGACAGTTCAGTACAAGAGATCCGTGATCAGATATGAACAGTAAGATACAGTCAGGTCAGGGGAGACGCGGTCGGCCTGGGTAGCACATGGACAGCGTTTCCTGGGATGGTCATGTGTATGAGGCATTAGTATGTTTTTTTATACAGCAACACAATGTGGCACTTGTCAGTCCTATGTGAATAGCTCCATCTACACATGACATACTACTATATGTACATACAAACAAAGTCATTTGTGACCCCAATGTGTGTATATCTGGCCAAGCCCTATAGTTAGTCACTCCCATAAGTCCAAGTGCTCACATAATAAAATACTTAAAGGGGTATTCTCATCATAGACAATGGGGGCATATCGATAGGGTATGCCCCCATTGTCTTATAGGTGCGGGTCCCACACCTATATTAAGAATGGAGCCCCGCAAGGTGGTGGCTGGAGGACTCTGGTGCGCCCACCACCAAGCCGGCTCCCCATATAAGTGAATGGGAGCGTACCGCGCATGCGCAGCCCCCACTCCCATTCATTTCTATGGGGCTGACGGAAATAGTCGAGCCACTGCTCGGATATTATCGCCGGTCCCATAGAAAATGAACGGAGAGCGGCTGCACATGCCTTCACTTTCGAGCTCCGTTCTCGATATAGGTGCGGGTCCCAGCGGTGTGACCTACACCGATAAGACAATGGGGGCAGATCCTAGAGATATGCCCCCTTTGTCCGGATGAGACAACCCCTTTAAAAGAGTATTCTGGTTGGAAACGTTAAACCCTATATACAGGATGGGGATAACTTAGATCGTGCGGGTCGTACCGCTGGGACCACAACTGAAATAGGTGCCCCAAACACCTCAGAGCCCCTCAAAAAGGAATGGAGAGGCAGGCCGAGCATGCACAGTGCCACCCCATTCATCTCTATGGGAGTTGCGGAGAAAGACGATCAAAAAGTTTTTAAAAAAAAAAAAACCAGAGACCCCAAGTCATGAGGGTGAAGCTCATATGTCCCACCAAAGCTCGGCATGTTGTCCTATCTAGTACACCTCCATTCCACAATCCGCTGGAAGCCATGCTACACGTAATAACTTTCAGGGTTACTTATTCTCAGAGGAAGCTGCAAACCAGGAAGGTTCATCCATCATAATTCACCACGAGAGAAGACGAGGATGTTTTCTACATGTTAGCGAGGTACGAGAAGAAGAGGGACGTTCAGAAATAAGTGCAAAGCACTTTCAGATGTGTCTTGTGCAGAGGCCGTAGGACTTCACGTCTCTTCAGCTCTCCGTGGGGACCACAGGGCGGCATGAGGGCCGGACACAGAAGTGAGCGGAGAACGGCACCTGGGACTGAGCTGCTCCCGCACCAGTTATACAAACAACCTCCACGTTTGTGACTAACCACTCGCAACGCTGCACGTATCCGGTGACTAGCCCACATTACTAAGTTCGTCACAAGTTCTCCACTTCAGTGACTTCTTAATTAGTAGTCATTTGTGCAACTGATTGATAATGACATTTTACTGTGCAGAATGACGATTTGCTTCCTTCCGTGATCGGTCGCATCTGTAGATGAGCTGAACATGAAAGCGGCAGTGCAGTCAGGACACCTATATACCAGGCTGGATCCTCCCGTGTGACTGTACACAGGGCAGCAGATGCTCTCTGGGCTGTAAAATAATCTAAGGACGTATGTTTCTAATTACTGCTACTGGATACATGTGTAACGCTGGCTCGTGGAGCGGGTAGTAGTTACCAGTTAGCTTGTGTCTGGCTCGTAAAGGCAATCTCACCTCCGGCAAGTACACGTACAAAACCTGCCGCTGACTCCAGATCAGTAATTTATGTGTCGATATGAACCCCCATTACCCCACTGTGAGCCTGCAAACTAGCCATGGGATGCAAAGAGAGGACTCCTGGGCATGTACACATAATAGGGTGGACTCCGGAGAAGTCCCCTCGATGCATTGCACAACTGGTTTGTCTTAACATAGTGGGGGGAATGGGGGCGAGTGTCCACATACAAACTACAGATCTATACATGTGATAGTGTACTTAAAGAGGACCTGTCCCCTCTCCTGACATGCCTCTTATAATAGCTTCATGCATTCCCCATGTAATTACAAGTCTGGAACATCTATTCTTATGGCTCTATGTTGTGCCATTCCTTTATTATTTGCACTAGAAGTTGTGAATGAATTGCTAGCAGTCTGCAGTAAGGGTACAGGGGGGTGGTGACCAGTTGGGGGTGTGTACCTGCACAGACTCACTCTATCCAATCAGTGCTGCTATGTTCAGACTGTGCAGGTACACACCCCCAGCTGTTACCTCCCCTCTGTACCCTTACTGCAGACTGCTAGTAATTCATTCATAACTTCTAGTAGAAATAATAAAGGAATGGCACAACATAGAGACATAAAAATAGATGATCCAGAATTGTTATTACATGGGGAATGTATGAAGCTATTAAAACAGGAGGGGTGAGAGGTCCTCTTTAAAGGGGTTGTCACACTGCAACAAATGGCATTTATCATGTAGAGAAAGTTAATACAAGGCACTTACTAATGTATTGTTATTTTCCATATTGCTTCCTTTGCTGGCTGGATTCATTTTTTTCCATCCCATTATACACTGCTCATACCCAGGGATTCCGACCACCGCTGCAGCACAGATAGGAGGTGGCTGGTACAGGAGCTGCTGCGCTTGCGTGCCTATGAGTGCTTCCACGGTTCCAGCCAGCAGAGAGGCTGGTGCTTTTTTCCTATAGTGTGAAAGCGCCCTGTGGATTGCAGGGTGGTCATAACCCCTGGAAACGAGCCGTGTATAATGTGATGGAAAAATGAATCCAGCCAGCAAAGGAGGCAATAGGGACAATCACAATACATTAGTAAGTGCCTTGTATTAACTTTATCTACGTGATAAATGCCATTTGCTGAAGTGAGACGACCCCTTTAATAGGGCTTGACGGAGGTAACACATTCCCTTCTGGCAGGTCTGTGTTCATAGTCATCCATGGACTATAGTAAACTACAAATGAGCCTGTAACGATCTGGAGTGTGCATAGACATTAAGAGGATCTGCAAACTACTGAATACTGACAGACATTGTCAGGAGAAACAATGGTCATTTCAGCCGTGCTGTCACCCCTCAGGTCAGCGGAGTCATTTTGTATAGACTGAAACAGCAGTCACACTGGCCGTCACCCAGCTTTTCCAGAAACCTAAATTTATATTTAAATGCAGCAGCTTTCATGTCACTTGTAGGGTGCATTCATATGACTGTATGTATTTCACGGTCTGAAAAATGCGGATCCGCAGAAATACGGATGACATACATGTGACCTCTCTGCTGAATCTGTTTTTTGGCGGATCCATTGTAACCATGCCTGTTCTTGTCCGCAAAACTGACAAGTATAAGATATGTTCTCTCTTTTGCGGGACTGTGGAATGGACACATGGAGGCGGACTGCACCCCGAGTGCCGTGGGCATACTTTGCGGACCCTTTGAAATGAATGGGTCCGTATCCAATCCGCAAAGAATGCAGATTGGATGAGGACCAAAAAGACTGTTGTGTGAATGAGGACTTAGGCCTAGTTCAAGCACTTTTTGGGTCAGTGATTGTGAGCCAAACCCAGGAGTGGGGGGAAACACACAGAACACTTTTAGTGTAGGCTCCAGTGTGGTTTTGGCTAACAATCACCAACGTGTGGACTAGGCCTAACGACTAACCTATGTCAGTAACCCAATACTTTATGGTTTAGCATCCACCACATGCAGACGCTCAGAACCATCAGAGTAGCCGCAGGCAATCCCTTGTGCTGCCACTTACCGACTCGCACTCTCTCAGCTTCTTCTGTGCCCCGTCAAAGTCAAAATTAACATATAAACACTCTACAAATTCAGTGATGGGATCCTTGTAGGTGTAAGATTCCTGTAGAGGTAAAAAAAAAAAAAAATTTAGCAATTACAAGCAGCACTCTTGCACAAGGCTCACTTATCATAAAAGATGGTGCTTATCCAACCACCAGAATCTGGAAAGGTATTAAAAAAAAAAAAAAAAAAAAAAAAAAGGCATTCCCAATAAACAGGAACTCCATCTCGAGCATCTAAACCTGTATGAAGCACATATGGAAATACGGACTAATGGAAAGTTGCTGCTGTGCGAAAATCTAATAGACCATTGGACTTACTGGTTGTCAGAGCCTGGGGAGAGCGAAGGCTGAAACGCGTTGACTGCCAGCACTACACCCGCTCTTTCCTCATATATACTCGGTCCCTGCCGCTTCTCTTTGTGACTACCTTACCAGGGAAGACATTTAGTTCACAGGTGTAATATGAGGATTCTTCTAGTTACATTTACAGTGGGACTCCTCTCATGAAACCAGTGCCGCAGTGGCTGGCTTCTCTCGGACCACCGCCGATCAGCTGTTTGATAAGGCACTGGTGCTCCCGTGGCCTAGGAGCAGCTCAGCCCCATTAGTTTGAATATACCAAGTACAGCCGCTATACAATGTACGGCGCTGTGCTTGGTGAGCTAAGAGAAGGTAGTGGCCCTCACAGGAGCGCCGCTTTCTTCTCAAACAGCTGATCGGCGGGGGTCCCAGGTGTCGGACCCCCACCGATCAGATACTGATGACATATCCCGAGGATAGGTCATCAGTAGTAAAATCCTGGAAAACCCCTTTAAGATTAAAAAAAAAAAAGTCTGATTGCTTCCAAAAAACATCCCGGTATCCGTCCATGGGTTATATCTGGTATTGCAGCTCAGCTCCATTGAAGTGAAGAGGGCCGAGGTGCAATTCCCTCTCCCTGTCGTTTTCTTTTGCTGTTTTTTATAATAAAGCAGCCACGTCTCTAATCTTCGGCATCCCCTTAAATAACCCCCCAATAGTAGCGCATGCTCTGGATTGGTGGGGACCCCCAATCCAATACCCATTTAATTAAATGAACCTGGCTTATTTCTGAAGGGTGCTCCTAACAACCAATCACAGCTCTGCTTTCATTCCTTAAAGAACTACTCCCGCAAAAATGTTTATTCTCTGACCTGTTAGAAAGGTGCATGATATAATCTGTAGTGATTGTCATTTTCTTATCAGTGACTGTTTCTGTGAGTAAAAACCTCTCTTCTTATTGTAGCTGGGTCATGTGACCAACTCCCTGACCTCCAACTGACCCAGGACAGAAAGCCAGTAACTGCTCTATTCATTCCTATGGGAGCCTCACTTTCAGTCTCATAGGAATACATAGAGAATTAGACTTCCTGTCCACACATAAGTCTATGTGTGAGTTGGTGGGTCTAATTGCTGGTCACATGACACAGATAAGAAACTTCAGGATGATAGAAGTCAAAAATTCAGACACTGGTAAGAAAATGACATTCACTACAGATTACATCATGTACATTTCTAGCAGGACATGGAATAACATTTTTGTCGGGAGTTCTTTAAAGCTGCGCTGTGAGCGTCTGATTTGGCCACTGCCGCCAGTTCTTCTTGATCTGATAAATAAAGGCACAGGCGATGGCTCTTACCTGCTGGATCACTTTCACCAAATCTTTCAGCACTTGCCGTCTCTTCCTGACGTCTTTGTTGGTGATGACTGCGGTGGTGAGGTATCGGAGAATATGTGGGCACATGGTCTGAATGGAATTCAGGTATCTAAAGGGGTGAAAAAAAACAAACAAGCCAGGTTCTCTTTAATGGCTCGGCTCTCTGAATACAGGATGGAAGGTAATGACTATTAGCATCTGCATTTGACATCTACAGGAGGAAGTGGACAAGCCGCGATACCCACGACCAAGTGTCAGGCTCCGCTCCGTCTCTTGTGCTCCCTCAGTCAGAGCAGTGATATAAGCACCCACGTTATTAAAGGATTTACTACCATCTTATCAAGTGATGTCATCACAAGTCCCCCCCAGCAACCCTGAGAATGAAGGGGCTGCAGTGCTGAAATCATGCTGCACCCTCTTCACTGGCTTTCCAGTATAGTAGAGCTCTAGGCCGCCTGCTATTAGGGAACTGAGGCAATTGTCGTTCAAGCTCACCGCTCAGGAGGGTGTTGGGGGCGTAAAGTGTGCAGGAAGAAAAACAGGCTTTTTTTTTACAAGCTTTTTTTTTTTTTTTTTGGTACGGCTTCTTTTAGTCTTATTTTCTTTCCCCCACATAGATAAGTCTATAGAAAAAATAGCAAAACTCCACAAAATAATGCAGTGCTTCAATCTGAAGATAGGCAGTGGTGGGGGTCCTTGTAGGACTAACCTTCCCACTGATTATATAAAATGCTGGCATCCCCCTACAATACATCACTTTATAAGATGAGGATACCCCTTCACCATTTACAGTAAGACACTGAAAAGGACAATTTCACGCACTAGGACACCAAGTATAACGTTTATCCTAAAAATAAAAGCCAAATGTGACCCGATGCGTTTCGGTAGCACGTGGACATCTGTAGGAGTAGGTTTTCTTTTCTCGCTCTAACAGACAGGAAAAAAAAAAAAAAAAAATCTGATGGCAAACAGATGTTTCGTGAAGCAGACTCCGAGCGTGGCGCGCACTTTGATGTGCAGCTGTAATATGTGGCCGGTGCGAGCGCCGTACGAATATTCCTCCTGGTCAGGTAAAAGATACTGTAAGTCCCAGTTACCTCTCCTATACCACAATGGAAACTACATACAGTGCACAGCACAAAGGATACCACAAGCAGAGAAGACAGGAGACAGACCATGCAAGGATTTTAGGGGGAACTATTCCTAATTGAAGAGACACAGATTTCTACCCCCCCTAAAGTACATCCAATAGGTGTCGACCGAATGAGTGTTGGGCAGCAGCCATCCCTTCTGACTCCCCCGTACACAGTCTCTGTTCAGCCGGGCATGTATGTGCTTTCAATGGGGTGAAAAAATTCAGTTCAGTGGATAAACCATATCTAATAAGCTCCCCCTAGTGGTGGCTTCAGACAGCCAGCATGTTACCATTTAACCGTCTATGCAGGGGAATTGGAGCCCATTACAAACAAATAAAAAAGCTATTACAAAAGACATTAAAGGGGTATTCCCATCATAGACAATGGGGGCATATCGATAGGATATGCCCCCATTGTCTGATAGGTGCGGGTCCCACTGCTGGGACCCGCACCTATATCCAGAACGGAGTGGGGAGCGCTGTGCCTGGAGGGCCCCGGATTTCCTGGCCACCAAGAGGCACAGCTCCCCCGCTGCTCCCATAGAAATAAATGGTAGCACACCGAGCATGCGAGGCCCCCGCTCCCGTTCATTTCTATGGAGCCGATGGAAATTTTCGGCAGCCCAATAGAAATGAATGGAGGGCGCCCTCCTAAACTTTCCCTGCTCCGTTCTCGATATAGTTGAGGGTCCCAGCAGTGGGTCCCACACCTATCAGACAATGGGGGCTTATCCTAGCAATATGCCCCCATTGTCTATGAAGGGACAACCCCTTTAAGAGATTAATTGGCGCAAAATTACATGCAGGGGTGAACATTTATTTCTGGTCCTGCAGCTCAGCCCCAACCCCAGGCACATGAAACAGGCTAGATTGCAATACCAGCCTATGGACAAGGGTGGCGCACCTGCGCTATGGAAAGGGCTGTCGGGAGAGCCTGCGAGAAGCCGAAGCGTAAAAACGCTGTAAAACGGAAGGAGAATGAATCACTGTTTTCCAGCATAACACATCTGCACCAGGCAGGACGGCTGCTGAAATTAAACCCGATGGCCGTGCATGTGGCCGATCAGTCAGACAAGATGTGAGAATGTTACGATGATAGTACAAAGCTCCGCGCGTATTAGTGTTTAACATCCTTTATAATCAGCCGATGTTAATCAGGGCCTTATCCACGGCCGGAGGCAGGATCGGCACATTTGGTTGTAGTTACAGGACCAGGGTTGTGAAACAGCAGATGCACTTCCAGCGCTCAGACAGCTGATTTACAGCCATTCATCTAGAACTGAGTAATGGAGACATTTACAGAGCAGAGTCTGTATTCCGGACTGTGACAGACGATTGACTTTTACGTCCTAAGCAGTCAGCCCAGTCTTCAGGAGATGCATGGCGAAGAACGGAAAGCGAGCTCCACATGTGGGTCCGACCGCAGGATCTGCTAAACTGGCAATCAAACGTCTAGCACTTCACACTTGATTACAACCCTCGCACAACCAGATCCTCCATCCTCCTCGCAGAGCTCACGCCGGCACTGCAGCCTGTTCACGTGGGTCCGTCTACCTGCACGACGTCTGGGTGGCAGATGTGCAGGACACCGCAGCGTAGTCCCATTGTCAAGGTCTAAATGTCAGAAAGGAACCTGAAGGAAACAGCATACGTTCCCACCTTCAAGATCGGACATTGAAGGACTATCCTTACCTGCAGTATGTGTCTGGTACTGCAGTCCAAAGCATTCGCATGAAGATGAAGGGGTTGCAGTACCAGATACAGATGGTGGTGGTGCAGTTAATGGGTTGCACCACTGCCGCTTCAGTGGGACCTCAACAGATCTTAGATCGATGGCTTAACCTTAGGACAGACCATCAGTGCAATATAACAGAAAACTATTTTACCAGTCTACAAGTCAACTGATAAGTAGTGGGCAACATGGTGGCTCAGTGGGTTCAAATCCGACCAAGAACATCATCTACATGGAGTTTGTATGTGGGTTTCCTCCGGGTTCTCCGGTTTTCTCTCACACTCCCAAGACATCCTGAACCTAAATTGACAGTTGGATGCCAATATCTGTAAAGTGCTGCGGAATATAGTAGCGCTATTATAAGTGCATAAAATAAGCGAAAAAGGGGAGCCCTTGAAGAGAAAACGGCACCACAAAATGCAGTGCAATCTGCAAGCCGCATCTTATAGAGCAGGAGGAGCTGAGCAGATCGATATGCAGTTTTGTGATAAAAGACTCAGTAAAACCTGTAGTTTACACACTTATATCTCTACTTATTCTAACTTAAATGGGTTGCGTCATCTCTCCCATTGATATGCCATCAGAGTCAGATAGGTGCATGTCTCAGAAGGGGCTCCTGGAAGTGAAGAGAGCACCACACATACGAGGCGTGCTCTCTATTCATTTCCATAGGAGCACCATCGGCTATTTTCAAAAGTCCCATAGAAATGAAGAAGGGGCTGCTGTCCACTCACTTCAGGGGTCCCACTCCCACCTAGAGAGAGGTGTGGGTCCAAGAGGTAAATCCTTGTGATCAGCCACCAATGTATAAGATGAGACAAACCCTTATAGACTACCCCCATGAACAGCTCTCTGTACATGGTGGGGGGGGGGGGGGCGGCGCGTGGGGCGACAGCTATCTCTATATACAACGCTTAGGGCTCAATCACACGACAGTTTTGCAGTGCGGAGAGAAAGTGTAAGGTATCACTCCGTAGTGCTTCCATGGGGTTCTATGCCTCCGTTCCACACCGGATCTTCCGGATTGCAGACAGATTCAAGCACACGGGTCCGCATCTGTGATGTATTGTGGAACTGTGTATTGCGGGCCGCAATATGGGCATGGCCGAGCCCTTACACTGTGAATACCATCACTGATAACACCTGAAGTAACAGGTCCTATTTAAGCACTACCATACTGCTTCTGCCTGGAGACAATCTAATGGAGGCTGAAGGACATGGGAGCAGCAACTAGAAAGATCTATCAGGTACTTGAACACTAGAAGCAATAGGGGAGCAGGACCCCCGTTCTAGCAACCACTGAGGCCCCAGTGATCAGATCAATAAAAAATAACCAGAGCACGTATAACCGTCTTATGAAACGACAGGGGGATCGGGTCACTTACTGAGGCTGGTAGAGGAACAGGTCAATGATATTATCTCGGCCCTTGGGATGGTTGAAAAAGACAAAGAGGGACCAGTGGATGAGCCAGGTCCGGTGCTGAAGAGACTGGAGAGGAGAACTGACGGACTGGAAGGACAGAAAAATAAAAAGCATAAGTAAAACATAAGAGATGCAAAACAATGAAACAAAAGAGCAGAGACATGAAGCTTTGCAGGGTGCCCAATAAAGCCAATGGACAGCCGCTTCCTCAAATTAGCGTCTGGTTCACCACAGACTCATGCTGACCAGAGATGGGGCACGGGGTGATGGCCAAATACCAGGTCACCACAGTCTTTGCTGTACTAATTTCTGCTGCTAAAATCTGGCCATTAAAGGGGTCATCCCATGATTAATGTAAAAAATTAAAAATCAGACATCATACAGTACATGACAATCTCTTTCCAACAAAGCTAGAACCAGCCCTGTACCTCACATGGATCCAGAGGTATCCACATTCATTGCTCTGCTAGATTTATATTAAGCTGAAATCTCAAGGGGCGTGTCTCAGCGCCCCCTATCACAGCTCAGGGGGCGTGTCTCAGCGCCCCCTATCACAGCTCAGGGGGGCGTGTCTCAGCGCCCCCTATCACAGCTCAGGGGGCGTGTCTCAGCGCCCCTATCACAGCTCAGGGGGCGTGTCTCAGCGCCCCTATCACAGCTCAGGGGGCGTGTCTCAGCGCTCCCTATCACAGCTCAGGGGGCGTGTCTCAGCGCTCCCTATCACAGCTCAGGGGGCGTGTCTCAGCGCTCCCTATCACAGCTCAGGGGGCGTGTCTCAGCGCTCCCTATCACAGCTCAGGGGGCGTGTCTCAGCGCTCCCTATCACAGCTCAGGGGGCGTGTCTCAGCGCTCCCTATCACAGTTGAAACTGAGCATGTGCGGCCTTCTCAGTGAGCAGGTCAAAGAAATAAGAAAAAAAAAAACAAACAGCAGGTGGCACTATACAGATACAGTTTATTGAACAACTGTAAATTTTTAATTACATGCATATACAAAAGTATTCAGATCCGGGGGCTGGTTTGAAAACTGCAGAATATTTTTCGTGGGACAACCCCTTTAAGTCTATTTCAGTGGTGAGAAGCGATTTACAAGAGATTTCCAGCATGCCACCTCCAAGGAGAAAGAAGCCACTTACGTTGTTATCAATGGTTTCCTTCAGCCTGGTGAGGTCCTCCATGGCGGCATCCCAATTCTGCATCAGGATTTCTGAAGCCAGCTTTCCCCAAATGGAGCTGAGGGCGTTCCTGTCTGTGGAGGGCACCTGTAATCAAAGAAATGAAACACACGTTATCCCCTGTCAGCATCAAACCAACTGGTTTTCATTTTCACTTTTCCCACCCACCTTATAGCCATAACTTTTTTTTTTTTTTATTTTCTTTCCACATTACCATATGATGGCTTATTATTTGCAGGATAAGTTGTACTTTCTAATGACACCATTTAATATTCCATACAATGTATGGGGAAGCTAGAAAAAAAATCTAAGTGGAGTGGAATTGGAAAACAACTGCCATAGTTCTACGGGTTTATTCCCCAGGTAGTAAAAAACATGACGTTACCTTTATTCAGCGGGTCAGTATGATTACAGTGATAAATTTATATTTATGTTTTAATGGAAAAAACACTGCCATATTCTTACCCCCATTTCTTTTTAGCCTATACCATCTGAGTAGGGATTTTTGTTCAATTTCTATTCAATTGTTTTACAATTTTGGCATTTTTACTTTTTTTATTAATATGGTGTTTGATTTTTTTTTTATATCAGTTCAGGCATTTTCATGCAGCGATGCTAATGTTTATTTTTATTTGTAAATTGGGGAAAGGAGGATGATTTGACGGTTTAGTTCTTACGGTTATGTTTTTAAAAATGTTACTTTTTTTAAACTTTATTGTTAGCCCTCTTAGGGGACTTAAAATGCAATAGGTCACTTATACCATAGAATGCAATGGTTTGCCATTTCAGTCTATGGTAAAATCGTTGCGTTTCTATTGAGTCCTGCCAACGGAGGAGCCGTTTGTTCAGCGTCAGCAGCCGCCGCTCAGTAAATGATCCCTCAGCTGCCAGGGTCATAATTGGCCACGGCATCTGAGGTGTTAAACGTCCATGACAGGAGTGGTCCGGCAGGTGTCTGCTGTATAACTGCAGGTCACTGTCCATCTATGATGCTCGCTCAGTTCCTGAGTGGTCGCCATGTTTAAAACCCTTCTTTCTGCTGCATACAGTGCCTTAAGAAAGTATTCGGCCCCTGGAACTTTTCAAGCTTTTGCCACATTTCAGGCTTCAAACAAAAAGATATAACATTTTACATTTTTGGTGAAGAAATTGGGTCACAATTGTGAAGTGGAACGAAATTTATTGGATCATTTAAACTTTTTTTGTAATAATAAAACTGAAAAGTTGGGCGTGCAAAATTATTCGGCCCATTTACTTTCAGTTCAGAAAACTCACTCCAGAAGTTGATTGAGGATCTCTGAATGATCCAATGTTGTCCTAAATGACTGATGAAGATAAATAGAATCCACCTGTGTGTAATCAAGTCTCCGTATAAATGCACCTGCTCTGTGATAGTCTCAGGGTTCTGCATCATGAAGACCAAGGAACACACCAGGCAGGTCCCTGATACTGTTGTGGAGAAGTTTAAAGCTGGATTTGGATACCAAAAGATTTCCCAAGCTTTAAACATCCCAAGGAGCACTGTGCAAGCGTCATATTGTACTGGAAGGAGTATCAGACCACTGCAAATCTACCAAGACCCGGCCATCCCTCTAAACTTTCATCTCAAACAAGGAGAAGACTGATCAGAGATGCAGCCAAGAGGCCCATGATCACTCTGGATGAACTGCAGAGATCTACAGCTGAGGTGGGAGAGTCTGTCCATAGGACAACAATCAGTCCAACACTTCACAAATCTGGCCTTTATGGAAGAGTGGCAAGAAGAAAGCCATTTCTCAAAGATATCCACAAAAAGTCTGGTTTACAGTTTGCCACAAGCCACCTGGGAGACACACCAAACATGTGGAAGAAGGTGCTCTGCTCAGATGAAACCAAAATCCAACTTTTTGGAAACAACGCAAAACGATATGTTTGGCATAAAAGCAACACAGCTCATCACCCTGAACACACCATCCCCACTGTCAGACATGGTGGTGGCAGCATCATGGTTTGGGCCTGCTTTTCATCAGCAGGGACAGGGAAGATGGTTAAAACTGATGGGAAGATGGATGGAGCTAAATACAGGACCATTCTGGATGAAAACCTGTTGGAGTCTGCAAAAGACCTGAGACTAGGACGGAGATTTATCTTCCAACAAGACAATGATCCCAAACATAAAGCAAAATCTACAATGGAATGGTTCAAAAATAAACGTATCCAGGTCTTAGAATGGCCAAGTCACAGTCCAGACCTGAATCCAATTGAGAATATGTGGAAAGAGCTGAAAACTGCTCTTCACAAACGTCTCCATCCAACCTCAAAGAGCTCCAGCTGTTTTGCAAGGAAGAATGGGCAAGAATTTCAGTCTCTAGATGTGCAAAACTGATAGAGACATACCCCAAGAGACCGCAGCTGTAATCGCAACAAAAGGTGACGCAACAAAGTATTAATGCAAGGGGGCCGAATAATTTTGCACGCCCCACTTTTCAGTTTTATTATTACAAAAAAGTTTAAATGATCCAATAGATTTCGTTCCACTTCACAATTGTGACCCACTTGTTGTTGATTCTTCACCAAAAATGTAAAATGTTATATCTTTTTGTTTGAAGCCTGAAATGTGGCAAAAGGTTGAAAAGTTCCAGGGGGCCGAATACTTTCACAAGGCACTGTATATACTTCAGATCGCACTATATTCCAAGGCTCAATAAAAAGACTGTCATCGACTTATAGAGCAGCTACCTCCAATAGGTGGCACCAGAGAGCCAGTTTTCTTTCTTCTGGAGGAGAGCTCATTAGCATATTTTCCCCATATTTTATCTGGATCTCCATAACGAGAACCAGAACCTCCCTAGTATAGCCTACCAAAAAGTGGATACAGTTTATGGGATTTTCTGCAGGTTCCAATAGGAAAACGAGAAATTTCAGAGGCCTCGCGGCAAACAATGCATTATGAAACCGAAGCCCGTATGGCCAAAACCAAGAAAAGCTCCCACCACCCACTTCGCTCAATCTTGAGAACAGGTCTAGTTATTTTATCTAGTTCAGTTCAAGCCTTCTGAAAGGCAGGGTAACGGCGGGGTCATAAAGCTGTAATTTATACAAGGCTGAACTACACTAGGTCATTGAGAGTGTCAAATTCTAATCTCAGGGAGCACGTACAATGGGCCTTTCATGGCTTCTGTTTCTCCAGCCGTCACTTTAAATGAATCTTCACCCGGCAAACGGGTCCCAGCGCAGAGAAAGTCAGAGCAGACGCTGAAGCCGGGCTTACCTCCTGATTCCCAAGGGAACCTGAGTGTATAGGCTTTCTACTCGGCCATTATACATACATCACGTACATATCAGTCATAGGTGTCTATGATATCCCGACGTCATGCTCGATTACACAAATCATATATGGGAAGATTTATCAGACCCAGTCTACAAGAAAAGCTGTCGTAGTTGTCACAGCAGCCAATCACAGCACAGCTTTAGCTCTTATAGTTTGCCTGAAAGATGCCTTGTGATGGGTTGCCATGGGCAACAAGTCAGTTTTATCAGACAGTTTTGATAAATCTCCCTAGTACTACTAGCACCACACTGTGAGATAAGACAGCTGAATCATGTATAGCTCCCTACCCAGATATCAGACATGATCACTAAGAGCAGCACTACCCCCATATCAGACATGATTGCTAAGAGCAGCACTAGCCCCCCCAATATCAGACATGATCGCTAAGAGCAGCACTACCCCCATATCAGACATGATTGCTAAGAGCAGCACTACCCCCATATCAGACATGATTGCTAAGAGCAGCACTACCCCCATATAGACATGATTGCTAAGAGCAGCTCTACCCCATATCAGACATTGATTGCTAAGAGCAGCTCTACCCCCATATCAGACATGATTGCTAAGAGCAGCACTACCCCCATATCAGACATGATTACTAAGAGCAGCACTACCCCCATATCAGACATGATCGCTAAGAGCAGCACTACCCCCATATCAGACATGATCGCTAAGAGCAGGCACGACCCCCAATATCAGACATGATTACTAAGAGCAGCACTACCCCATATCAGACATGATTACTAAGAGCAGCACTACCCCCATATCAGCATTGATCTCTAACCGCAGCACTACCCCCCCAATATTAGACCATGATCGCCAAGAGCAGTCCTATCCCCATATCAGAATTGATCTCTTAGAGCCCCCCCACCCATATTAGAAAGGACTTGTCCTGCCACTCAACAGATTTTCTTCCAATCTTGGTGCGTTAAGTCAATCATGTACATAAATATTCATTGCCTATTCTTAGCTTTCACCAATGAGCACTGCGAGCCCTTTAGACTAAACATTTCCATGGGTTTACATTAGCCAGACATAGGTCAATCGTGTCCTTTTTGTCCTCAGTCTAGCCAGTATACCACAGTAACAAATAAAAAAATCCAGTGGTCGAGTTCATGAGCCCTAACATACAAGTCCCGAACAGGACTGTGGAGTCAGAAGAAATGTACCAACTCCAGCTTAAAAAAATTATCTATTAATATTGTGTCATTTATTAACTTTCATATAAATTGAGTTTAAATAAAGTTTATAAATGTTAATCATAAACATGCCTTATGTTCTATCAATCTAATCAGTGATAAGCAGGATGTTCTAGAGGTAATAATCAGTTCTCCCCTGTGTTCAGTCCTGTCCCTTAGGCTACTTTCACACGAACGTTGCGTTTTGCGGTCCGCAAATTGCGGATCCGAAAAAAAAACAAAAAAAAAAAACGGATGGCATCCGTGTGCATTCCGTATTTTGCGGAACGAAACAGCTGGCCGCTAATAGAACATTCCTATCCTTGTCCGTAATACGGAGAAGAACAGGACATGTTCTATTTTTTTGGCGGTGTACGGTGTGCTGTCCGCATTTTTTGCGGACCCATAGAAATGAATGGGTCCGCAAAAAATGCTGTCGTGTGAAAGAGGCCTTATACTATATACAGTGATAAGCAGGGTGTTCTAGTGGTGATAGATAATCAGTTCTCACCTCTCATGTGTTCTCTCTTGTCCTTATACTATAATCAGGGATAAGCAGGGTGTTCTAGTGATGATAGATAATCAGTTCTCACCTCTCCTGTGTTTTCTCCTGTCCTTATACTATAATCAGTGATAAGCAGGGTGTTCTAGTGTAATAGATAATCAGTTCTCACCTCTCCTGTGTTCTCTCCTGTCCTTATACTATAATCAGTGATAAGCAGGGTGTTCTAGTGATGATAGATAATCAGTCCTCACCTCTCCTTTGTTCTCTCCTGTCCTTATACTATAATCAGTGATAAGCAGGGTGTTCTAGTGATGATAATCAGTTCTCACCTCTCCTGTCCTTATACTATAATCAGTGATAAGCAGGATGTTCTAGTGATGATAATCAGTTCTCATCTCTCCTGAGTTCTCTCCTGTCCTTATACTATAAATAGTAATAAGCAGGATGTTCTAGTGATGATAATCAGTTCTCCTCTTTCCTGTGTTCTCTCCTGTCCTTATACTATAATCAGTGATAAGCAGGGTGTTCTAAGTGGTGATAGATAACCAGTTCTCCCTTCTTCTGTATTCTGTCCTGTCCTTTTATTATAGTCAGTGATAAGCAGAGCTTTCTAGTGGTGATAGATAATCAGTTTACACCTCTCCTGTCCCTTACACTAGGTATCTTTGTGCTGCTTTCCATGGCGGAAAGGAAGTAAACAGGCAGCAGACCGGAAGAGCAGGTAAGTGTGAATCTTTCTATAGTGGAGGCAGGCTGCAGTACCTTTAAAAAGTGATTTATTCCCTTTAAGGTAAGCATTGAATATAGCAGCTACACCTTTTACATGTTTCCTCATTTAGACTTGCACACAATTCTCTGACATACATCTAGAGATTTTCTAACTTTTTCTGAGGACAAATTCATAAATTTCCAACAATTACTAAGTGTATAATAGTGTTCACAAGTTATTAAATGCATAGTCATTACATATCGATCATGCAGGTGTCCCATAGATCCACTCAAATTCTAAGGGACAGTACAACGCAAAGCTAACTCCGTCAGTCCCACAGACTTTGAATGGAGCGGCAGGGAGCATGTGTGACCACCATTTCATTCACACTCCTCAGGAACTGGGGTATGTAGGCACATCGGATGTAATATGGATGTCAAACGGACATCATCCGTATTTTTTGTGGACCACAAAACAGATACGGTTGTGTAAATGTAGTCTTACTCTCTCCATCTTCCTAAGGGCTCATGCACTCGACCGCATGTATTTTGCGGTCCGCAAAAAAACATGATGACGTCCGTGTGCATTCCTTATTTTGCGGAACAGCAGGCCCCTAATAGAACAGTCCTATACTTCTCCGTAATGCGACAATAATAGGACGCGTTCTATTTTTCTACGGAACGCACATATGGAAACGCAATACACACGGAGTAACTTCTGTTTTTTCTTTCTGACCCACTGAAATGAATGGTTCTGCATATGGTCTGCAAATAAAACAAAAACCATACGGAACGGACAGGGAAAGCAGGGAAAGTAAACGTTCCTGTGCGTGAGCCTTAACTCTTCCTAACAGATTTGCTGAACACGGAGCTGACAGCTCCCAGCCGGTGCCAGCCACAGCTCTGCCAGGTAGCGGGGTTAAATGTCTGCACCATTGTGTTTATTCATGTACGGTACAGACAATGCCCGCCCAGGTGGGAGAAGATAGACTTCAGAGCTGGATTCACACAGTCTCCATAGTGCTGAGAATGCCTCTCCTGTATGGGAAGCTCTTTAGGCCAATTATAATTCATTTCATAACGAATATTTGATATTCTTACCTATCCATAGATATTTAGCCCCCACCGTCCCAGAAAACTGCAAACCTCTCCGAACCCACACCCAATATTTTTAGCCATTCAGAAATTAGATTTGCAGGGGTGTCAGGTGTTCAGGCATTAAAGGGGTTATCTAATACTAAAATAGTGGTCCAGGCCTGCCCAACCCAGGGTGGGGGAGATGCTTACCTGCACCCCGCCGCTGGATCCAGCCTCTTGGGCTCCCGTGCTATAGATCAATATCAGATCGGCTGGGGTCCGACACCACCCACTGTGAGCGACGCCTCCTCATACAGTTGATCGGCGGGGGTGCCGATGTCGGACCACTGCTGATCTGATGACCTATCCTGAGGATAGGTCATCAATATAAAAAGCCTGGACAACCACTTTAAAGGGGGACATCTCACTTCAGCAAATAGCCTTCATCATGTAGAGAAAGTTAATACAAGCCACTTACTAATGTATTGTGATTGTCCATATTGTCTCCTTTGCTGGCTGGATTCATTTTTCCCATCACATTATACACTGCTCGTTTCCATGGTTAGAGACCACCCTGCAATCCATCAATGGTGGTCGTGCTTGTACACTATAGGAAAAAGCGTCAGCCTCTCTGGTGGCCGGGACCGTGGGAGCGCACATAGGCTGGCGCTTTTTCCTATATTGTTCAAACATGACCGCCACTGATGGATTGCAGGGTGGTCGTAACCATGGAAACGAGCAGTGTATAGTGTGATGGAAAAATGAATCCAGCCAGCAAAGGAAGCAATATGGAGAATTACAATACATTAGTAAGTGCCTTGTATTAACTTTCTCTACATGATAAATGCCACTTACTGAAGTGAGACGACCCCTTTAATAAAATGGCTGTAGTAAAGAGTGATACTTAATGAAGCAGGCAGCTCAGGATGTACAGCCCTGCTTTAAAAAAAAAAAAAAAAAAAAAAAAAAAAAAAAAAGAAACAGACCAAAATAAAGTGTCCCGCTGCACCCATGGCTGGACGTGAGATTACACCAGGTAACCCGATTAGCCCCAGTTTACGGGGACTTCTCTGTATATTTTGGTGCGCTCGTTTCCTCAGGTTCATGCGAGCTCTTTGGCCCGGCTCCATGTCATTACAGTTGGCTCTGCAGACGAACCTTTCAGGCGAGGATATGGTAGAATAGTTTCAATATCTGGATTTTTACAGGGGTTACCTAAAGTTTCCATTTGCTGGAGGGGGGAAATGGCACATTCGAGTCCCCGGCCAGCAACAATAAATGGACTGTGCTGAGCCTCCAACAAGACATTAAATCTTCATTCTCAGAATTCACTCCCGGCATTAACAAATGATATGAATAAGCAGCTCTTTTCAGGGGCTGGTAATGAAACCACGGCTCGGCTTTTCGGAGGCTCATTTAAGCTGTTTACATTTCCCCAGTAAATGACTCGGACTCTCTTAAATCCCTCGTAATATTCCAGAGGAGGCAGATGGAAGGGGCCGATAAGAGGAGGCCGGGCCGTGGCGGGACATTACTGACGATTACCTTCCATTTGCCAGGCTGCTTTTCAACATTTGAATTTTCTGCTGGAGATTTAGATTACAATCACTGGTGGGGTGCGCCCGATCTGCACGAAGCCGCCCTCGTCCTCACCAATAAGGCCGTGTGCACACGTGACTCACTGCGGCTAAATATTTGACTGTAATTAAAGGGGTATTCCCATCTTAGACAATGGGGGCATATCACTAGGATTGAGAACGGAGTGGTGAGCGCTGCGCCTGTAGGACCCCTGGTTTCCCGGGGTCCGGCCACCACCAGGCGCAGCTCCCCGCTGCTCCCATAGAAATGAATGGGAGTGCACCGCACATGCGCAGCCACCGCTCCCATTCATTTCTATGTAGCCGTCAGAAATAGCCGAGCCAGCGCTCGGATATTTTTGGCAGCCGCATAGAAATGAATGGAGGATGGCTGCGCATACACGGTGCGCCCTCCTTCAGTTTGGGGGCTCCGTTCTTGATATAGGTGCAGGTCCCAGCGGTGGGACCCACACCTATAAGACAATGATATGCCCCGATTGTCAATGATGGGAATAAACCCTTTAAAAACAGAAAGAGCAAGTCTGAATACAGCCTTAGACACACAACCGTCTCCTAGCTTATAGTAAAGCCGGCCATGTCAATAGAACTGCCGGAGGAACACAGTCAATGGCTATTCCGCCTGACTCAACCATACACAGCCCCAAGTATGCAAGTACGTCACCACGTGCTCATGCCGGGAGTGCACGGTAATGGCATCACGCTCAGCGCAGGTCCCTTGGTAGGTCCTTTTTAAGCAAAAGAGGAGCGACTGCTTCTGCACATGCAAGTGGATGAGGTGAGTATTTTTTTTTTTTGTTAAAGCAAAACATTACATCTGGGGCCATTATGGATCAATTGATGTCGTATATTTGGACTTCTGCAAAGCATTTGACACTGTACCACATAAAAGGTTAGTATATAAGATAAGAATGCTTGGCCTTGGAGAAAATGTCTGTATGTGGGTAAGTAACTGGCTCAGTGATAGAAAGCAGAGGGTGGTTATTAATGGTACATACTCAGATTGGGTCACTGTCACTAGTGGGGTACCACAGGGGTCAGTATTGGGCCCTATTCTCTTCAATATATTTATTAATGATCTTGTAGAAGGCTTGCACAGTAAAATATCAATTTTTGCAGATGACACTAAACTGTGTAAAGTAATTAACACAGAAGTGGACAGTACACTGCTACAGATGGATCTGGATAGACTGGAGGCTTGGGCAGAGAAGTGGCAGATGAGGTTTAACACTGACAAATGTAAGGTTATTCATATGGGAAGGAATAATGCAAGTCACCAGTACATACTAAATGGTAAAACACTGGGTAACTCTGACATGGAAAAGGACCTAGGAATTTTAGTGAACAGCAAACTAAGCTGCAGGAACCAGTGTCAGACAGCTGCTGCCAAGGCCAATAAGATAATGGGTTGCATCAAAAGAGGCATAGATGCCCGTGATGAGAACATAGTCCTGCCACTTTACACATCACTAGTCAGACCACACATGGAGGACTGTGTACAGTTCTGGGCTCCTGTGAACAAGGCAGACATAGCAGAGCTGGAGAGGGTTCAGAGGAGGGCAACTAAAGTAATAACTGGAATGGGTGGACTACAGAACCCAGAAAGATTATCAAAATTAGGGTTATTCACTTTAGAAAAAAGACGACTGAGGGGAGATGTAATAACTATGTATAAATATATCAGGGGTCAGTACAGAGATCTCTCCCATGATCTATTTATCCCGAGGACTGTGACGAGGGGACATCCTCTGCGTCTGGAGGAAAGAAGGTTTGTACATAAACATAGAAGAGGATTCTTTACGGTAAGAGCAGTGAGACTATGGAACTCTCTGCCTGAGGAGGTGGTGATGGTAAGTTCACTAAAAGAGTTCAGGAGGGGCCTGGATGTATTTCTGGAGTGTAATAATATTACAGGTTATAGTTACTAGAGAGGGGTCGTTGATCCAGGGAGTTATTCTGATTGCCTGATTGGAGTCGGGAAGGAATTTTTTTTACCCTAAAGTGGGGAAAATTGGCTTCTACCTCACAGGGGTTTTTTGCCTTCCTCTGGATCAACTTGTAGGATAACAGGCCGAACTGGATGGACGGAGGGCTTTTTCGGCCTTATAAACTATGTTACTATGTTACGGGGGACATTACCCCTGCCGGGGCCCACTATGGGAGACATTACCCCTGCCGGGGCCCACTATGGGAGACATTACCCCTGCCGGGGCCCACTATGGGAGACATTACCCCTGCCGAGGCCCACTATGGGAGACATTACCCCTGCCGGGGCCCACTATGGGAGACATTACCCCTGCCGAGGCCCACTATGGGGGACATTACCCCTGCCGGGGCCCACTATGGCGGACATTACCCCTGCCGGGGCCCACTATGGCGGACATTACCCCTGCCGAGGCCCACTATGGGGGACATTACCCCTGCCGGGGCCCACTATGGGGGACATTACCCCTGCCGGGGCCCACTATGGGAGACATTACCCCTGCCGGGGCCCACTATGGCGGACATTACCCTGCCGGGGCCCACTATGGCGGACATTACCCCTGCCGGGGCCCACTATGGCGGACATTACCCCTGCCGAGGCCCACTGCGTACTGAGGGCACTGCAGGGGTTGGGATCTTCATTATAAAGAAAAAAAAAAAAAAAAAAAAAGAAATCTGTTTTTCATAGCCATTTTTAGCAGCCATGAAAAACTGACGCAAAACAGCAATTAAAAACGGACAGACAGAAAACAGATGCATAAATGGTTGAAAAAAAGGCCATGGAAAAACTGACAGCGTGACCGATTTTTATGGACTTTTTTTTCTCGCCGTCACTGTTTGCATGTAGCCCAAGTGTGCGGAGACTAAAGAACCGGCAATGGGCAGAAGTCACATCACATCTACCAGTCAACAGGTTGTCAGCAATTCATCGCTAGAATCAGGCGGTCTGTGTGGAGTGAATAGTCGACCACGCAGACCCTCGCTCATTAGTATATAGTAGATATAGGTGCTCTGCACGCCCAGCTGTCCCCATACCCAGGGCTGCTGCCATCTTCTTTAACATTAGATGTATTAACTAGATATATAATTATATTATAACAGTTCTTGAGCAGTGAGGGGCCGTCCCGCTGCTCAAGAGGCTCCCCTCCCCCCATGATTGACAGGGCCTGACATCTCGCCCGGTAGTTTAGCGGCACGTGCACAGTCACTGCTCCGGTGGCAGCAGCGGAGCCTCAGTGACAGGACCAGGCCAGAAGAACCATTTTAATAGTTTATTGATCCAGAAATTGCTACATTGAACCCAACAGTGACCACAATGCATTATACACAGAGGAACCAACACCTTAAATACACGCAGGCTTACCAACACCCTGAAGAAGTACAGGTACTCGGCCGCTCCGGAGTAGTTTCCACATTCGTACTGGAACTTGGCGTATCTGTAGAGCGTGTCCAGGTACTCCTGTCTGAACTGAAGAGAGGGGATTTACAAAAATGTCTCCCTCCTACAACATCTGCACTCTATGCCAAAAATATAGACAAAGGTATACTCCTTACCCCATGTTTATCAGCAAGGTGGTCAAAAAGCATCCGTCCATCCCTGAAAAGGAAGAAAAACGTGGCGGTTTAGTCAGGATAAGAAGTAATGGAAAGGTTAATTCCGACTAGTGAGGGTATGGCATCACTATGACTGGTGGGGGTGTGACCTCTGGAACGCCCACAGAGCCTTTAGGGCCCACTCACACGACCGTGTGAATGGGGCTGCATCTATTCCGCAATTTTGCGGAATAGATGCGGCCCCATTCATTTCAATGGGCGGCATTACATAAAAAAAATTATAGAACGTCCTATTCTTGTCCGCATATGCGGACAACAAGAGGCATTTTGTATGGGGTGCTGGCAATGTTTGTTCCTCAAATTGCGGAACACACACTGGCCGGCATCCGTGTTTTTGCAACAACAACACAGCCGTCTGAACGGCCCCTTAGTCTTTACCTGGAGCCACTGGAGAACTGCTGCAAGTGAATACGGCCATGCCGCTAGTGCCCTGCAGAGCCAGGGAAAGACTGAGGGGGTTGCTCTCAGAATCGGTGTGGGAGGTAGAGATCGGACCCCCAAACTGATGGCATATTGTAGTCATGTGTCACTTTATGAGCTAGGGATATCCCTATAAAGCTTACACTTTCATAATCCCTACTACTATACCGTAAGTGATGTCCGAGACAGAGATCAGTCCCTTAAAGGGGGGGGGGGGGTTTAGTTTCTGATCCAGACCAACTAAGAAAGTAATGCAGACACCGCGTCCTTGCAATCACTTCCATATTTCACTGGACGGTGCCCTGGGCTTAGCAGAGGGATCAGCAAACCATTTAGGCTAGGATCACATGTGTTTCCAGCACTCCAGTCAGGGATCTATTAGGGATCTTTCACTCAAGCAAGTTTTCCCTCTGGATGTGTGTAGTAAACACACAGCATCCAGACTGAATCTGGATCCATTGATTTCAATGGGTCTGTACACATGAGCGTTGTTTATCGCCAATTATCAGATGCAAAGCGTTTTTCACTGATGGTTTCTAGGAGATGGAAGGAATAATGCAAGTCACCAGGAAGGAATAATGCAAGTCACCAGTACATACTAAATGGTAAAACACTGGGTAACACTGACATGGAAAAGGACCTAGGAATTTTAATGAACAGCAAACTAAGCTTCAGAAACCAGTGTCAGACAGCTGCTGCCAAGGCCAATAAGATAATAGGTTGCATCAAGAGAGGCATAGATGCCCGTGATGAGAACACAGTCCTGCCACTTTACAAATCACTAGTCAGACCGCACATGGAGTACTGTGTACAGTTCTGGGCTCCTGTGAACAAGGCAGACATAGCAGAGCTGGAGAGGGTTCAGAGGAGGGCAACTAAAGTAATAACTGGAATGGGTGGACTACAGTACCCAGAAAGATTATCAAAATTATGGTTATTCACTTTAGAAAAAAAGACGACTGAGGGGAGATCTAATAACTATGTATAAATATATCAGGGGTCAGTACAGAGATCTCTCCCATCATCTATTTATCCCCAGGACTGTGACGAGGGGACATCCTCTGCGTCTGGAGGAAAGAAGGTTTGTACACAAACATAGAAGAGGATTCTTTACGGTAAGAGCAGTGAGACTATGGAACTCTCTGTCTGAGGAGGTGGTGATGGTAAGTTCACTAAGAGAGTTCAAGAGGGGCCTGGATGTATTTCTGGAGGGTAATAATATTACAGGTTATAGTTACTAGAGAGGGGTCGTTGATCCAGGGAGTAATTCTGATGCCTGATTGGAGTCGGGAAGGAATTTTTTTTTCCCCTAAAGTGAGGAAAATTGGCTTCTGCCTCACAGGGGTTTTTTGCCTTCCTCAGGATCAACTTGCAGGAAAACAGGCCGAACTGGATGGACAGAGGGCTTTTTTCAGCCTTATAAACTATGTTACTATTTTTTCTTCGTATGTATGAAAAATGCATTCTCCAGATACAATCAAGACATTAACCCCAACACACACGAATGTAGACAAAACTGACTGAACTTGCAAAACCATTAAAAAAAAAAAAGACGCTCCAGCATTGCCTTTACTGATTGAGTATTCAAGCATTTACCTGGGACATGTCAGAAGACCCACAAAAGCCCCAAAACACAACTTTTCCTAATGTCCATTACTACACCAGAATAATAATTCTGCAGGAGATACAATATTGTGCTGCATCGGTCGGTGCACCCACACACCACGCTGAAGCGGGTGCCACCCCTCACCACTGTGTAACACCTGAGCCGCAGCGCCATCTACAAGATGAACCCATGTGCCAAGTCCTAATAACTAAACTTCACTGGACGTACCCCCCCACACACTGATCTCCATCGCCTTCTCAGAGCCAACTTGTGAATTCCTTTCGGTTTGCTCACCGGGGATTTCCCGCCATCCCTAATTAACTTTAGCGAGCACTAAAAGCCTGCAATCTCATTAGCGAACTTTACAAGGTGACGTCCAGCAGCTCTTACGGTTCTCAAGGAGATCTCGATGCCTCGGAGCAGATGACTTGCACTTTGTAATACACTTCACCACTTACCGTCCTTACTGTAATTCTCACAGTCAGGCTAAACTCTACAAAGACGTCTCCAGAAGTATTTGAGATATTCCCTAAATACGACCAAACCGCATACAGTCTCCCAGTACCTGACTGGAAACTACTGGTCCAGGAAAGTATGAAGTCCTGGTGACTGCGCTGATATATATAGACTCATACGGGCCGTAATGCCTTACCTGCACCTATCGGGCAGTTACGGGATATAGCATTGATGTGCAGTAAATGTCCATATGGGAATAACACTCTGAAACCCATCGATCACATGACCTAGAAGCAGCTCAGCCCCATAGAAGTGAATGGGGCTGAGCTGCAATACCAGGCACAGCCACTATACAATGTACGGCGCTGTGCTTGGTGAGCGGCGATACTGCAACAGCTGATGCCTTCTGAAACGGCTGATCGGCGGGGGTCCTGAGTGTCAGACCTCCACTAATCAGACACTGATGGCCTATTCAGGGGGATCAGTATAAAACACTTGGAAAACCCCTTTAATTGTATATTGCTAGGACAGGGATCAGCAACCTCCGGCGCTCCAGCAGTTCCGAAACTACAACCCCCAGAATCCTGTTCTCACTTCTATGGGAGTTAGAAGAACAGCCAAGGACGTGTGCCTGCTGGGAGTTGTAGTTTCACAGCAGCTGGAGCGCTGAAGGTTGCTGAACCCTGTGCTAGGTCAGATAGGAGCTGGTCTCAGAGGTGGCACCTGCAGCCATCTCCAGAACGGCGACCCCGAAGTGGAGAGCAGCTGTGCATGCATGGTGCGCTCTCTATTAACTGCTATCGGAGCTCCGAAAATAGACGAGTGAGCACACCGTGCATGCTCCGCCACCTCTCCCATTCACCGCTATAGGACTGCCGGAAATAGTCCAGCCAGTGGTCAGCTATTGTCAGAGCACCCAGAGCTGTGAATAGAGGGTGGCTGCGCCTGCATGCATCAGGGCGTCGTGTTCTGGAGATAGGACCCACACCTATCTGACACTGATGGCCATGGCCGAGATGGGAATATTCCTTTAATTCCAATCCCTCCAACCAGAACAGCGGCCTACAAGCTGTATACTAGAATTGTCTTATGTATAATACAGGAGAACCACTTCAACCATTAATTGCAGTAAGGAGGCGGGGGAGGGGTGACATAATAAAGGGTGTATGTGGTCTGCACATGGCACAATGTCTACAACACCACGGGTTATTAAGCTGCTGAATGCTGCAGGCTCCGGACCATGAAAGGCAGACAATCTCCTATAACCTCGAATAATTGTCACTTCAGAAATACCAACATTTGGAGGCAA
>ONZH01005246.1:0-16265 GCA_900303285.1 Rhinella marina
CCGGCCATGTTTCAAGCTTTTGTTAATGACATCTTTAGGGATGTGTTGGGACTCTTGTCATTGTGTACATTGATGATATTTTGATCTTTTCCAAAGATATCCAGTCCCACAGGGACCATGTGCGCCTGGTCCTCAAGAGGCTTAGTGATAACTCCCTGTATGTCAATGCTCCTAAATGTTCCTTTGAGGTCGAAGAGATCGGGTTTCTTGGAGTTATTTTGTCATCCTCTGGTTTCCGTATGGACCCGGCCAAGGTGCAGGCCATACGAGATTGGGTCCAACCCCGGAACCTTAAGGCCCTTCAAAGGTTCCTGGGTTTTGCCAATTTTTATAGGAGGTTTATTAAGGATTTCTCCAAGATTGTGAAGCCCCTTACGGACCTCACCCGCAAAGGGGCCGATGTATCTAGGTGGGGAGATGATGCTGTCTCCGCTTTTTTCAACCTCAAGAGGGCGTTTACATCTGCCCCTGTCCTGGTTCAACCCGACCTGGACAGGCCATTTGTAGTAGAGGTAGATGCATCAGAGGTTGGAGTGGGGGCAGTGTTATCCCAGGGGTCCCCTTCTCTCACACACCTCCGACCTTGTGCCTTCTTCTCTAGGAAGTTCTCTAGTGCCGAGTTGAATTATGACATTGGCAACAGGGAGCTATTAGCTATCAAATTGGCTCTCGAGGAATGGAGACACTTCCTAGAAGGGGCCAGACATCCATTTGTGGTTCTTACCAACCATAAGAACCTGATATATCTGGAGAACGCTAAAAGGCTTAACCCCAGGCAGGCTAGGTGGGCCTTGTTTTTCTCGAGATTTAGGTTTACCATCTCATTTATTCCTGGCTCTAAAAACAGTCGAGCTGATGCGTTATCCAGGAGTCTGTGCCCTATCCAGCAAGAGGAGGCTAGTCCACCTCCTATTCTTCCCCAAGGGGTGGTGGTCGCCTCCACCAACGTCGAATGGGAGGTGATGAAATCGCAACACCTGGCCCCCACAGATACCCCTCAGGATAAACTATTTGTCCCAGTTCACCTGAGGCTCCGCATCATTCAGAGTTGCCATGACTCTGTCCTGGCTGGCCACCCAGGAATTAAAGGAACGTCTCATCTGATTAGGCGGGGGTTCTGGTGGCCTACTTTGAGACCGGATGTTGAGGCATTTGTCCGATCCTGTGAGGTGTGCGCCAGGAGTAAGGTACCTCGGTCTTCTCAGCCCGGGAAGCTCCTCCCCCTTCCCATCCCAGACCGACCCTGGTCGCACATCTCGATGGACTTCATCACCGATCTCCCGGTCTCTGAGGGCAAAACCGTTATCTGGGTTATTGTGGATCGGTTCTCCCGTCAGTGTCATCTCATTCCCCTTCCCCGGTTGCCCTCATCCCGGGATATGGTCAACATTTTTATCGATAATGTTGTCAGGTTGCATGGGGTTCCTTGTAGGATTGTGTCTGACAGAGGTACCCAGTTCATTTCTAGGTTTTGGAAATCCTTCTGCGGGCGTATTGGGATGGAGTTGTCCTTCTCCTCTGCTTACCATCCGCAGTCAAATGGTCTCACGGAAAGAACCAATCAGTCGTTGGAGACCTACCTTAGGTGTTTTTGTTCAGACAACCAGCTTGAATGGTGCAGGTACCTACCTTTGGCTGAGTTTGCCCTTAATAATAGGCATCATGAGTCTCTGGGTACGTCCCCCTTTTACTGTAACTTGGGGTTCCACCCCAGGTCCCCAGCCTTTCTTAAAGGTTGTGACGATATCCCGGGGGTCACTGAGACTACCAATCGGCTAAAGGAGGTATGGACTGGTATTCGTCGGCACCTCCAAAAAGCAGTTGACCAGCAGAAGGTTGCTGCTGATAAACACCGATCTCAGGGCGAGGTTTTGAGAGTTGGAGACCTGGTGTGGGTTTCCACTAAGAATCTCAAGCTTAAGGTTCACTGTATTAAGCTTGCCCCCAGGTTTATTGGTCCATACCCTATTCTGGAGGTAATCAATCGAGTTGCATTTAGAGTTAAACTCCCTGGGAATTTAAGGATCCCTAACGTATTCCACAGATCCCTCCTTAAAAAGGCTTGGGAGCCTTTGATACCCCACACTCCACCTGACCCTGTTATGGTCGATGGTCAGGAGGAGTATGAAGTTGAACAGATTGTTGATTCTCGGAGGGTTCAAAATTCTGTTCAATACCTGGTCCACTGGAAGGGTACGGGCCAGAGGAGAGGTCATGGGTTCCTAAAAAGCGTATCCATGCAGATAAATTGATTGCGGAATTTCATTCCAGATTCTGGTCAAACCGGGTGGTGAGAGCCCAGAGGTCTCTCCTCAAGGGAGGGGTACTGTCAGGTCTCTGGCCCCTCAGCGTGGCATCCCTTGCTCCTCGCTGGCCACGAGGGGCAGGGTGTCAACCCCGGGGTTCACATCCAGCAAGGGTTCGCGTTTCATGCGTGCATGTCATTCTATGAGACGCACTACACGTCCTGGTATTGCTGGAGACGGGACGCCGTCATTCCCAGCGCTGACGCTAGCCAGGGGTCCCGGGATGCCGGGGCTCCTAGCGTCAGCTGTTGCCAGAAAACCACTACCACTTTATTTCCTGAGTCAGGGAGGTGGGTGGGAGGTTTTCTCATTTTTCACCCACTCAGTCTTCACCTGAGCTTCCTTGGCCTGAGGGTGGAGATTGGGTGTGATGTCAGCAATGTCATGTGATCCCCGGAGGGCTATTTAAACTAGCTGTTTGCTCTCACACATTGCTGATTATTTCAGTTACTTTCAGTGCTGGAACTAAGCTATCTGGTGAGTGTTTCTCTTTGGTTATCTGCTTCAGCTTTGGTTCTGTGTTCTGCTGGTTCTCGTGTCCTGGTTTATGTTTTGACCTTGCTCTTGTCTCTAACCATTATACTGCATTTATCTCCCAGTACCCTATGGTAGTTTTTGCCCAACCGTGGTCGGTGTGCCCAGCCACCAGCCGCCTCGCTACTGGCACCTGGGAAGGGCTCTGCATAAGCCCCCCTTCCTGCTGAAAGCGGGTGAAGAGTACCCCGGCCCTCAAGGGTGTTCAGAGCGCGACGGCTTGCGCAAAGCGTGTCTGGTACGCCGCATTTGCTGACCACCAGTTCGGCTTTAGTTCCATAGCCTTACAACTATCAAACGCCTTAGCGGCGTCCAGGGAACAGATGACCTTATCCCCGGAATTATCTGTTGGAATTTGCAAGTTTAGATATAAGCGTCTAATATTAATTGCTGTAGACCTGTCCGGTAAAAATCCCGATTGGTCCTCATGGATAAGGGGGGATATAACCTTCGAGAGGCACATGGCCAGGACCTTAGCCAATATCTTAATGTCTGTAGACAACAAAGATATGGGCCGGTATGAGTCGGGGAGGAGGGGGTCTTTACCCGGTTTAGGAAGAACAATAATAATAGCCTCTTGCATAGACGCCAGGAGTGAACCTGTCTCTGAGGCTTCCTGGTAGACTGTCAGCAGCTGGGGCAGCAGAACCTCTCCAAACCTCTTATATATCTCCACTGGAAGCCCGTCAGTCCCCTGAGCCTTATTGTTAGCCATACAGGACACTGCTTCCTCTATTTCTAATAACTGTAGCGGACCATTAAGATATTCCCTATCAGCATCCGACAGCACAGGCAGGGATATCCCCTGTATATAGGATAATACCTCGTCTCTACTACAGATAAGCCGGGAGCGATACAGATCAGCATAGTAGGCACTAAAGACAGACACTATCGATTGAGTGTCCGAGACTTCTACACCATTCATCCCCCGCAAGGCAGAAACATATGCCGATGCCGATTGAGCCTTAGCCACAAGAGCTAGCAGGTGACCCGCCTTCTCCCCCTCGTCGTAATACTTCTGTCTCTGGAAGGATTGTTTAGTACGAGCCATTTCCACCACATGTGAGTTATATGCATTCTGAGCCTCCTTCCATACAGACAGCGACACCTGGTCACCCTTCTCCACATAACTTGACTCTGTGACCTCTACTCTGTCTTTAAGGAACTCCCCAAATTGCCTACTTTTAAGTTTAACCCTACTAATTCCCTGAATGAGCGCCCCCCTAAGGCAAGCCTTCATGGCGTCCCACACCACCCCATTGGCTGCAGAGCCTATATTCAGACTGAAGTACTCCTGTACTGTATTACTGATATACGGACAGTCAATCACCTGTAACCAGAAAGAGTTAAACATCCATAACCGTCCAGAAGGGGGCACCAGAGGGGAGGACGACAGCCGCAAGAATAAAAGGGAATGGTCTGACAGAGCCCTAGGTAAGTATTTCACTTCTATCACCTGTCTGCTCACAAACTCGGTTCCCAGAGCCAAATCTATGCGAGATAAGGCCTAATGTGAACCAGTATAGCAGGAAAACTGCTGCACTATGGGATTATGGACACGCCACATGTCTATTAGAGACAGTTCCTCCAACAATCTGCCAAAGGTAGACACAGGACTACCAGCATCTGATTGCCTCCCCCCGTATCAATCCCAGTAAGGATGGATGGTGTTATTGAAGTCTCCCACTATAATAACAGGTACATCAGGGTGATTGTCAATAAATGCTAGGGCACCTTGTAACACCACACTACTGTAAGGTGGGGGTATATATAGTGATATTAGTAAGTACTCCTGTGTAAAAATCGTGCAGTGTAAGCAGATAAAGCGACCCTCAGGGTCCACGCTAGAGGAGTGCATCTGGAAAGGAATAGATTTATGTACCAGAATGCTGACCCCCCTAGAGTGGCTGGACAGTGTCGAGTGATAGGCCTGACTCATCCAAGATCTATGGAACGCCCGTGCTCCCTCCTCTATAAAGTGAGTCTCCTACAGACACACAATAGCGGGGAAGTGAGGGCGAAGATAATCCAGCACAGCAAAGCGCTTTGACGGATCACCCAGGCCACGCACATTACAGCTCACAATGTTAAATACACTAGCCATACTGAGACATTAAAGACATAGGTCGACTGAGGACGTGGCAGGGTACGCACCTCCTAAGTAGACATGGCCACATGGCCACATAATGCACATATTTAAAGTAGATGTTACATATATACAGCATCAAAAGGGACAGAACCAAAAAATACCCCTGGAAGAAAAAACAGCAACAGGACAAAAAAAAACAAGATTTTTAGCCTGCGTAACAGCCTTTAGCAGGCCAAGGCACCAGTCCTCCTGTAAACCGGATGTAAAATACATCAAACAAAACCAATTATGTCATCCAGGCGAGACTATAGCCCGCATTAATGAAAGGATACTGATGCTCCATGGGTAGTCCAATAACAGAACTTTAAGAGGGACAGCGTCCCCAACAGACACTCAGTGCAAACCGAGGGCGCAGACTTGGAACAAATGGAAGGCCTTCATCTCTCCTCCTGACGCAGTTGTCGCTCATGTTGGTCGATCCATGCAGCCGCATCTTTCGGTGCCTTGAAGAAATGAACGGATCCCAAGGCCGCCACACGCAGTCGCGCCGGGTAGAACATGGAATAGGACACTTGCAAGGAACAAAGTCGCCGCTTGATATCCACAAAGTGGCTCCTCTTCTTTTGGACCTCCGAAGAAAAGTCCTGAAAGAACGCAATTCTCTGCCCATTAAGAGTAATATCAGGGCGATTTCTGGCCACACGCAGGATAGCATCCCGATCTTTATAATGAAGCAATTTAATCAGGACAGGGCGCGGGGGTGCCCCAGGCGGTAACGGTCTAGTAGGGACCCGATGCGCCCGCTCCACAGCATACAATGGGGACAGCACATCCGCTCCAAACACCTCCTTCAGCCAATTCTCAAAGTAGGACGTAGAATCCTGTCCTTCCACTTTTTCAGGGACCCCTAAGAGTAGTACATTGTTACGTCTAAGGCGATTTTCTAGATCGTCGGTCTTGGCTATCAATGCTGAAATCTGCTGCTCATGGGTGCGGGATGTTCTGGTCAGAGGGGGCAGCTTATCTTCTACCTCACTGACACGGCTCTCCACCTCCACCATTCTTTCATTAACTTTCTGTATGTCATGGCGTATGAAGGAGAATTCTTGCTTCAGAGATCCCATTTGTTGCTGTAACGTTGTTAGTGCCACTCCACACTGTGTGACAGCCCTGAAAACATCTTTCATTGTGGGCTCCTCACTTTGGGGTGTATCATTACCCCCCTCCAGTACAGTGGCCTCCTCTGCTCCTGCCATATCTCTCTCCATACCTTGTGCCTCACTTATAGCTGTCACACCCTTCTCTCTTCCAGACTCCTCCACAGGCATCTCATCCTCCCTATAGAGCTGTGGTGGCCCCTGTAACTTCTGTGAGGCTTTGATCCCCTCCAGGGCTCGCGCTGCTGCCTGTGAGCCTCCTGCCCTGCTGGACTTTTTCAAAGCCATGAGCGCGCCGGCGCCATCTTGTGCGCCACGCTCCATACCCCCCGCCGTCTCCTTACTCTGTTTTGTGGCTCCTCCGGCCATGGGACCGCTGCTGGGCTACACTGGGCAGGTAAGGGGCACTTTTAACAGGGGCACAGCTATTCCTGGCAGCTGTCTGTAGCCCACGGAGCAGGATACAGTGCCTGGATAGCGGGATCTCTCGCTCGTAGCTGCCGCTTACATCCCGGTCAGGCCACGCCCCTCTTCCTCTCTTGCATTTGTGTTTTGTGGATGACCAGCCTTCTTGGGGGACTTGAATTAGTTTGTGGTGTTATAAAGATGCAGTATTCTAGAACTCACAAACTTGTAACGACCAACTTCTCTTGCTATGGCTGATAGGGTCATCCCTTTGGCCTTCATCTTGACAACCTGCTGACGGAGAGTTTCAGTCACTTTCGAACGGCTTTCCATCTTGCAGTGAAAACTGGAAAGTTAGGCTGCCAGTTTAATAGAGTTTCCTGAATCCAGCCTCTGGCAAAACGATGTATATCAGACAATTTTTAACCTGTGATTCCACCCATGTATTTTATCTGTTACAGTGCCCCTGCCTTTTACTTTATGTGGGTGAGACTACATGGGATTTGAATCAACACAGATATTCGATTAGGAAGAAAAAACTACACTTACCAGTCTCCAAACGTTTTGTGGAAGCGAAACACACAGAGAAGGATCTCAGATTTAGAATCCTGGAACAAGTACCCCCTTTGAGACGAGGTGGCGATAGGATAGCTTTGTTAAAAAAAGGGAATTATTTTGGATCTATACATTTCAGACCCTTAAACCCAAGGGTCTGAATGTACAATTTAAGGTTCTTTAGCCATCTTCTGTTTTAGTATGTTACATACAAGGGCTGTCCTTTTTATTTGATTCTCATACTACAGTCTATTCCCATTCAAATTCTCCTGGTGTATGAAAAACATGTGCTATTATTTCTTGTTTATGCATATTATTCTTAATTCTGTTTTCTTTTGTTCTCTTTTAGATTATATCATCATTGCTACCTCTGCAAAAACAGTCACATCGGATGCTGGACCCCAAGATCCTAATGGCGTTGATTGTTTTTATTTTTTTTTTTTCTCTGAAACCTATGAAGTTATTTTGGTCCGTGCTTTGTCTTGGCTTCTGTCCTCTCCTGTCCCTTCTGGGACACGGGTTGACGGGATCCGGGACAATATACAGTAAGGTGCACCCGTATGTCAGATTGGCATTGCCTTGAAGTGGGACAGAGCCCCGGACCACGTAATTGTGGTACCGGGACTCGGTGCCCTAATAGGATGGGGGGCTTCATTATATGGGTGACTCCCGGGTGATCCCTCCGCCCCAAGGTATAATATGGCGGGGGAGTTCGTTGGTTGAGTGGCAGATAATACAGTGCCCTGCTTTATGCTGGACACCATGGTCTGTGCACCTAATCAGGGATCGTGTCGTTGTTTGCTTCTGGACAATTTCCCTGTTCCAGCTTATACGTTCCAGCTTGCCTGATACGCTATTCCACTCCTGTGGTGTACACCTTTAAGTTTCCATTGTTGTCATGGTCTCCTTGGTGACGCTTTACCTGCCCCTTTGTAGGCTGGCGGCGCCACTGTGTGGGCAGACACATGCGCAGTATACACTGCCTTTCCGGCGGCCATCTTCACTAAGGTTTCCCAGTACTGGTTTGGTATTCCTGCGATCTGCGAGATCTGATTGAGCTGCGCATGCGCGCTTCTTTTTTCCCCACGCCGAGATGATCTTATGGATGTAGATATATATATACAGTCATGGCCAAAAGTTTTGAGAATTATACAAATATTAATTTTTACAAAGTCTACTGCTTCAGTTTTTATAATGGCAATTTGCATATACTCCAGAATGTTATAAAGAGTGATCAGCTTAACAGCAATTACTTGCAAAGTCAATATTTGCCTAGAAAATGAACTTTATCCCCCAAAACACATTTCAACATCATTGCAGCCCTGCCTTAAAAGGACCAGCTAACATCATTTCAGTGATTGCTCCATTAACACAGGTGTGGGTGTTGATGAGGACAGGGCTGGAGATCAATCTGTCATGATTAAGTAAGAATGACACCACTGGACACTTTAAAAGGAGGCTGGTGCTTGGCATCATTGTTTCTCTTCTGTTAACCATGGTTATCTCTAAAGAAACACGTGCAGTCATCATTGCACTGCACAAAAATGGCCTAACAGGGAAGAGTATCGCAGCTAGAAAGATTGCACCTCAGTCAACAATCTATCGCATCATCAAGAACTTCAAGGAGAGAGGTTCCATTGTTGCCAAAAAGGCTCCAGGGTGCCCAAGAAAGACCAGCAAGCGCCAGGACCGTCTCTTAAAAGTGTTTCAGCTGCGGGATCGGGCTACCAGCAGTGCAGAGCTTGCTCAGGAATGGCAGCAGACAGGTGTGAGTGCACTGTGAGGCGGAGACTCTTGGAGCAAGGCCTGGTCTCAAGGAGGGCAGCAAAGAAGCCACTTCTCTCCAGAAAAAACATCAGGGACAGACTGATATTCTGCAAAAGGTACAGGGAGTGGACTGCTGAGGACTGGGGTAAAGTCATGTTCTCTGATGAATCCCCTTTTCGATTGTTTGGGACATCTGGAAAACAGCTTATTCGGAGAAGACGAGGTGAGCGCTACCACCAGTCTTGTCTCATGCCAACTGTAAAGCATCCTGAAACCATTCATGTGTGGGGTTGCTTCTCAGCCAAGGGAATTGGCTCTCTCACAGTCTTGCCTAAAAACACAGCCATGAATAAAGAATGGTACCAGAAGGTCCTCCGAGAGCAACTTCTCCCAACCGTCCAAGAGCAGTTTGGCGATCAACAATGCCTTTTCCAGCATGATGGAGCACCTTGCCATAAAGCAAAGGTGATAACTAAATGGCTCAGGGAACAAAACATAGAGATTTTGGGTCCATGGCCTGGAAACTCCCCAGATCTTAATCCCATTGAGAACTTGTGGTCAATCATCAAGAGACGGGTGGACAAACAAAAACCTACAAATTCTGATAAAATGCAAGCATTGATTGTGCAAGAATGGACTGCTATCAGTCAGGATTTGGTCCAGAAGTTGATTGAGAGCATGCCAGGGAGAATTGCAGAGGTCCTGAAGAAGAAGGGTCAACACTGCAAATATTGACTTGCTGCATTAAAGAGGCTCTGTCACTAGGTTTTAACCTATGTATTTAAATACATAGGTTAAAACCCCTTAACTAGTACATTAAAAACATACCTTTATTGCAGAGTACAGCGCAGCGGTTGTTCTGGAAAACGAAGTTTAAACCGTATGTTAATGAGCCTTCGGAGCACCGGGGGGCGGGCTCTTTCTTCCTGAGCACCGCTTCTTCACCGCCCCCCGGGTCCCGAGGCTCTCCCCCATGGCGAAGTCCACGCCCCTCTTGAAATAGATTGACAGCGCTAGGCCGTTCGGCCTAGCGCTGAAATCCCGCGCCTGCGCAGTTTGATCTTAATAAGCACAGTGATGTCACAGTACACCTGTGCAAACAAGGCCTGGGGGACTAAGATAAGGCTAGGGGCTACACTGAAAAGGGCCAGTGGCGCACAGATAAGGGGTAAGGGGCAGGGTCACAAGCAAGGTCCTGGGGGGGAAGGGGGGGGGGGGTGAGGGGTGCACAGATAAGGGCCAGGGTGGCGCACACAGGGGGCAGCAGAGACGACAACCAGAGAGGCACAGACAAAGAGGAAGGGGGGCACAGATAAGGGCCCAGGGGCGCAGACCAGGAAGAGGCGTACAAAGACAAGGGCCAGATCCCAGGGGTGCAGACAGGCAAAGCCAAAGGCCCGCAGATAAGAGCCAGGGGCTGCATTGAAAGGGCCAGGGTGGTGCACAGAGCAGGGTCAAAAGCAAGGTTGCGGGGGGGGGGGTTTGAGGTGCGCACAGATAAAGGCACGGGTGGCATTAATAGGTTCTTCTTTATTTTGGCGAGGTATCAGTATCAAGTATCATTATACTTTTTTACGTATCGGTATTGAACTAAAAATTCTGGTATCGTGACAACCCTAGGTGGCAGTAGCCACAGGCAACAGCATGCGCCGCTGGGGCAGCTCATGCTGTTGCCCTTATGGGCTTATGCCCCCCCATTTTCATTGGTGGCAGTGGCCAAGGGCAACAGCATGCGCCGCTGGGGCAGCGCAAGCTGTTGCCCTTTTTAATAGGTATAAAGTTGAAGAAAATCAGTGGTGGCTAGTGGTGACTGACAACCACATGCGCTGCAATGGCAAAGCATGTGGTTGTCAGCCAGGAACAATATAATGTAATATTCCTAAAGTTGAAAAATCATTGGTGGCAGTGTGATTAATAGTATAAATATACACACCTATAAATAAACTAATCGTTGGTTATAGTGGGAGCATTATAGAGAGGGAATTGGGGGAGAAAATATACTTACCAGTGGAAGATCGATCCCGCAGACGCTGACCACCGCCCTGCTCGCTGGCTCCGTCAAACAGCTGATAAGAGGCGCGCGCCGTCACTTCCGGGTTCAGCGAAGTGACGGCGCGTGCGCACAAGGATAGAAGCGCTTGCAGTGTTCGGCACTGCAAGCGCTTCTGCGCATGCGCCGGCAAGATCAAACTGCGCAGGCGCGGGTCAATCTATTTCAAGAGGGGCGTGGACTTCGCCATGGGGGAGAGCCTCGGGACATAACGGTTTAAACTTCGTTTTCCAGCACAACCGCTGCGCTGTACTCTGCAATAAAGGTATGTTTTTAATGTACTAGTTAAGGGGTTTTAACCTATGTATTTAAATACATAGGTTAAAACCTAGTGACAGAGCCTCTTTAACTCATTCTAACTGTCAATATAAGCTTTTGTTACTCATAATATGATTGCAATTATATTTCTGTATGTGATAAAAACATCTGACAAACACACATAAAAACCAGAGGGCAGCAGATCATGTGAAAATATAATATTTGTGTCATTCTCAAAACTTTTGGCCATGACTGTATATATTACTATCAAATCATGAAGTACAACTGTGTAACTGTGACCTCCACAGCAGCTAGGGTGGCCACTGTCTTCACCCCAGAAAGCCGGACCTCACCGGCCATGCCCCCAAACGTGAAGCCACCCCCCGGTCCCAATGAAGCCACACCCCTAAACATGAGGCCACACCCCTTGGCTCCATAAATACACATAGGAAAAGCTGGGTGAGCGTGAGCTACTGAAAGGGTAGACATCCCTGTGTCGTCCAGGTACTGCTCCAGACGTCTGGCTACCCTAACATCAGCCTGCCCCTAGAGCCGGTTTTAGGCTGGACAGTCCGGCTTTCAGACTCCCTGTCCTCCGTCATGTGCAGGGCCTGGACGGACGCAGGGATGTCCTTTTGAACAAAATCCTAGTAGAAATAGGAAACAACAAAGATGGCACTGCACTCCAAAAATCCTATCCAAAGACAGATAAAATGGGAAGAGGTAATGGTGGTGCTCTGCTGGATTTTTGTGAAGGAAGTCCCATATAGCAAATGCGAATGAATAAAGACAACCAGCGGCACTCACCAATCTTCAAGCTTTATTCAATACGAGGATGCCAGCGTCTCGTTCGCTGGATGATGGGGGCGGACAGCACGCCTGCAGCGTACGCCAGTAACAGCGACGGCCGTTTCGCATGTAACTCGCACTTCGTGAGGCTGAAAGAGACGTAATCACGTCTCACGCTATATGGCGTACAGGCCCCTCCCATACGTACGCAAACGAGATGGGCGTACAAAAATACACCATAATAGCGAAAGACAGTACATAAATATACGTTACATTAAAAACAACGAACATCATAATAAACATCATTATAAAAACACACTCATGTCATTCTTATCATTAAGTCCCAAAGGATCCATTGCTTGTGTCCTCAATATCCACCTCGCCTCTCTTCTCAGTATCGTAAGTATACGATGTCTATCGCCACCCTGTGGTGGACATGGTACTATTTCCAGTCTGGTGAACTTTAATGCCTTAAAGGGTTTCTGTCATCAGGTTTCACCATATTAAACCGGATGACATTTGCAATGTGCAAATGTCACCTGAGGTCTAATATGGTAATATTTTCAAGATCTGTGTCCCCGTTTTTTTAAAAAGAAACTTTTGTAATATGCAAATTAACCTTACTAGGTGCAGGGGGCGGTAACCCTGCACCTAGTGGCGCCGTTTTCCCCACCTCCAGGAACGCGTTATCGCCGATGATTGACAGGGCCAGGCAGCTCCCTCTATCTGCTGCTGGCCCTGTCAGTGCTGCAAATCCTGTGCCTGCACCGTGTGTCCTTCATTCGGCGCAGGCGCAGTGAGTGCAGCTGGCTGCCAGGCTCCTGGCTTCCTCACTGCGCCTGCGCCGATGACGTCACACTACACCCGGAAGAGAAGGCTGCGCAGTCCCCCTTTGCCTGCCAGTGGTAGTATTGAGACTTTTTAGGGCTATTAAATGGTTACAGTCTCATGATGAGTATGTCATCAAACCGGCAGACAAGGGGGGAAACGTGGTGATTATAAACCGAGAATACTACCTATCCGAGGCCCATAGACAACTGGATAATACTGAAGTATATGAGGTTCTAAAGGGGGATCCCACATTTAAAATATCTGGTGGAGTTAGGAGTCTTCTGCGTAAGTATGTGGAATGTGTTTTTTTTTATCAAAGAAGGCGGCTGAACGGTTATTGTTCCCCTATCCGGCAAAACCTTCTTGGTATTTCTTACCGAAAGTTCACAAGTCACCGGTGAACCCTCCTGGCCGCCCCATTGTTGCGGGCATAGGTTTGGCTACCGAGCCTCTGTCTAAATATGTTGACTGGTTGTTGAGACCTATTGAAGAATATACCGGCATATCTCAGGGACACAAATGATCTCCTCCTCTCACTGGAATCGTTCCAGTGGCAGGAGGGGTATCAACTCGTGTCCCTGGATGTCGAAAGCCTCTATACCCGTATCCCGCAAGAGGAAGGTGTGAGGGCCGTTGGTGAAATATTACAAGGCACGAATAAAAGTGAGGTATTTGTTAATTTTGTTGAGGAGGCCCTTTGATGTATACTAAAAAACAACACTTTTAGGTTCGGTGAGGTTCGGGACGGCCATGGGGACACCAGTGGCTTGTACTTTGACAAATCTCTATCTGGCCCGTTTTGAGGATAGATATGTCTATAATGTTTGTAATCCTTTTCTCCCCTGGATACGTCTTTACCTCCGATTTGTTGACGATATATTCATAATATGGTCTGGCAATTTACAACAGTTTTCAGTTTGCTAATTATTTAAACGTGAGTAACACTATGAACATGAAATTCACTTATGTGTTTGGGGGCGCCTGTTTGGAATTTTTGGATGTGTCTCTGTCTATGGTGGATGGCAGGTTGGTGGACGAGGGTTTCCGTAAGCCCACGGCGACAACCTCGCTACTCCACCATTTCAGTTACCATCCACAGTACGTTAAAAAAGCGGTCCCTTTTGGACAATTTATCAGACTAAAACGCATTAACTCCACACAGGAGGGATATGAAAGACAGGCGTCAGAATTAAAGGAGAGGTTATTGCCACGAGGGTACCCCAGATTTTTGCTTGAGGAAGCCACGGAAAAAGCCTCTAAGGCCTCTAGGAGGGACATACATAGAGGCGACAGTGGTAAGCGGAATAAAGAGGAAAAAAATCCCATGGGTTGCTCTTTCTCCTTTAAGTATGGTCCCATGTCTGACAAGATAAAAAGAGTCATTGAAGATAACTGGGAGATAATTCAGAGAGATGACTCCCTAAAAGGTCTAATTAGTGATCGACCCCTAGTGTCCTTTAGGAGGACACATACACTGCGTAATTTATTAGTTCGCAGTAGATACAAAGAGAAAGAAAAATGCACTTGGCTTAATGAGTTTTCACCAAATGTCCACCACAGGGTGGCGATAGACATCGTATACTTCTAAGAAGAGAGGCGAGGTGGATATTGAGGACACAAGCAATGGATCCTTTGGGACTTAATGATAAGAATGACATGAGTGTGTTTTTATAATGATGTTTATTATGATGTTTGTTGTTTTTAATGTAACGTATATTTATGTACACTCTTTCGCTATTATGGTGTATTTTTGTACGCCCGTCTCGTTTGCGTATGTATGGGAGGGGCCTGTACGCCATATAGCGTGAGACATGATTACGTCTCTTTCAGCCTGACGAAGCGCGAGTTACGCGCAAAACGGCCATAGCTGTTACCAGCGTACGCTGCAGGCGTGCTGTCCGCCCCCATCATCCAGCGAACGAGACGCTGGCATCCTCGTATTGAATAAAGCTTAAAGATTGGTGAGTGCCGCTGGTTGTCTTTCTCTATTCATTCGTATGTCCTTTTGAACAGCTTACTCTCAGACAGTAGCACTGTGCTGTCTGAGCATGAGCTGCAAGGAGAAAGTCACTCTCCCTCCCACCCCTGCAGCTGAAAGAAGTTGATTTTGACCTTTTTTTCAATCCCCGTCGGCTGCGGAGTGGAAGAGTGCATGGCATGACCGAGTCAGGGCGTGGCTTAGTTGGACCAGGGGGTGGGGCTTTTAAGTTCTTTTGAGGGTGGCCTGAATTACAGGTCGATGCCATAGTAATTTATTAGGAAACACAGTGGGTAACAGTGGAAGAAAACATCTTTTGTTACTACTAAACGGTAAATATGTGAAATTTACATTATATTAGGTAATGATTGATGATGAATTAGTCTAAAACAAAAGGTATATTTATGGTAACCGGAATACCCCTTTAACAGTGTTATCCACAGCTTTCTGTCCCTTTAAAGCAGCCCTACAGCAGTGAAGGAAAATGGCTGGGTTGTTATGGAAACCTAGTGTGAAACTCTTTGTGTGGAGACTAACTGCCTGCGAGCTTCTATTGGCTGATCAGGGTCATGTGACCAGGCTTCTATTGGCTAATGCATTTTTTGGAAATATCTCAGGAAAAGTACGTCCTGGAGAGCGGAGATCTATTGTAAAACCTTTCCGGACACCTGATGTACCTGTGTGCCAAATTTCGTGATTGTAGCTGCGATGGTGCGGATTCCTTTAGCGGACATACACACATACATACATACAATCAGCTTTATATATTAGATATATATAGAGAGAGAGAGAGAAAAAAAAAAATTAAAATTATATAAATAAATTTTAGTAAGGCCCCATTCACACGTCCATATGTGTGCACATCCTGGAAAACGGTCAGTTTTTTGCGGATCCGTTGTTCCGCAAAAAACTCAGTTTTTCCAGGACATCCGTTCCGTTTTTCCGTAAAAAACGGAAAGGATGTATCCATATGTCATCCGTTTTTTGCGGATACGGAAGGATGAATTACATCTTTTTTTTTCACCCCTCCTGGAACGGAATCCGCAAATACAGATGACATGCGGATGCCTTTCCGCATGTCTTCCGCATTTTTTGCGGATCCATAGACTTTCATTGTGCTACGGACCGCAATTCGGGAGAAAAGTAGGACAGGAGGATTTCTGTTTGCGGATCCGCAAAACGGAACGGAACAGATTAACGGATGCGGACAACATACGGTGCAATGTCTGCAGATTATCAGGACCCATTGAAATGAATGGATCCGCAAAATATCCGCAAAAACCGCCCGCAATTGCGGAACGGATGCGGATAGATTGCGGGTGTTTTAAACGGACGTGTGAATGGGGCCTAATTATATTAATTATAATGCACAGTTGAATGCTCTCATCTATCACCTATAATTAAAATTATTGTATGTATATATATATACCGTATTTTTCGCTTTATAAGACACACCCGAAGATAAGACTCACCCCAGATTTTAGAGTAGGAAAATGAGAAAAAAATACTTTTCATCGGACCTCATATCAGACCCCCATAAATTCAG
>ONZH01005247.1:0-54616 GCA_900303285.1 Rhinella marina
AAAGCTTCTACAAAAAGTTTACACAGGTGCTCAAAATGGGGTGTCCGGAGTCCACCCTTAAAAGGGGGGTACTGTCACATCTGGGCGCAGAGCGCCGCTACACTCATCCCGTCGGCGAGGCCGCCCCCTCGGCGGTTGCTGGCGAATCCTCTATACAAGAGTATGCTGCAGTGATTCCAGCAGTCGTTTTTGGCAGACTCTGCAGTAGCTGGTGCTCTCGCCCCCTCTAGGGAGTGGCAGCCGGTACTGCAGCTCCTATACCTTCTGTCAAACCTCATCAGTCCAGCACCTGAGCCTCATCCAGAGGCCTGTTTAAGGCCCCTTTCACACGAGCGGGAGACTCGCATGTCTCCCGCAACGCATCTACAGGGCTGGACTCGGCACGGACAGGGATCGCATATAATGCTATGCGATCCCTGTCCGTGCCGAGTCCAGCCCTGTAGATGCGTTGCGGGAGACATGCGAGTCTCCCGCTCGTGTGAAAGGGGCCTTAGGCAGCTCTGTGCACCTGACCAATGCCAGAGTATCAGGTCTTTTCTCCAGTGTACTCCAGCTCTTCAGTCGTCTCCTGTTTGGCTTCTGTTATCCAGTCTTCAGTTCACTCCTGGTCTCTTCTAGCCTGTTGGTGATCCGGTCGTCGGCTGATTCCTCTCCGCTTCCAAGTGGCAACGTGACCTGCAGGTTCCCGGCCGCACAAGTCCAACCTGCCTTGTGGCGGGCTCTGGTGAAAACCCGGGGGCTTGTTAGATTCCGCACGCCAGTACTTGTTAGTACTACGGAAGCTGGCAAGACGTAGCTATATCCAGCCAGCAAAGCTAGTGACATAGAGGCTCGCAGGCCCTTAGCCTCCACACACACAAACACACACACAGTTTCACACCAGGTTCCCATAACAACCCAGCCATTTTATTTCACTGCTGTAAAGTCAACTTTAAAGGGGCAGGGTGCTGTGGATGAAACTGTAAAAGGGGTATTCCGGTTACCATAAATATAACTTATGTTTTAGACTAACTCATCATCAATCATTACCTAATATAATGTAAATTTCACATATTTACCATTCAGTAGTAATAAAATATGTTTTCTTCCACTGCTACTCACTGTGTTTCCTCAGTAAATTACCATGACATCAACCTGTAGTTCAGGCCACCCTCAAAAGAAGGACTTAAAAACCTCGCCCCTAGGTCCTGCTAGGCCACGCCCCCTCATACTCCGCAACCGACAGGGATTGAAAAAATGAAGGTAAAAATCAACTTCTGTCAGCTGCAGGGGTGGGAGGGAGAGTGACTTTCTTCCTGCAGCTTATGCTCAGACAGCACAGTGCTGCTGTTTAAGAGTTAGCTGCTCAAAAGGACATCCGTGTGTCTGTTCAGGCCCTGCGCAGGGCGGAGGACAGGGAGTCTGAAAGCTGGACTGTCCGGCCTAGAACCTGACCTCTGGCCACCCTAGAGGCAGGCTGCTGTGGAGGTCACAGTTAAAGGGGAGGGCACTGTGGATGTTACTGTTAAGGGGGCAGGCTCCTCTGGAGGTCAATGTTAAAGGGGCGGGCACTGTGGAGGTCACTGTTAAGGAAGGAGGGGACTGTGGAGGCCACTATTAAAGGGGCGACAGGGTACTGTGACGTCACTCTTAAGGGAGCGGGGTACTGTGAGGTCACTGTTAAGGGAGTGGGGTACTGTGACAGTCACTGTTAAAGGGGCAGTTGTGGAGGTCTCTGTTAAAGGGGCCAGGAATGGTGGAGGTCAGTTAATAGGGTGTAAGTGTTAAGGGGTGAGTGCTGTAGAGGTCACTGTTAAGGGGGTGGGCCCCTGTGGAGGTCACTGTCAAGGGGGCAGGCTGCTGTGAAGGTCAACGTTAAGGGGATGGGCTGCTGTGGAGGTCCCATTTTAAGGAGACAGGGTACTGTGGGGGGGTCAGAGTTTAGTGGTGGGGGTCTGTGGAGGTCAATGTTAAGGAGGCGGGGTGCTGTACAGGTCACTGTTCATATATTTTAATGACACACACAAACATTAAATGAAATAGATGAAATATACCTGGGCGAGGTCGGGTCCTTCAGGAAATAAAAAGTGGTCAAAAAGTATTATGTATCTCAAAATGATACCAATAAAAAGTACTTCATCCCATAAAAATCAAGACTTCACACAGCTCTGTAGGATGAAAACTAAAAAAAGTTATTGGTCTTCGGATGCAGCAATGCAAAAACATTTTCACATTTTTTCTAAAGTGGTTTTATTATGTAAAAGTAGTAAAATCTCTGTAATTGTACTGACCCAGATAATAAAGTTATGTTATTTATGGCGAAAAATGAGTGCCGTATTTATAACATAGAAACTCAACGACAATATTGTTGTTTTTCAATACCCCCAGAAAGAGTTAATAAAAGTTAATCAGTAAGTTATGTGCACTCAAAATGGTGACATTAAAATCTACAACTTGTCCTGCAAAAAAACAAGCCCTAATCTAGCTACTTGAGGGAAAAATCAATAGTGACTCTGTTGTGCATGGCAGTAGAGATGAGCAAATCATGCAAAATTTTATTCGCTGAACATTCGCCGAACTTTTCCTAATTCGACGAATAGATTTGTTGAATTTGCGTACAAAATATACGTAATTATATGACTTTTAGCAAACATTCGTGCACTAATAACGAACGTTCAGGTAAAAAGGGTACGCAACCTCTTCTCTTCAAATCTATTCGGCGAAGCTGCATGCAAATCATACATTATTATGTGGTGTCTTGCGAACATTTGCGCACTAATAACGAACATACAGTTGTTAAAGGTACGCAACTTACGTGAAAACGTACGCATGAGCGTACAAATTGCGTACGAAAATGACGGGCTTTGCTGGAGAGGAATGGTGGAGCAGGAGGAACGCTCTGAGTCTGACCCCTGGCTACATATGGATACTGTATCAGCAGATGACAGCAGATCATCCGGCTGAGACTGAAATGAGCGTGCCATCCACTCCACTACCTCATCCACTTTCTCCTCCACTACAATTTTGCGCCTTGGTGGGTTAGCCTTGTGGAACAACGGCCAAGTATTGCGAATACTACTAGTAGATGCTCCGGCTACAGGTCCTTTGGCACTACTGCCCTGTCCCACCTTCTCCTTTTTTATAGAGCTCGAGGTCTGGCTGGAATTGGACCCCTTTTGCTTATCCATTCCAGACATTTTTCAATTCACTCTGGGGCCCTGCAGCTGGTCTTTGTCCCTGTATCTCCCTGTCTCTCCCTATCTCTCCCTGTCTCTCTCTCCCTGCCTGATTAATTACTAGCCCTGAACTGGCCCTGCACTTGCCCTGAAGTATCAATGATATGTGTAATATGAAATCCCAGAGCAATTACACCCCAATTTTCACAAAACAAGTCTCAGAGTCTCAGAACTTCACACACAGTGCTTCTGCTCGTCTCAGCAGTCGCAGCAGAAGTGATGCGTCACTGGCTTACCAAGCCTGAGCCAATCAGAGCAAGCTCTGCCCACTAGGTCAGGTGACCGCTTTCTTCCTGGGCTTTTGCGCACGATAAACGAACTAACAGTAAAAGTTTGCTAATGAATTTAATTCGTACGCAACAGTGTATAGAGTAACTTATACGTAGAAATAGCGTATAATTTATAGGATAACTACGTAGCGAATGCGTACAAAGCCAAAGCGAATCACCTAATATTCGGATTCGCTTCGCAGCTGAAAATTTCCAAGATTCGATACGAATCAACGAATCGGCAAATAGATTCGCTCATCTCTACATGGCAGCATACTTTTTCTGACCTCTAGAACCTTCTTTGCACCTAAGTACCTTGCAGGTATTACCTCAAAATAGCCCTCCCCTTGGGCACTTGACATTTATGGATTACTGAAATAAATGGACAATTTTAAGGGCTGTGTGAGTGCTGCTATAGTTCTGTCCTCCACTTGATATTCACTTAAAGGGGTTGTCCAAGTTATTTTTTTGTCATTTGTATGTTTCCAACTAATCAAATATAACAGCTTTTCCAGCACTTTGTGCTTCTAAACTTGCCGGTTTCTCAGATTTCACTCAGTGTCACATGACCTGTGATGTCAGCTTCTCTGTCTGCTCTTCTGATATTCGTGCACAAGCAGATAAGAGTCTGTACACAAGACATCACTGTGCTGTCCATGCCCCCCTGCTCTGCCGGCTCCTGCTCTCTGCTCTCTCCCTGGATTCTTTCAGATAAAAAATTAACCCCTTCAGCCAGAACACACTGAGGGCTCAAGGCTTTACAACAGTAGCTACAGGCAATGAAGAGACATAGGATCTGCCCTCCTCATCCTATAGACACAGAGCTGCCACTGGAGGGGATCTGCAGAGTATTGCACAAGAAAGGTAGGGGAAAGTTCCTGTGTGCATCAGTAAGTTCATTGTACAGCTGGGACTTGTAGTTCTACACATAAAACATGCTGCTGAGTATCTTAGCAGGCAGACATTTCACTCAGGGCAGACTTATTCACTCTCTTTGCAGAGCAGGGGGAGGGGAGGGGCAGAGATTCTTATTATTGCATGTAAACAAAGAGCCAGAAGAGAACCAGGGAAATGAGGAAATATAGATTTTTTTGCCTAAAACTTGCTTAACTTAGTTATATATTACTGGCCATCAGATTTACAGTACTATATATATTTTTTCATAACTCGGACAACCCCTTTAATACTGGTGATGTTTTTCCAAGCAAATCTAGGGCTGAAACAAGCTTCTTGGAGGTCGCTGTGCAAAAAGTTTGGTTGGGATGATCCCTTAGTAACTGTGACAAGGCATGTGGCTAAGTGTAGCTGACCATCCGTCCAGATAACTGCTGGTAGATCCATCAAAATTGACAGGATTCACCAAAAACTGCATAAGTATGGGTCCACCTGTTTCCGGATGTTGGGGAAATAAAGGTTCCAATATGTATATTTTAATATATCTGATTCATTTTCCCCAGAGATAAACTTAAAATGAATTTTCTCTTGAATTTTTCTCTTGCTTCTGAATAGGTCTTGGAAGACAAATAAAGATGGAGGCTCATTGATTGTAGAATTCCCTGTACAATTGTCCCTCTTGCCCTCCTTATAATCCAGCGAGGTGCAAAGCTGTATGGGCAAGTGTGTACACAAATGCTTCCAAAATGTACTTTTTTCTGTATATTAATACAGGAACTGATCATGGAGACATTGAAGATAGTGAATGTGGGTTGATTTAGGGTAGGGATCAGTGGAGTCACACCTTGACACTTTTTGGCTATTAGGATGCTCTTAAAAGTGGTCCCCTACACCCAGCCCCTTTCAGCTGTATCTGCATCCTCAGTACGCAAATATAGTTATATATTATGGTTATTATATACTGCAATCATTATGTGGTTATATTATTTGGCCCTTTAAAAGTGGTGACTGTGTGACTGTATTATTTTGATATACATTATACATAATACACATTATATACATATAATATACATTATTTTGACAGAAAAAAATATTTTTGATACAGGGTCTAGGCTCCACAGAAGTAATTTCCATTGTAAAGTCATATTCAAGGACAGTTCTGCTGAGCTGATGTAACCCTCATATCACGTGTTACGTATATAAAAGAAATACCCAGTTCAGGAAAAATAACATATGGTAATAGTATTTCTAAAATGAAAGTATTTCACAAATTATATCGTTTAATGCTCTTTATTGTCAATGTACCAACATATATCCTTTGTTGACATTCAATTTCTTCAGGAATTTGTGATCTTTCAGGATCCTAGCACTGAAAACAGAAAGTAATCATTACAATTCTCTTCTGTAACATCAGTAAATACAAGAACTTTAAATGTTTTTATACTGTTTTTGAATCGAAGTCAAACGAATTGACTTTGATCCAATTTACAGGAAAAATTTGATTAGTCACAAAGCCAAATTTCCTTGCGCTTTGTGGTAACAAATCTATTTTTACTGACATAGTGGTGAAAAAAAATACATACTCTCCACATCCATTTGCTTGCGGAGAGGTAGTCGCAGCCATTTTGATTGAAGAAACCACATGAAATCTTGCCTGTGGTGACGTGCAACATCACCACATCACCACCCTGGACAGGCACGGTGATGTCATCAGTGATGACTTTACCGCGCCTGGCCAGCGCGATCCCACGAGATTTTGCATGGTTTCTTCAATCAAGATAGCCGCGACGGCCTCTCTGGAGGCAAATGGATAAGGTGAGTATGTATATATATTTTTTACACTGATTAATCCCTGAAAGCCCTCAATTTTAATGTCAGACGCTGCAATCAACGATGAATACGGCATCTGAGGGTGTCAATAGAGTCAATACAATAGAATGCGATTCTTGAAGCAGCCGAATCAAATTTTTGATAATTTCACTCATCACTAATCCTAGTGATCAGCAGTAATCTATAGGTAAACCTGACAGCAAGGTTCTGGGCAGTGACACCACATGAAAAATGAACCATGCTACCCACAATGGACAAAATGCACAAAGATGCCAGGTCCACAAGGGAGAGACATGCTCTTTGTAGAAATTCTCTACTCTGGTTGGAAGATGTAGGGCCCAAATGAGGGTTTCTTTTCCGTTAATTTCCATAATAGGATATTTGAAAATGGGTTTTCTAAACCAGAAAAAAAAAAAAAACTATGTTAAAGTGGTTGTCCGGATCCGAATTTCCTGAAATGGCGATAAAAAAAGAAAAAAAATCATACGTTGAGCATGAACAGGCCGCCATGACCATCTTGATTGAAGATCCCCTGTGAAATCTTATGACATCACTGCACTGGCCAGCATAATGATGTCATCACACACTGCACAAGATTCTGTATGGGATCTTCAATGATGATGGTCGCGGCGGCCTCTTTGCGCTTAAATGGATAAGGCTAGTATTGTTTTTTTCTTTTTAACCCATAACCCCTGAAAGTTCTCATTTTTTATCTCAGATGCAGCAATGGCATCTGAGGGGATCAATGATGGGGGGGGGCGGTGGCGGCGCAATTGCTGTTCCCTGTCATTGCGCCTGCTACTAACAAAGAAATGCACTTTGTAATGAAGTCATTTGTCATAAGGCTAATTTCTTTGTGAAATTCAGTGAAGCATCTGAATATAAGTTTTGTAAACTTCGCTTATCTTTAGTCGGGGGTTTGACACCTGGGACCCCTGCGGATCAGCTGTTTGAAGAATTCCGCTTCCTGTTCATTACAATGCATTTGGTCTCTGAAGTGCAGTGTGATGACAAGCAATTGCTCCATTCACTTGAATGGAGAGAGTTTTTCTAATTACACTATGTCGCTGCTCCACAGGAGGCGGAATTTAGTGTAATGACGAGGAAGCACAGATTGCATGGAGCACCGCATCCTCGTCAAGCAGCTGAACAGCTGGGGTGTCAGGTGTCGGACCCCACTGATCTGATACTGATTGCCTATCCTTAGACTTAAAGGCCAGGTGTGAATAAATCTACACTCCTGGCCTTGGCAAAGAGGTGGGGTCGCTGTATTTAGAGATTGAGTGGTACAACAAGGTGCAATGGTAATGCCCTCTTTGGGCATTTACATATGATTCAAATGCTGTTTTTGTCTGAAAAAAAGGCCACAGAGTGACATAAGAGCAAAAACATTAGATTCAGCGGGTGAGGGCTCATTGGACATGTAAGCTGGTTTTATTAGGATGGATTAGATAATAGATTCCTTTTCATGTAAATTTGTAAAGATTCACAGTCTATACAGACGTTACCCCATACCAAAATAAAAATGCACCCCTCCCAGTGCTGGCTGACTAAAGGGCATTTTTAATTTTTTGCAGCTTCCGTCAGAAAAAGAGAGAAAAAAAACAGGATCCAGTAAAAAAATGGATTCTGTTGCATCAGTTGTCATCCGTTTGAGCCATTTCAGTCTGAGATCTGTTTTTTAGGCTACTTTCACACTAGCGTTTACAAATTCCAGTATTGAGTTCCGTCATAGGGGCTCAATACCGGAATAAAACGCTTCAGTTTTGTCCCCATTCATTGTCAATGGGGACAAAACTGAACTGAAGACAACGGAATGCTCCTAAATGCATTCCGTTCAGTTCTCTTCAGTCTCCAGACCGGAGAGCAAACCGCTACATGCTGCGGTTTGCTCTCCGGTCTGGGCATCCGCACCAAGACGGATCCCGAATGACCCCCAATCTAAGTCAATGGGGACGGATCCGTTCAGTGTAAAAAAATAGTAAAGGGATACGTCCTCCATTTACTTTCAATGGAGTTCATGACGGATCCGTCAACTTGCACTTTTCCCACAGCTCCCTCCTCCCTCCAGTAGGGGGCGCTGTGGGGAATCTTCCCTTCCCTACCATTGTGCGTGCCGTCCTCCTCCTCCTGTGGTGTCCGGAGCTGCTGGGACAGGTAAGACAGTGTCTGATACGTGTGGGGCCGGAGCGCTGTTCCGGCCCCACACGTGCACCTGCGGCAGCACGGATCTGGCGGGACCCTTGACCCGCCGGATCCGTTCTTCCGCTAGTGTGAAAGTAGCTTAGACGGGGAAAATAGTCCTGCATGCAGTACTTTTGTTTCCATCTAAAAAAAATGGATTTTAGACGGAAATTGCTCAAATGGATGACAACTGATGCAACAGGATCCGTTTCTTTACTGTATCCTGTAAAAAAAACGGATTTGTTTCAATCCTATGCATAACTGATGCAACAGGATCCGTTTTTTAAAGGATTCAGTTTTTTTTTTCTCTCTCTGTCTTCTTCTGATGGAACACAAGAACGGAAAGCTAAACAGTGATGTGAATGCACCCTAATTTCTTACCTTCATGGTGGTGTCACCTAGTTTGGGTAATTCCTCTTTTTCAGCAATTTCTCTATTAATGAATCCATCTGCTTAAGTGGGTCATTAGTCAAAGCGTCTATAAAGAATTTCTCAGTAAATGACCCTTCTTCAATTTTTTTATACAGCATTTCTGACATCTTCATTAGTTCAGACACTTCGTTAGCATTAAGGTTGGCTTCACATATCTTGGACTTCATTCTGGGGGTGAGGTCACGAAGCATTTTCTTATGCTTTTCTGAATGAAGGATTTTGCATATTGCAGCTTCGGTTTTGTCCATGACAGAAAATAGTTTAGTATGTTCTTTGGAGTTGCAGTTTTTTCCACACGTAGAGGAACCAGCTGGAAGAAATTGTATAATAAACTGAATAATGTAGGTAGTGCAGAAGGTAGTTGTGGGGGATTACACTGCATTTATCTAATATGCTTCATTGTATCAGTCCTTGAATTACTGTAGTAAAAGCAATTAGGTCATGAAATATGATTGGTCTTATGGTGTCGACAAGGCACTAAGGGGAAAAGTTATCAAAACTAATGCAAAGGCAAAATTGCCTTTTTGCCCATAGCAATCAATCAGATTGATCATTTTATTTTTATAAAGAAACAATGGAAGTTTTCATTTGCACCAGTTTTGAAAAATCTCTCCTCCCTCCTTCCCCGAGGCTGCTGAAAATATGTGTGTATTTCTGTGGTCCAATGTATGTCAATATAGTTTAATTTTGACCTAGATCTAGTTGGTATGGTGCATTCTGCTCTATTAAAGGAGGAGAACAACAAAAATAATGAAAGTGACTGGTTCAGCACATAACCGGAACCAATGGAGGCAAACAGACCCTGCTGACTTTAATGTGGTCCACTCGGTTTCTGTTCAAATTAAACAGCCAAATGTGTCACAGAGACCACGTACAGAGCCTCCAGAGCAGATGTGAACATGCAATTATTGTCATTTAATGCCACTCTCATCGCTTTTGAGAAGTGGGTGGAAAGTGGTTCCCTAGAAGCATAAGCTTATGCCAGATTCAAGAAATGTGGCTTCTTCAAAACTTGGCAAAATTTCTCAATTTTACTTCAGTAGGAAGGGGGTAACATAAAAATACTGCATCTTTAGGCCAAAGTGTTAGCCAAATTTATCAAACAGCATTTATGTTTAATACATTGGGCACCAGTTATGCCAAAGAAAACTCAAGCAAACTTGACATCAAATATTGCCCTCATGATAAATCTCCCGCATTGAGTTGAAGGATAAATATCACCCTGTTGAAACTATGATAATAGCACTAATAATATAAATGGATATATAGACAAAGAAACGGGTATGCACACCTCCCACTGGAATAAAGAGGTACAATATTTATTAAAATACACCGAACAAAATAAAAGACCCCTAAACTTCGGATCCATTCAAGTTTTTTTCAGAAACACTTCTCCATCCTCTGAGATAATCATAGACTAATTATTCACTTTGGTGTAGGAAGAACATAATATAAATGAAGTGATATGGATCGTATATTTATTATATTTATTATATACATTGATTATTTTTATTTAGTATGTTTTTTCATTTCATATATAGCTACATATATCATGATACTGAACAGGAGTGCTAAATTCTGTAGCACTCCTGTTCACACTGGTGCAGCTTCTGACCAGGTATGGTGTTCTCCTGATATGGGCCTGCCGGTTTGTGTAGGATGCAGGTCAGTGTTAGTGTAGGACTCATCCGATTGGAAGCCACCTTGATCGTTGGTGGATGAGCCCGACATATTTATGATCATTTATATGCGCTAAGAGCTTCCACTTTATACTACATAGCAGTTATGCTTTTCTACTTCTTTATATGTTCATTTCATGTTCATTTTATGTGCCATGGCTTATCTAGTGATGCTGCCATTTTCTGTTTAGTATTTAATTAGTGAGTCTAGGAGGTGCTGTCCGTTTTTTGCAGTTATACATATATCATGATATATATGTTCTATCTGTCTTTTTTATATATACAAAATGTGGTAATTTTTTTAAAAACGCATTGAAAACGCAGAGAGAACGAAAAATGCAACAAAAATGCAGAGTGCTTATTATAAACAGCACATTAAAAATGAAGGATGAGAACCATTAATGAAACAGTTGAGATGATAGAAAATAGGAAAGTGCAAGCAAATGTATGCAGAAATTTGCTTTTTATATTAACCATCTATTGATCCGGTCCATCTTTTGCAACTAACTCATTAATACTATAAAAAGGCGGAACATGGGGTATTCACATTATGGCCACTGATGAAGGAGCCAGGGCTCCAAAACGCGTTTGACGTAATTTAATATTGTAAGGCAAACTTTTATTCAGGGTCCGGACCCAATTTTATGCCTTGGAATACAGTACTTTTGAGAAAATACCCCATCAAAGTACCTGCCTATATAGGACTTGGAAAATTTGCTGACGGGCCAGATCATCTGATCATCCGATCACATGAGTACGGTACCACGTGACATCTAGCCACCGCCGCTACGAACTAATATGGGACCACGTGATCTCCTGGAGGCACACGCCACAAACCATTACAGCCGTGCCAGGAGACCTAGATGTACAGCGCTGGCGTCTAGAGGAACAGCAGACGAAGTAGACACCCCACAGCGTGTGAAGTTGGGTAAGAGCCCAAATGGGCAAATAACAATATATCCTTGATAGGGGAAAACTATGGGGGTAAGTGCATTATTGCACGCTGTGACACACATGCCAGCATATGGACATTTGCTGCTGAACTAAGTATAACATCTATCTACTCCAGCTTATTTCAGCCTAGTTCATCTGCACATTTTGTCTATCTCGGCTAAATACTCGGCTAAATACTGGAGCTACTATCTGATTTATATCATTCTAAGCTGAATATTGAAGACTATAAGAACGCCTTGTTTTGAACGTAATTAAATCTGATATACATATTCACTTGTATGATATACTTGAATGTGAATAGGGACAACAAGTGATATATTGGAGTAGAGTTACATCTATATAAAGAAGTGCTGTATGGGCAGTATGGGGTTATGGTGGTATTTTTTACTCTATATTAAGGATTTATGTGTGCTTTTATTTTGTCTTTTATTTTGTTCGGTGTATTTTAATAAATATTGTACCTCTTTAACATATTATTCCAGTGGGAGGTGTGCATACCCGTTTATTTGTCTATATATCCTCTTATTTCTGGATTTGGGTGATCCAGTGGGTAGAGCAACCTCCATTATCCACTTTTCCAGTGTGAGCCTCCCTACCTATTTTACAATAATATAAATGGGTAATATTAAATTGAATAAATCCTATGTTTCTTACCTTGTTGGGTCCATGTTAGAACCACAAGAACCAGCAAAGTAGCAAAGCGTAGCATAATTGGTTACTATGGTCTGTGAAGATATCATATCAAAGCTATTTAAGCTGTTTCTATATATCATGTCACTGAGGGGAGTGACTCCTTTATTCACAATTAAAGGATTATTCTGATTAATGCTGAACAAAATGCTTTGTCCTAAATGTCACTGCTCAATAGTGAACAAATCTAACAATTATGGAGACTAAAAGGTCACCTGTGTTACTTTTGACCCTTAAAGGGGTTGTGTCATGAAACACCTGGATCTGAATACATATGTAATGGCATGTAATTAAAACTTCAGTATAGCCAGTGAGCTATTATATATATATATATATATATATATATATATATATATATATATATATATATATAATATCTGTATAGCGCCACCTGCTGTTTGTTCTTTTCATTATTTGTTGTCTGTTTCATTGAGCTGGTTGGTCAACTGGCACCAGCCGTATCTTCTGTTAGAAGCTGTGACAGTTACAGGGAGGGGACTTCAGAAGAAAGGACAGGTTCTAGCTTTGCTAGAAAGGTGATTGTGTGACATTGTAAAAAGTCAAAAATAAGTCCACAGAAGGCATCTCCCAGGTGTATTTTTACAGAATGGCCACAATTACACTTCCCTTGCACCAAATGTACTATTACCATGCTGTACATTTGGGCACAGATGCACATACTGTAGCAGCTCCAATCTAAAAACTAACTTCAAATACACCTATGATGAAAAATTCCCCCCTTTGAGTTTTCTGATATTTGCTTTCAGGGGCGTAGCTAACGGCTCATGGGCCCTGGTGCAAGAGTTAAGCTTGGGCCCTCCTTCCATCAGTACTTTGTGGTCAGGGGCAGGGAAGCACATAGCCTTCATGCTGCCTGAGGCAAAAATTGAACTGGCAAACCCCCCATGCCAAATTCTTGACCTAACCCCTTCCCTCCAGCCATAGATCTAACTTGATCAGCATGCACTTTCTATAATAATGGTGTCTTTTTATGCAGCACTAGGGTCATTGGGGCCCCCTCAGGCTCCTGGGCCCGGTAGCGACTGTTACCTCTGCACCCCCTATAGCTACGCCCCTGTTTGCTTTTACATCAACCAGCTGTTAGCTCCATGGCACACATTTTGGATGCAGGTGCACACAACTTGGCTCCTCCCATAGTGACAAAAATTTAAAAATGTCAGGTAGAAATGATGGGTCTGATTTATTTTTTTTAAACATCCGGAAAACCCATATGATGTGGGCATGCAAAAAGTTCTGTTAAAAAAATTGTCCATTAAGGATCACATTGTAATTCTTCTGTTTCTCTGTGGTGTCTTCTTTTTAATCAAGTATTATTTTTATTGAAAAATTAACTTTACAATAAAGCATCAATTGCAAAAAAAAAAAAACAACAACACATAGCATAGTGTGTTCAATGTGCAAATAATATAAGCACTAATAACATTTTACACAATGCTCTCCAGTATCTTTTAAACATTCCCTCTCAGCCCCAACAACCCTGCAGAGAGACGACCACAGCGTACAAGATATATATTTGTAGCCATGTGCCTCACATATCATAACTGGTTGCTCTGACTTCCAACAGTGAAACTGTGCTACCAAATGAACCCAACCAAAAGTAAGACTGTACAAAGTGAATGACTCCTTTATTTCTTAAGACTGAATTTCTCTCTTGTTTTCTTGTAAAGTAAAAAAACAGTTATGGACATTAAACCTCTTCCCCTTGTCATATAACAAGACATGTGGTGAACACATCCAAAGGAACAGGCATCACATCTAGACCTACATAGCTATAAGCTTGGAAATGCTCCATTTACCTACACTTTTTTCAACAACCTGAAATGTTACATCATCATTCCGTGTCTTAGGGAGGAGATTGTTCTCAGTCTTAGCATTAACAACTTTTGATTCCAGCTGATGTTTTCTGATGACATGTTGTCCTATCTTGAGCCACAAATTTTCTACTGTGTTTCAGGGCTCTTTCTAGTCTTATCTAGAGTCTGCCTTTCTACATGGACATCGATCTACTGCAGCTTGAAGGTTCCAAAGACTCAACTAGCACTAGCTGCAAAATAGGTTCTCAAAAGAGAGACTTGTCTGGACCTTGGATCAGTGTTTGAGAATGCTAGTGTATATGAACTATATCTGACATTTTTCAAGTATGTGGGAAGAAATATTCATGTATATGATAAAACTGATCGCATCAAATTATCTATGGTTTTTGTTACTGACTGTTCATGTTTTACATGGATATATCTCTTTTCTATCTACAGTACTGTATATAGCTTTTATTCTTTTTTTCTATGCTTCAATTTTACCCTTCTAGCTTTTTGGAAACATATGTTTGGAAATATATTTGAAAGTCCTTAATAAACAGGGGTATTATGTCAGTGGCGTAGCTACCAAGGAAGCAGAGGAAGCAGCTGCTTCGGGCCGAGCTGACAAGGGTCCCGGAGCAGTAGTAAACAGTGTCAGATGGGCCACACCCCCTTCCACACTAACTTCAGTGCAGTAGAATGTCCTCGAAGCAGAGCAGGGAGATAAGCCCCGCCCACCAGCATGGACCATTAGTAGAGGAGCCTGGCTGCTTAATAGTGCAGCCAGGGCTCAGTACAGTGTACCACAGGGAGATCCTGTACTATTGGTACAGCCCAGCTTCTGCTTCTGAGACTGCTGTGTAGTCGGCAAGGAGGGAGAGGGGAGACTGAACAGTGACAGGAAGTGCTGCAAATAGGAGAGCCTGTGTCTATCACTCTCAGGAGCCCATACATTCAAGGTTTTACCCAGCCAGCTCTAACTGTCCTGCTTCTCATGTTCTCTGCACCCCACAGGACCCCTACCCCCCAGCTGCATTCATCTGCTGCATCCCCCCAGTCCTGTGGCCCCCTACCTATCTGATGCCCTGTCCTCTAGGCCCTCTACCCATCTGATGCCACAGTCCCCTGGGCGCCCATGTGCTGCTTGGGGACACACCGTTATGAGGCCCTATCCACCCAAACATTTACGGAATGGGGACTGGAAGATCACAGAGCAGCGTGGAGCAGGCGAGTATGATTTTTTTCAACAACTGTACAGTGAGCTGCTAGTACACATTTTTGTCCCACATTTAAGGCTGGGTCCACATCACGTTTTTTTTTCCATCCGTTTAACGTACTGAAAAAACATATACGTTAAATGGATGCCTCAGACTGATGCTATACAGTGCCATCCGTTCACCATATAGTTCCATTGTAAAAAAAAAAAAAAAAAAAAAGCATACTTTTTTTACCGGACTGTGCAAGAGACAAAAACGTGGTGTGCTGCGTTTTTGTATCCTTTTTTTTTGTTATGTATACATCAAAAGGAGGCATAAAACATGATGTGAACCCACCCCAACATATACTGTACATGTGGGAAAAAAGGATGCAAATGCCTAGTATACTGTGCTTTTCCATTCTGTATAGTCCAGTAAAAACAAATGTATGTTAAAGGGTTTCTGTCATCAGGTTTCACCGTATTAAACCGGATGACATTTGCAATGTGCAAATGTCACCTGAAGTCTAATATAGTACTATTTTCCAGATCTGTGTCCCCGTTTTTGTTAAAAATAAACTTTTGTAATATGCAAATTAACCTTACCAGGTGCAGGGGGCGGTAACCCTGCACCTAGTGGTGCCGTTTTCCCCACCTTCATGAACGTGTCATCGCCGATGATTGACAGGGCCAGGCAGCTCGCTCTATCTGCTGCTGGCCCTGTCAGCGCTGCAAAACCCGCGCCTGCGCTGTGCGTCCTTCAGTCGGCGCAGGCGCAGTGAGTGCAGCTGGCTGCCGGGCTCCCGGCTTCCTCACTGCGCCTGCGCCGCCTTCTCATCCGGGTGTAGTGTGACGTCATCGGCGCAGGCGCAGTGAATCCTTTTTTTTTCGAGGTGAAAAAAAAGGATTCTGTGCTGATTTTTTAAAGCATGTTTTAGTTGTGTGAACTGGGCCTAATACTGACATCAGTGGCGTATCTATCAGGGAAGCAGGGAAAGCATCTGAATCTGACCTCGGGCGCAGTACTATGATTTTGTTGCCAGGCCCCCTCTTTATGTGGTAACGTTGGTACCCAGCCTCCAGACTGTTTAATATGGTGATGCATGCGCTGCCATCTTGTCCTCATTGTTCCCTGGGCGGTCAGAAGGACCAGACCAGAAGGAGAAGAAGGCATGGCAGCCTTCTGCAGGTATGTGCCCTGCCCCATTGCAGTGAGAGGGCACCCTGCAGGTTCAGGGGGCATGAGGGCAAGGCAGCTGAGAGAGGAGAGGTATGTGTTAGGCTAGGTCTACATGGCGACACTGGTCGGGTGACAGCCGGGATCTCTGAGTAGTGGTGATCCCATAGAAATGGATGGTATTGCTGCAGCAGTCGCAAGAAATCCAACACAACTGTCACAAGCCACAAGAGTGGGGGTTGCATGGGTTGAGGGGGTTGTGAAGGGGGGGCCCCATTTAAAAATTTGCTGTGGGGCCCAGTCATTTCTAGCTACGCCACTGCATTATGTATATTATTTTATGGAATTAATGCATTCTGTTTGCAGATGTTATAACTTATTAATTATGGACCTTTTGCCTCTGTAATTTGCATGAGTGAAATCTTGTTTCCATCTCTGAAAGCTGCAATGGTGTAACCCTAATACTACATACATTATATTAATGTATAGGAAACCAGATATTAAAAAGACCTGTTGATGAGTCCATAAGGTAAATAAAAGACTTATGACTTGATCAGAGTAAATTGTGGCAATCTGATGAAATACAGTTTGTAAATATATTAATGCATTTCAGTGAATTTGGTTTAAAAGGAAACTTAGATATCTTCTTTGTATATAAACCATTCAGTCATAGCAGTATAACTACTTTCCTGATATTGTACATTATCAGCTCAAGAATATTTGGCTTCATGGCAAATCACGTTTCCTAAAATTCAGACTGAAGTTAATTCATTTGACTTTATTCAATTCGATCAACAATCATATCAACATACAATATGTCACAAGGTGAAGAAAATGACTTCTATATCTTGATTGTTGTTTATTGAAATAGCTTGACTATAGTATAGTTTTTTGGGGACCTCCAAAGTCCCTTAATCGTGGGCATACAATATACACATAACTATATACACATAAAAAAATGAGAAAATCACCAACATAAATATACACCATGGATCAGAAGAATCAAATGGCGCTTTAATCTTGACACATGACTTGACACTGACTTGACACATGGGATATGAAGGAGTAGGAGCGACACTGTGCCCTGCTGCTGTTGAGGATGGGAGATTGTCCATGAAGGAGAAGGTGGAGAAGGCAGATAAATGCCTCGTGTGGAAGCCAGGCCTACACAATTGTGGGGGGTGAAAAGGACTTGGCCTTGTTTTTGGGTGCTGTCTCGCCTCTGCCGTAAAAACTATTGGCACAGTGGGCTATTAAAGATAAGGTACTTTCTCTGCCCTTAAAATCCACTCCAGGTGTCAATCCTGGCATGCGCCTTGCCATACAGTGAGAGTCACAAGAAGCGGCCAAGGTTTTCTGTCCATAAGAGTACAAGGCCGGGATGGCTTTTTGGGAGAAATAACGCTGGCTAGATATCTTCCAGCGAAGCTGAAGGCAGCTTATTCTACTAAGTGGTACAGCAGCAACTGCACCACCTGCAGGTGGGAATTAAGCTTGCACACCAGCAGACTGCTGGGAATGTACAGTTGTTTCCTGGCCACGCATTCCATAATCAATAAATAACAAGGGAGCGAAAAAGGAGTCTGAGCGGGAAAAGCAGAAACTGATGATTTTGTGAATAACACCCTACTGCCCATGGAAGCAGCCTGGCTACCACAAAAGAGACTGTCAAAAGGAGGAAACTCTCCTTTGGGTAGCTGGCGGACACCTCTGTTTGCCCACAGTTTAGGCTGATGCTGCTTTATGTGGTTTAATAGAGCTATTGTCTATGTTTGTGTTTGCCTGCCCACGGCTTAATTTACTCTTGTAGAGCTTGCACAAGGTAATGCTTGTGCGTTTTAGGAGCGTGGAGAAAAACTGTCAGATAGGAGATAACTGCGCAGAGCATTAGGCAGCCATGCTTGGCTTAGCTCTGGCACACTTTGGACCTAACGCACCCACAGTGTCTGCAGCATCACCAGGTCCCAAAGCAGATTTGGCCCTGGCAATTCTTTGGGAGGTACATTGCCTCCACTATTTATTGCTACTGACAATTGACTTTGGAAATAATGCAGCATTGGCACCAGGGGAGTGACTCCTTTATTCACAATTAAAGGATTATTCTGATTAATGCTGAACAAAATGCTTTGTCCTAAATGTCACTGCTCAATAGTGAACAAATCTAACAATTATGGAGACTAAAAGGTCACCTGTGTTGTTAACTTTTGACCCTTAAGGGGGTTGTGTCATGAAACATTCTACATTTTTCAAACCAGCACCTGGATCTGAATACATATGCAATGGCATGTAATTAAAACTTTAGTATAGCCAGTGAGCTATTTAATAAATATCTGTATAGCGCCACCTGCTGTTTGTTCTTTTCATTATTTGTTGTCTGTTTCATTGAGCTGGTTGGTCAACTGGCACCAGCCCAGTGGCGTAGCTACCGGGGGGGCAGGGGGGGCGACGGCTCCGGGCCCAGTGACTCAGGGGGGGCCCCAGCAAGGATGACCTTGCCTTCTATCAGGCGAATACAAGTGAGCGCTTCCATTATGGAAGCGCTCACTTGTATTTAGGGACCCCCATCAGACCTCAGATCAGCCCACCCAGCCACATAGGATTAAAATAAAAAACTTTACTTACCTGTTCTGCGCTGCGGCTGCCCTCCGGTCCGCGCTCTGCTCTCTTCCCTGGCGGCGCGCACTATGACCTGACGCTGCACGCAGCGTCAGGTCATAGTGTGCGCGGGCCAGGGAAGAGAGCGGAGCGCGGACCGGAGGGCAGCCGCAGCGCAGAACAGGTAAGTAAAGTTTTTTATTTTAATCCTATGTGGCTGGGTGGGCTGATCTGAGGTCTGATAGGGGCACAGTAGGCTGATATGAGGTCTGATGGGGGCACAGTAGGCTGATATGAGGTCTGATGGGGGCACAGTCTGCTGATATGAGGTCTGATGGGGCACAGTCTGCTGATCTGAGGTCTGATGGGGGCACAATACGCTGATCTGAGGTCTGATAGGGGCACAGTAGGCTGATATGAGGTCTGATGGGGGCACAGTCTGCTGATATGAGGTCTGATGGGGGCACAATATGCTGATCTGAGGTCTGATGGGGGCACAATATGCTGATCTGAGGTCTCATAGGGGCACAGTAGGCTGATATGAGGTCTGATGGGGGCACAGTCTGCTGATATGAGGTCTGATGGGGGCACAGTCTGCTGATCTGAGGTCTGATGGGGGCACAATACGCTGATCTGAGGTCTGATAGGGGCACAGTAGGCTGATTGAGGTCTGATGGGGGCACAGTCTGCTGATATGAGGTCTGATGGGGGCACAATATGCTGATCTGAGGTCTGATAGAGGCACAGTAGGCTGATATGAGGTCTGATGGGGGCACAGTCTGCTGATATGAGGTCTGATGGGGGCACAGTCTGCTGATATGAGGTCTGATGGGGGCACAGTCTGCTGATCTGAGGTCTGATGGGGGCACAATACGCTGATCTGAGGTCTGATAGGGGCACAGTAGGCTGATATGAGGTCTGATGGGGGCACAGTCTGCTGATATGAGGTCTGATGGGGGCACAATACGCTGATCTGAGGTCTGATGGGAGCACATTAAGCTGATCTGAGGTCTGATGGGGGCACAATACGCTGATGTGAGGTCTGATGGGGGGCACAATACGCTGATCTGAGGTCTGATGGGGGCACAATACGCTGATCTGAGGTCTGGTGGGGGGCACAATACGCTGATCTGAGGTCTGATAGGGGCACAGTAGGCTGATGTGAGGTTCTGATGGGGGCACATTCTGCTGATCTGAGGTCTGATGGGGGCACAGTACGCTGATCTGAGGTCTGATTGGGCACAATACGCTGATCTGAGGTCTGATGGGGCACAATACGCTGATCTGAGGTCTGATGGGGGCACAGTACGCTGATCTGAGGTCTGATGGGGGCACAGTACGCTGATCTGAGGTCTGATGGGGGCACAGTACGCTGATCTGAGGTCTGATGGGGCACAATACGCTGATCTGAGGTCTGATGGGGGCACAGTCTGCTGATCTGAGGTCTGATGGGGGCACAATATGCTGATCTGAGGTCTGATGTGGCACAATACGCTGATCTGAGGTCTGATGGGGGCACATTCTGTTGATCGGAGGTCTGATGGGGGCACAATACGCTGATCTGAGGTCTGATGGGGGCACAGTAGGCTGATGTGAGGACTAATGGGGGCACATTCTGCTGATCTGAGGTCTGATGGGGTACAATACGCTGATCTGAGGTCTGATGGGGCACAATACGCTGATGTGAGGTCTGATGGGGGCACAGTAGGCTGATGTGAGGTCTGATGGGGCACAATACGCTGATCTGAGGTCTGATGGGGGCACAGTAGGCTGATGTGAGGTCTGATGGGGGCATATTCTGCTGATCTGAGGTCTGATGGGGCACAATACGCTGATCTGAGGTCTGGTGGGGCACAATACACTGATCTGAGGTCTGATGGGGGGCACATTCTGATGATCTGAGGTCTGATGGGGGCAGGGGACTGTTAGTTTAGTGATGTAAAAACTGTGGACAGGTTTCCTTTAACATAGGAGTCCTCTTGTTTTTTACTCCTATTACTCCTATATTTCACTGCATTATGTGGTAGAGTATTTAGAGTAGGGTATGTAGAAAGTCTATTGTACTGTACTTAGCAGCATAGATGATCTAGCAGTTTATATAGTAATCTTTCTAATACAATATTATAACCACAACTAGTAGTATGTGCCTGTGAAGTTGGAAACGTGCGTTTGGGAAGCCAAGTGGGGGGCCCACTCAAGTATGTTTCGCCCCCCCTGTGCTGAACCTCTAGCTACGCCTCTGCACCAGCCATATGTTCTGTTAGAAGCTGTGACAGTTACAGGGAGGGGACTTCAGAAGAAAGGACAGGTTCTAGCTTTGCTAGAAAGGTGATGTGTGACATTGTAAAAAGTCAAAAATAAGTCCACAGAAGGCATCTCCCAGGTGTATTTTTACAGAATGGCCACAATTACACTTCCCTTGCACCAAATGTACTATTACCATGCTGTATTTTCATACATTTGGGCACAGATGCACATACTGTAGCAACTCCAATCTAAAAACTAACTTCAAATACACCTATGATGAAAAATTCCCCCCTTTGTGTTTTCTGATATTTGCCTTTACATCAACCAGCTGTTAGCTCCATGGAACATATTTTGGATGTAGTTGGCAGGTACACACAACTTGGCTCCTCCCATAGTGACAAAAATTTAAAAATGTCAGGTAGAAATGATGGGTCTGATTTATTTTTTTTAAACATCCGGAAAACCCATATGATGTGGGCATGCAAAAAGTTCTGTTAAAAAAATTGTCCATTAAGGATCACATTGTAATTCGTCTGTTTCTCTGTGGTGTCATTTTTTTAATCAAGTATTATTTTTATTGAAAAATTAACTTTACAATAAAGCATCAATTGCAAAAAAAAAACACATAGCATAGTGTGTTCAATGTGCAAATAATATAAGCACTAATAACATTTTACACAATGCTCTCCAGTATCTTTTAACCATTCCCTCTCTGCCCCAACAACCCTGCAGAGAGACGACCACAGCGTACAAGATATATAGAAGTATAGCAGAATGGTTTAATTAAAAATTTGCAGCCATGTGCCTCACATATCATAACTGATTGCTTTGACTTCCAACAGTGAAACTGTGCTACCAAAAGAACCCAACTAAAAGTAAGACTGTACAAAGTGAATGACTCCTTTATTTCTTAAAGGGGTTTTCCGACTTATATATATTGATGACCTATCCTCAGGATAGGTCATCAATATCAGATCGGCGGGGGTCCGACACCCGGCACCCCCGCAGATCAGCTGTTTGAAGAGGAGGCGCGTGCCGTATCAGCGCTGCCTCCTCTTCACTGTTTACATGCTGGCCATAACGGGGGTAGTGGTGAGTAGGTGTAATTACACCTAACCATCCCATTCATTTCTATGGGAAGAATCGCTTCCATACAAGTCTATGGAAGCGATTCTTCCCATAGAAATGAATGGGGTTGTTAGGTGTAATTACAACTACTCACCACTACCCCCGTTATGGCCAGCATGTAAACAGTGAAGAGGAGGCAGCCCTGATACGGCGCGTGCCTCCTCTTCAAACAAAGACCCACAGGTGTTGTGTATGAAAATAATGGATGTTTTAAGGACACAATATGCTATATATCCCACTGTATACATGAAATGCACAGTGATGATATACACGTACAGTACAGACCAAAAGTTTGGACACTCCTTCTCATTCAAAGAGTTTTCTGTATTTTCATGACTATGAAAATTGTAGATTCACACTGAAGGCATCAAAACTATGAATTAACACATGTGGAATTATATACTTAACAAAAAAGTGTGAAACAACTGAAAATATGTCTTATATTCCAGGTTCTTCAAAGTAGCTACCTTTTGCTTTGATTACTGTTTTGCACACTCTTGACATTCTCTTGATGAACTTCAAGAGGTAGTCACCTGAAATGGTTTTCACTTCACAGGTGTGCCCTGTCAGGTTTAATAAGTAGGATTTCTTGCTTTATAAATGGGGTTGGGACCATGAGTTGTGTTGGGCAGAAGTCAGGTGGATACACAGCTGATAGTCCCACTGAATATACTGTTAGAATTTGTATTATGGCACGAGAAAAGCAGCTAAGTAAAGAAAAACGAGTGTCCATCATTACTTTAAGAAATGAAGGTCAGTCAGTCCGAAAAATTGGGAAAACTTTGAAAGTGTCCCCAAGTGCAGTCGCAAAAACCATCAAGCGCTACAAAGAAACTGGCTCACAGCAGGACCGCCCCAGGAAAGGAAGACCAAGAGTCACCTCTGCTGCGGAGGATAAGTTCATCCGAGTCACCAGCCTCAGAAATCGCAGGTTAACAGCAGCTCAGATTAGAGACCAGGTCAATGCCACACAGAGTTCTAGCAGCAGACACATCTCTAAAACAACTGTTAAGAGGAGACTGTGTGCAGCAGGCCTTCATGGTAAAATAGCTGCTAGGAAACCACTGCTAAGGACAGGCAACAAGCAGAAGAGACTTGTTTGGGCTAAAGAACACAAGGAATGAACATTAGACCAGTGGAAATCTGTGCTTTGGTCTGATGAGTCCAAATTTGAGATCTTTGGTTCCAACCACCGTGTCTACCTCTTGAAGCTCATCAATAGAATGCCAAAAGTGTGCAAAGCAGTAATCAAAGCAAAAGGTGGCTACTTTTAAGAACCTAGAATATAAGACATATTTTCAGTTGTTTCACACTTTTTTGTTAAGTATATAATTCCACATGTGTTAATTCATAGTTTTGATGCCTTCAGTGTGAATCTACAATTTTCATAGTCATTAAAATACAGAAAACTCTTTGAATGAGAAGGTATGTCCAAACTTTTGGTCTGTACTGTATATTGGTACAAATTTACCACTATCATGAAGTGTAATGTGTCACGAGAAAACAATCTCAGAATGGCTTGTAAAGCGTTCCAAAAGCGTTCCAAAGTTATTACCACATAAAGTGACACATGTCAGATTTGAAAAATGGGGCTCCGGCATTTGGTCCGAACTGGCTGTCGCTTGAAGGGGTTAATCCAATCAGAAGAAAAGAAGAGTTTTATGAAAGAAGTTGTTTCACACTTTTTTGTATATATATAAGTATATAATTCAACGTGTGTTAATTCATAGTTTTGGTGCCTTCAGTGTGAATCTACAATTTTCATAGTCATGAAAATACAGAAAACTCTTTGAATGAGAAGGTGTGTCCAAACTTTTGGTCTGTACTGTATATGGAACAGGTGTTGTGTATGAAAATAATGGATGTATTAGGGACACAATATGCTATATACCCCACTGTACAGTCATGGCCAAAAGTTTTGAGAATGACACAAATATTATATTTTCACATGATTTGCTGCCCTCTAGTTTTTATGTGTGTTAGTCAGATGTTTTTATCACATACAGAAATATAATTGCAATCATATTATGAGTAACAAAAGCTTATATTGACCGTTAGAATGAGTTAATGCAGCAAGTCAATATTTGCAGTGTTGACCCTTCTTCTTCAGGACCTCTGCAATTCTCCCTGGCATGCTCTCAATCAACTTCTGGACCAAATCCTGACTGATAGCAGTCCATTCTTGCACAATCAATGCTTGCATTTTGTCAGAATTTGTAGGTTTTTGTTTGTCCACCCGTCTCTTGATGATTGACCACAAGTTCTCAATGGGATTAAGATCTGGGGAGTTTCCAGGCCATGGACCCAAAATCTCTATGTTTTGTTCCCTGAGCCATTTAGTTATCACCTTTGCTTTATGGCAAGGTGCTCCATCATGCTGGAAAAGGCATTGTTGATCGCCAAACTGCTCTTGGATGGTTGGGAGAAGTTGCTCTCGGAGGACATTCTGGTACCATTCTTTATTCATGGCTGTGTTTTTAGGCAAGACTGTGAGAGAGCCGATTCCCTTGGCTGAGAAGCAACCCCACACATGAATGGTTTCAGGATGCTTTACAGTTGGCATGAGACAAGACTGGTGGTAGCGCTCACCTCGTCTTCTCCGAATAAGCGGTTTTCCAGATGTCCCAAACAATCGAAAAGGGGATTCATCAGAGAAAATGACTTTACCCCAGTCCTCAGCAGTCCACTCCCTGTACCTTTTGCAGAATATCAGTCTGTCCCTGATGTTTTTTCTGGAGAGAAGTGGCTTCTTTGCTGCCCTCCTTGAGACCAGGCCTTGCTCCAAGAGTCTCCGCCACACAGTGCATGCAGATGCACTCACACCTGCCTGCTGCCATTCCTGAGCAAGCTCTGCACTGCTGGTAGCCCGATCCCGCAGCTGAAACACTTTTAAGAGACGGTCCTGGCACTTGCTGGTCTTTCTTGGGCGCCCTGGAGCCTTTTTTGGCAACAATGGAACCTCTCTCCTTGGAGTTCTTGATGATGCGATAGATTGTTGACTGAGGTGCAATCTTTCTAGCTGCGATACTCTTCCCTGTTAGGCCATTTTTGTGCAGTGCAATGATGACTGCACGTGTTTCTTTAGAGATAACCATGGTTAACAGAAGAGAAACAATGATGCCAAGCACCAGCCTCCTTTTAAAGTGTCCAGTGGTGTCATTCTTACTTAATTATGACAGACTGATCTCCAGCCCTGTCCTCATCAACACCCACACCTGTGTTAATGGAGCAATCACTGAAACGATGTTAGCTGGTCCTTTTAAGGCAGGGCTACAATGATGTTGAAATGTGTTTTGGGGGATAAAGTTCATTTTCTAGGCAAATATTGACTTTGCAAGTAATTGCTGTTAAGCTGATCACTCTTTATAACATTCTGGAGTATATGCAAATTGCCATTATAAAAACTGAAGCAGTAGACTTTGTAAAAATTAATATTTGTATCATTCTTAAAACTTTTGGCCATGACTGTATATATGAAATGTACAGTGATGATATACACGTATATGGAACATTTGGATTCTGTGATGATGGAATACTATATTTACACTATATGTATATATTCTTTATTTTTTACTTTATATGCACTAATAAGTAATTATGTTAATATGATTGATTGTAATCTCCAAACACACTAGTCAGTATGACTCTGTTAGCTATATAAACCTTGAGGAAGCATCTATGTATTGCTTGACAAAGACCCCATTGAGCAGGGTTGAAACATCGCACGGGAATAAAGATTCACAACTGTAATCAAGTTTGGAGTGCTGCCTCATCTTTTGCCATTATACTGAAGGATAAGGCTTTGGCCTAAAGCCTTGGAGGGATTGCACCCACATTCACAAGACTGTGCTGCTACTTTGATTTTGCTATTTAGAAAGAGAAATAGAGATGGAAGATCATTGATCATTCCCTGTACAATTGTCCTCCTTATAATCTAGCCATGTGCAAAGCTGTATGTGCAAGTGTAGAAATGCTTCCAAAATGTCATTTTTCCCTGTATTAATACAGTAACTGGAGAGATTGAAGATATTGAATGTGGGCTGACTTAGGGTAGGGATTAATGATGTTATGGAGCCAGGGTGCACGACCACCTAGTAGGACACTGCCACTTTCAACTGTATCTGCATACTCAGTACGCAAATACAGTTGAATATTGTGGCTGAGTACGGAGGTCCATTTCAAACCTTTAGTTTTCTAAGGTCACAGGCCCCTATGAGGCTCCCTGGGGTCTTGGCAATGGCTGACATGATACAGTGGTGTCATATGATTGTAATACTGTATATAATCATAATGTGGTTATATTATTTGGTCATTTTAAACTGGTATTATGTAGTAACTGTATGACTGTATCATTTAGAGGTACCAGTATATAGATTAATTTGACAGAGCAGATTGTTTGAGACAGTTATTGTATGGATACAGGGTCTAGACTCCACAGAACTGATTTCCATTATAAAGTCATATTCGAGAACAGTTTTCTGCTGAGCTGATGTAACCTGCCTATTTTAGTGCCCTGGAGCAGGGGGTGCTTGCACATTTGGACATTTGTGGGCATTTGCCTATTTTCCTTATGCAAAGTTATATTTTATTTCTCTTGAATGGGTTAATCTACACTGTTTATTACTGTGTTACTGTATTTTATATGTATGTTGTGATATATAGTATATCCTGTTCCTTATCACTGTATTTATATGGCTCTGTGGAAAGGGTTAATGAATGAATACTAACAGACTGTTAGGACTTTGAATGAGAAGATGGTAATTTCCACAGCTGCCATAGGATTAAAGAAGACCATGTTTTGGGGGGGAAAAGCCAGATTTTTTTTACCACCAAAATCACACAGACAAACCTTGTGACTGTTTGGTTTAGCTCTGTTATGTGTGGAAACTTGTTTTTGTCTGGAAAAACTCCTGTGTTATTGCCATTGAGTATCATTGAAGCTCTAATGTAAGTCTATGATAGACGTGAGTTGAAACAATATATTTGTTTGTGCTGAGCTTCTCCACTGCACCCCTCCCACTAGAAGGTTCTAGTCTAACTGTATATAAGGAGAGCAGTCAGAGCCCCTAGTTTTCTGCAGTTAGGGACCAGTGCTTGGAGGGGAAGACTCATGGCAGCCTACATGAGTGACCAGAATAAGATGCTGAGATGGGGACGCTGAGCCACAGACCATGGGTCTCTAACCCTGTGACCAAAGAGCCACCCTGACTACTGAGTTACAGACTGTGGGCCCTTGACCAGGATGCCAGCCTTCTGAGAGAGAGGGACATCTAGCTCAGGCCTTTCCTCAGCATCAAACCCTTCTTCTGCCAGGGAGAAGACTGGAGAAGCCAGGCCTAGACCTCGCCTGTATTATTTTGCACCTGAATCCTCCAGTAAAGAAGCACCCTGGTTTACTGCAGACCCTGACTCTCTGGACTTATTTTCCATCAGGGTGCACCATGCCTTACCATCCCTTCCGGAGAGCAGCAACATGTGGTGACACCTTGACATTGTTCGGAGGACCCAGCGTAGCGTTGGGGCTACCCAAACCCGGTCACTGCACTATCATGTGTTATATAAAAGTTTTCATCACAATGTGTTTAGTGGGACAATGGAATGGAAAGCTAAGAGAAACATGAAGCTGAGTCATAAAAGAAATATCCAGGGAGGGGGAACATAATTTCAGTGTTTGGAAAATGAAAGTATTACACAAATGATATCATTTAAGGCTCTTTATTGTCAATGTGCCAACATATATACTATGTTGTCAACCAAGAAATTGTGTGGTCTTTCGGGATCCCAGCACTGAAAATAGAAAATAATGATTACAATTCTCTTCTGTAACATCAGTACAATACAAAAAGGTTTTTACGCTTTTACAAGCCCTTTTTGCTACATGGATCCTTTGATAATAAGCAGAACACATGTTGTCCCACTGATATGATCCTGATGATCAGCTTTAACTGCAGGAAACCTGGCTGCAAGGTTCTATGGCGCCACCACAGGAAAAATGAAGTATCATGTTACCCACAAAATGGACAAAATACAAAAAGTTGCCAGGTCCACAAGGGGAGACATGATCTTTGTAGCATTTCTCACCAGCTAAATGATGCTGATCCCAAATAAGGGTTTCTTTTCAATTCAGTTTAAATGCCATAAAATAGGGCACTTGAAGATGGGTTTTCCAAACTAGAAAAATCTATGTTAATATTTAAAGGTAATATGTCATCAAATCTATCCAAATTCAAACCATCTTGTTAGATAAATCTAATGTCTTTGCTCCAATGTCACTCGACGGCTATACTGAAGAGAAAACAGCTTTTTAATCATAAATAAAGTCCCTGGTAGCAACAAGGGTGTTGTCATTGCAAGACTCACTCTCTACATGCCATCCCTTCCACCTCTTTGACTTCCAAGGCCTTCACATCTGGCCTTGAAGTCTCTCAGCAGTGCAATCATCACTATCCTTGGCACAGGCACAGAAGAGGGAAGAAACTTGTCCCCGCACCTGATGAGCTTCATACTGCATGTGCATCCAAACACAGTGGTAAACACACTGCCATGAGACTTCAGGGGCATGTGTGAATAAATCTACACTCCTGGCCTTGGTAGTCAAAGAGGCGGATGGGGTGACATGTAGAGAGTGAATGGTGCAATGTGGTGCAACTGTAATGCCCTTGTTGCACTCAGAACCTAATTAACATATGATTACAAAACAGTTTTTTTCTGCAATACGGCCACAAAATTATATGGGAGCAAGAACATTAGATTCAGCTGGCGAAGGCTCTTTGGACATGTAAGCAGGCTTTCATAGGATGGATTTAAAGACAGATTCCTTTTAACCTCTTAACAGTCACTTTAAAATTGGAAAAACCTTACCAAAAATGGTCCTTTTTTATTGTAGATTTTTAATGTGTCTGCAGTAAATCTTGTTGGCGCACAATTCAGGGGACACTATTGCATTTTTAACCCTTTAGTGACAATTAATTTTAACAGCTAAGTACTTTTCCCACAGCCAGAGCTGATCTCTGGCAGACAGGTTAGGTGGTTAATGTAGATATGTAAACTAAGATTCACAGTCTATACAAAGCTGACCCCATACCAAAATTCAAAATGCCCCCTCCCATTGCTGGCCGACTAAATAGTATGGTTTATTTGTTGCAGTTATTAATTTGTTACCTTTGCAATGTCATCTAGTGTGCCTCATTCCTCTTCATCAGCAAATTCTCTATAAATGAATCTATCCTCTTAAGTGGGTTATTAGTCAAACAGTCTATAAAGAATTTCTCATTAAATGACCCTTCTTCCATTTTTTTGAGGAAGGTTTCTGTCATCTTTATTAGTTCAGACAATTCTGTAGCAGTAAGGTTGATTTCACATAGCTTGGACTTCATTCTGGCACCGAGGTCGTAAACAATTTTCTTATGCTCTTCTGAATGAAGGATTCTGCATATTGCAGCATCGGCTTTGTCCATGAGAGAAAATAGTTTAGTATGTTCTTTGGAGTTGCAGTTTTTTCCACACGTAGAGGAACCAACTGGAAGAAATTGTGGAATAAACTGAATAATGTAGGTAGTGCAGAAGGTAGTTGTGGGGGATTACACTTCATTTATCTAATATGCTTCATTGTATCAGTCCTTGAATTACTGTAGTAAAAGCAATTTGGTTATATGAGTCATGAAATATGATTGGTCTTGATAGTGTCAACAAGACACTAAAGGGAAGAGTTATCAAAACTAATCCAAAGGTAAAATGGCCTTTTTGCCCATAGCAATCAATCAGATTGATCATTTTATTTTTATTATTAAGAAACTATAAAAGTTTACATTTGCACCAGTTTTGATAAATCCCCCCTCCCCCATCTCCAGGCTGCTGAAAATATCTGTGGATTTCTGTGGTCCAATGTATGCCAATATAGTTTAATTTTGAGATAGATCTAGCTGGTATGTGTCTGCATTCTGCTCCATTAAAGACACAGAACAACAAAAATAATGGAAGAGACTGGTTCAGCACATAACTTATACTAATGGAGCCAAACAGACCCTGCTGACTTTAATGTGGTCCACTCGGTTTCTGTTCAGGTGTCTGCTTTATTAGATTAAAAGATAACTTTTTTTTCACAGAATCTGTCACAGAGACCACGAACAGAGCCTCCAAAGCAGATGTGAACATGCAATTATTGTGATTTAATGCCACTCTTATAACTTTTGAAAAGTAGGTGAAAAGTGGTTCCCTAGGAGCATAGGCTTATGCCAGATTCAAGAAATGTGGCTACGGCTAGTTTCACACTAGTGGCAGCACGGATCCGGTGGGTGAAGGGGCCCGCCGGATCCGTGCTGCCGTAGGTACACGTGTGGGGCCGGAACCGCACACATGTTGTATTTTCGTTCTGGCCACCTCTCAGCACGGGTTAACGTGCTGCGGCCAGATCCGTGTCCCGCCCCCATTACAGTGAATGGGGCCGGAGCGCGGTTCCAGCCCCACACGTGCACCTGCGGCAGCATGGATCTGGCGGGCCCCTTCACCCGCCAGATCCATGCTGCCGCTAGTGTGAAACTAGCCTTATTCAAAGCTTGGCATAATATGTCACTTTTACATAAAAATTGCTATTAGCCTTCAGTAAAAGTACAGAGGGGAGGTAACAAGTTGGGGGTGTGTATCTACACAGACTCACTCTGTCCAATCAGTGCTGCCATTTTCATACTGTGCAAGGTACACACCCCGAACTGGTTACCTCTCCTCTGTACCCTTTCTGAGGTTCAATAGCAATTCATTCATAACTTCAAGTAGAAATAATAAAGGAACAGCACAACATACAGTCAAATAGATGTTCCAGAATTGTTATTACATGGGGAATGCATGAAGCTATTAAAACAGACTTGTCAGGAGCAGTGAAAGGCCCTCTTTAATACATTGGGCACCAGTTATGCCAAAGCAAACTCAAGCAAACTTGACTTCAAATATTGCCCTCATGATAAATCTCCCCCATTGAGTTGAAAGATAAATATCTGTCTCACTGCAGCTGCTGATAGGAGCTCCCTACATAGTAATCTATGCAGTTTTCATGAAATTCAATTGTCAGTTTTGCTGTGAGCTTCTTCTAAATTAGGCAAGATGAATTTTATTATTTAACTGGATTTGTTCCTCCTGAATGTCTCTCAGTTTCCTTCATAAACCAGCAGTATATGGCAGTATGTTCAACAATCTCTCTCACGCTCATCCTTTCTCTTTTTCCCAGAACTCTTTCACCCTGTTGAAACTATAATAATAGCACTAATAATATAAATGGGTAATATTAAATTGAATAAATCTTATGTTTCTTACCTTGTTGGGTCCATGTTAGAACCACAACAGCCAGCAAAGTAGCAAAGCGTACCATAATTGGTTAATATGGTGATGGTCTGTAAAGATATTATTCCGATATGGCCTTGAACTGTATTTATGCTTCTATTCATCGGGTCATGGAGGGGAGTGACTGGTTTATTCACAATTAAAGGATTACTCTGATTAATGCTGCTTTGTCCTAAATGTCACTGCTCAATGTTGAAAAAATCTAACAATTATGGAGACTGAAAAGTCACCCATGTTGTTAACTTTTGACTATTAACTTCTCAAAAGTTTAGAGGATGACTCCAGTCGAACAAGGAAAAATCAGTCATCATATGATGTTTTAAATGTACAGTATACGTTCCTTACTTTATATATACTTTACATATACTTTATATATACTTTTACTGAAATGGCCACAAACACACAACAATTGTTTCAAATGTACTATTACCTTGCACCATTCTCATAAATTTTGACACAGGTGCACATAGTAACTCCAATCTAAAAACTAACTTCAAATATGCCTACAATGATACATTCCCCCCTTCTGGTTTTCTGATATTTGCTTTTACATCACTCAGCTATAATCTCTGTAGTCCATATTTTGGATGCAGTTGTCAGGCAGGTGTACACAACTCAGTTTTCCTGAGAATATATAAAAAAATGAGGCAGAGCTCAACATCGAATAATACCTTTTGTACAGTGTTCATTTTAGGACATTGTCAGATATCAGAGTCAAGTATCAAAATAAGATATAAAGTACAATGAAGCTAATAGTCATAGCGCAACGCCTGATGAGTCAGTTGTCAAGAGTCACACATGACTTGAATTTGCCTCTTTTCTAGGGCTCAATCAAATATATATATATATATATATGTGGGGGTTTTTTTACGACTGAGAGGGGTTTTGAACCCCAGAAGTCTACATTCAAGGCAAGTATTTAAGCACTGAGCTACAGGTGCAGATAGAAACCTCAGAGATTTTCTTCATCTATGTGATTCAGCAGAAATAAAGTACAATGAAGCTAAAAGTCATAGCGACCCCTGATGCCTGATGAGTCAGTTGTCAAGGGTCACACATCACTTGAATTTGCCTCTTTTCTAGGGCTCAATAAAATGAAATTTTTTTCTTAAAGTCCAAGAAGGGGTTTCGAACCCCAGAAGTCTACATTAGAAGCAAGTATCCAACCACTGAGCTACAGGTGCAGACTACAATCTTGGAGATTTTCTTCATCTATATGATTCAGCATATGTAAAGTACAATGGAGCTGAAAGTCATAGCGACCCCTGACGCCTGATGAGTCAGTTGTCAAGGGTCACACATCACTTGAATTTGCCTCTTTTCTAGAGCTCAATAAAATGTAATTTTTTTTAAAGTCCAAGGGGGTTCCGAGGAGTTTTGAAGAAGTCTACATTAGAGGCAAGTATGAGCTATAGGTTCAGACAGAAACCTTAGAGATTTTCTTCATCTATGTGATTCAGCATATGTAAAGTACAATGAAGCTAAAAGTCATGGTGACCCTGACATCTGAAGTCCAGGGTCAGGTGTCAGAGTCAGGGGTCAGGTGTCAGGGTCAGATCTAAAAGTCATTGCGATCCTGACGCCTGACGCCTCAGTCATCAAGGGTCACATATCACTTGAATTTTCCTCTTTTCTAGGGCTCAGGTCAGGTGTCAGGGTCAGGTGTCACACTGGCATTATTTTGATACTTGACTCTAATATCTGACTATGTCCTAAAATGAACACTGTACTTTTGTGACAGTGTGTGTAAGGAGCTAAGGACAAATTGGAGGTGCTCTCCTGGTGTTCTTGTTATTAGCCTCAACAACTATATAAGTAGAGATTGGACCCCAACATGGGTTTGGATCAGCAGCAAGGGTCTCAGGGGGCTCATTTTGTGCTGGACAATCTTTAGTTTTTATTGATACCATATTGTAGCGTGTGTGACTCTTTGATCACATTTTATTACGAGAGAAGCGATGGAAAAATGGCAAATTGGCCATGTTGACCCTTTTTCTGTTACGCCATTTTTTAATATATTAATAGTATGGGCGGTTTTGGACACGGCGATACCCATGTTGTTTATATTTTTGGTTATTTATGTATTTATTTTTTTATTCTATGGAATGGGGGGATTTAAACTTTTTATGTCTTTTAACATTTTTACAGCTTGTATTTGAGCCTACAAAATCCAATTGTTAAAAAAAAATTGAACAATCATGGATTTTCTAGATCCATTAATTGTTCAGAATTGCTCATTTCTTATGTTGGACTGCCACCTGCTGGCCAAAATTAGAATTGCAGCTTCAATGCTCTGGGTTTCTTCAGCGAGACCCAGCACATTGAAATCAATTATCGACATCCTCATTGGCCTCAGAAGATGCCGGTAAGAAGCCCGGAAGAGCGAGATACATGTTCCATTATAAATTTAATTCTACACATAATGTTGATTTGAAGAACGTATACAGTTCTGTTATAATAAAGCTGTGTTGGGTGTTGTTGGTTTAGGCTCCCCAAATCAAGTGACAGGTTCTCCTTAAATGTGAAGATTGCTGAGTTAATGCATGCAAGCAATTGTCTTCATAGTAGAGATGAGTGAATCATGCAAAATTTTATTCGCCGAACTTTTCCTAAGATTCATATATTCGACGAATAGATTCGTTGAATTTGCGTACAAAATATATGTAATTACATGGCTTTTAGCAAACATTCGCGCACTAATAACGAACGTTCAGGTAAAAAGGTACGCAACCTCTTTGAACACGTACGCATAAGCGTACAAATAGCGTACGAAAATGACGGGCTTTGCTGGAGAGGAATGGTGGAGCAGGAGGAACGCTCTGAGTCTGATCCCTGGCTTCATATGGATACTGTATCAGCAGATGACAACAGATCATCCGGCTGAAACTGAGATGAGCGTGCCATCCATTCCACTACCTCATCCACTTTCTCCTCCACTTTTGCGCCTTGGTGGGTTAGACTTCTGCCCTGTGCCACCTTCTCCTTTTTTTTAGAGCTCCAGGTCTTGCTGGAACTGGACCCCTTTTGCTTATCCATTCCAGACATTTTTCAATTCACTCTGTGGCTGTGCAGCTGGTCTTTGTCCCTGTATCTCCCTGTCTCTCCCTATCTCTCCCTGTCTCTCTCCCTGCCTGATTAATTACTAACCTTGAACTGGCCCTGCACTTGCCCTGCAGTATCCCTGATATGTGTAATATGGATTCCCAGAGCAATTACACCCCAATTTTCACAAAACAGGTCTCAGAGTCTCAGAACTTCACACACAGTGCTTCTGCTCGTCTCAGCAGTCGCAGCAGAAGTGATGCGTCACTGGCTTACCGAGCCTGAGCCAATCAGAGCAAGCCCTGCCCACTAGACCAGGTGACCGCTTTCTTCCCGGGCTTTTGCACACGATAAACAAACTAACAGTAAAAGTTCGCTAATGAATTGAATTCGTACACAATAGCGTATAATTTATAGAGCAACTACGTAGCGAATGCGTACAAAGCCGAAGCGAATCACCTAATATTCGGATTCGCTTTGCAGCTGAAAATTTCCAAGATTCGATACGAATCAACAAATCGACAAATAGATTTGCTCATCTCTACTTCATAGTGTTGCGTTACTTTTTTATCTACATAGTGACTGGCACCGTAAACTGACAAGACGTGCAGCCACCTTCAAGTAAAGCTGTAATTTATTATTCATAGAACATGTTGACAAATATGTCACCTTTGAATCATAAGAAACGATTTAACCTTTAGCAATAGCATGGTGGTCAGACACTAACTAGCATCATCTCAGTTTCTGACTAAATTGACCCTGGTTATAGACGTAAATCATGCTGTCATAAAGCCATGTCTAACATGTAGCTGCAATCTATAAAGCCAGAAACAGGAAAGGAATTATGCAAAACAAAAAATTGCATCAATGGCTGCAGGTGTGAACATACCATTAGAAATCTTGCACTTGGCTGTATTCATGCTGGACAACTTCTCATTCCACTTACAAAGCCAATTTTTGCAAAAAAAAAATATTTTGCCCCTGCTCTAATTAATTTACTACTTGGATTTTCCCTTATTCTCTCTTACAAACTACTGAGTGGCTCATGACAGTGCTTGCATATAGGCAGCAGTTGAATGGAGGACAGTGGAGTATGTGCAGAATGGCCAAGTTCTTATATATACTGTATACATTGGGAGAGATCTTATCCACCAAATAAATGTCATGGAGTCTCTTAAGGTTCAAATATTACAATAATACTTTATTAATATATTAAATTAAAAACATTTTACAGCCCAAACATTTTAGTAGCTATTAGCCAAGGATACTGCTTAACAGAAAAGGTGTTTCTGATTGCTGGTAAAGGTATATGTAACTGTGATAAATGGTGCCTGCTGAATCAATACCATATTACATTACAAATAAAATTGCACCATAGAAATCACTAATGACTACCAAGTCTAGATGAAATGAGATAACGTAACTCACCCGAAGCTCCATTTTATGTTTTGTTTGAAGTTACTGTAATTTTAAGATAACCAATCTCTATTGAAGGACACTGAAGGGCTAATAGATAATTCCTCTTACATTGTAAAATCTGAGGATTATGTCTAGAGATGAGTGAAATTTAGAAAATTTTGATTTGGCAGCTTCACCGAATTTTGACAAGAAATTTGATTTGTGACAAATTACTTCATCACGAATTGCTTTCTATTGTATGGAGTCGGCGTAATGACAGGAACGGCAATCACACAGCCCCCCTCTATTGTGCAGAGGGAGCATTTGCACCCAGGCGCTGGTGTCTAAGGGAGCCAAAGGAACGTCTGCCACATATGATGGTACCTCTATTATAAAAAGTGTATGAAAGCCCATACAGGCAGGCAGACAGGCATGGTCCGTATATACTCAAGTAGAGGATTGGACAATATAGCAGCACACATCGGTCCTTTAAAATGTCCCTTTATTTTGGTAATTCATAAGACCTCTTGAACCTTCTTAGGCACTTGACATCACCTATTGTACTACTATTATGGATTACCAAAATAAAAGGACAATTTTAAGGACTATGTGCGTGTTGCTAAAGTTATGTCCTCAAATAATAATACTAGTGATGTTTTTCCAAGTACATCTAGGGCGGGAGCAAGTTTGTTGGAAGTCCCTGTGCAACAAATTTGGTGAGGGCCACCAACCTAGAAACTGGCATAAAATATGTGGCCAAGTTTAGCTGGTCATCTATCCTAGGTACAGTAATTGCTGGTAGATCCAGCAGATATAGAGAGGATTCACTGACAATCTAATGTGTATGGGGTAGCCTGTTTCTGGATATTGGAGAAATAAGCACTCCAATATGTAAATTTAATATATCTGATCCATTTTCCACCAGTTAATTAGAACTTCTTTGCCTTGCTTCAGGAAAAGATCTGGGTAGAGAAATAGAGATGGAGGCTCATTGACTGTATAGTTCCCTGTGCAATTACCCCTCTTGCCCTCCTTATAATCCAGCCATGTGGAAACCTGTATGTGCAAGTGTGTACACAAATACTTCCAAAATGTAAGACATTAAAGATATTGAATGTGGGCTGACTTTGAGTAGGGATTAGTGGTGTCGTGAGGCCAGGTGCAACAACCTGACACTTTTTGGCTTGAAGGGCACCATGAAAAGTCCCCTACATCCTGACGCTTTCAACTGTATCTGTGTCAGTACGCAATTACAGTTGAATATTATAGTTGATAATGGAGATCCTTATCCCACCGTTAGTTCTCTAAGGTCAAAGACCACTATGAGGTGCCCTGGGGGGAAAGGCAATAACTTACATGATTCAGTGATGTCATGTGGTTGTAATACTGTATGGGATCACGATGTGCTGATATTATTTGGCTCTCGTAAAGTGGTAGTGTGACAACTGTATTATTTAGAGGTATATACATTATTTTGACAGGGCAAATTATTTGGGGCAGATTTTCTATGGATACAAGTTCTAGGTTCTACAGAACTGATGTCCATTATAAAGTAATATTCCGTGACAGTTTTAAAAGTTATCATCAGAATACGGGATGTAGTAGAGTTAACACACATGCTTTCTGAGACGTGTTATCTAAACTAAATGCGTTAAGCAAACACCTTCAATTGCTTTTTAATGGCTTTTGTTACAAGATAACGCGATGAGTAAAGAAATTTGAGTTAAGAGTTTGTGTGTTAATCCTGCTACATCTGTATATTTGCTGGGATAATGGAAAGCTAAAGGAAACATGAAGTTGAGCCATAAAAGAAATAACCAATCCAGGAAAAAGCACAATACCGTAAAGTAGGGGGAAAATTGCGGTGCATCTTATAAATTATGGAAGCGCTCACTTGTATGTATAAGGTGCCGGGACCCCCATCAGACCTCAGATCAGCCCACCCAGCCACATAAGGTTACAATAAAAACCTCTCTTACCTCTCCTGCACGCCGGCTCTGCTCCGGATCCGGCGCTTCCTCTTTCTTCTCCGGCCCAGCTCTGCATACGCACGCACTATGACCTGACACTGCATGCAGTCAGGTGACAGTGCAGCGACGACCAGAGAAGACAGAGGAACGCCTGAGCTCTGATGGGGGCACATTCAGCTGATCGGAGGTCTGATGGGGCACATTCAGCTGATCGGAGGTCTGATGGGGGCACATTCTGCTGATCTGAGGTCTGATGGGGGCACATTCTGCTGATCTGAGTTCTGATGGGGGCACATTCTATTGATATGAGGTCTGATGGGGACACATTCTGCTGATCTGAGGTCTGATGGGGCACATTCTGCTGATCTAAGGTCTGATGGGGGCACATTCTGCTGATCTGAGTTCTGATGGGGGCACATTCTATTGATATGAGGTCTGATGGGGACACATTCTGCTGATCTGAGGTCTGATGGGGCACATTCTGCTGATCTAAGGTCTGATGGGGGCACATTCTGCTGATCTGAGTTCTGATGGGGGCACATTCTATTGATATGAGGTCTGATGGGGGCACATTCTGCTGATCTGAGGTCTGATGGGGGCACATTCTGCTGATCTGAGGTCTGATGGGGGCACATTCTGCTGATCTGAGGTCTGATGGGGGCACATTCTGCTGATCTGAGGTCTGATGGGGGCACAGTGGGCTGATATGGGGCCATAGTGGGCTTATCTGAGGTCTGATGGGGGTCTGACATGGAGGGCTGATATGGGGGTCTCATGTGATGTCCTGAAATTTATGGGGGGTCTGATATGAGGTGTGATGATTTTTTTCTTATTTTCCTACACTAAAATCTGGGGTGCGTCTTATCATCAGGTGCGTCTTATAAAGTGAAAAATACGGTAACTACAGTGTTTGGAAAATGACAGTATTACACAAATGATATCATTTAATGCTCTTTATTGTCAATGTACCAACATACAGTATATACTGTGTTGACATTCGATCTCTTCAGAAATCTTTGGTCTTTCAAGATTCCAGCACTGAAAACAGAAATAAAATTATTACAGTTCTCTTGTATTTTGTAACATCAGAACAATACAAAAATTTTAAAGAGAACCTGTCACTATGTAAATGCATTATAATCATGTTATAGAGCAGGAGGAGCTAAGCAGATTGATATATAGTTTTGTGGGGAAAGGTTCAGTATAACGTAATTTATACATTTATATCCCTGCTCATTCTGGGCTTTGAAGTCAAGGAGGTGGTCCTATCAGTGATTGACAGCCTTCCCTCTATGACTGTGTATACAGAGATAGCTGTCAATCACTGATAGGACTGCCTCCTTGACTTCAAATCCCAGAAGGAGCACAGATATAAGTGAATGAAATACAGCCAATCAGCGTGCGAGGGGGTACTAGCATTCACATGTTGGCTACTGGCATTACAGTGATTGGCTGGCCGGGAACGCGTCATCGGGTGCTATATAGCACTTTGGTGCTCGATCAACACTACAGTAGTTGTACAGTACCATCAAAGTGGAACATTTCAGAATTCTCTTCCACATGCTATGTAAAAAAATGCAGCAGAAAGGCTGTGCTATTGCAGACTTGATTTAATCTATACAGTGGATTTATCTTGCAGATTTCACCTTTTCCGCAGCACAAGCTGCATATAATACATGCTCTTTTGTTTTTCATGTGTTTTTTCTGTCACTTATGAAAATGAAAAAAGAAGTATCCCATGCTACCCACAGTGGGCAAAATGCAACAAGATGCCAGGTCCACAAGGAAGAGACATGATCTTTGTGGGAATTGACTCCCCTGGCTAAATGACGTGGGTCCCAAATGGGGGGTTCTTATATATTAATTTGCAATACCATAATAGGGTATTTGAAAATGGGCTTTCTAAACAAAAAAACATTGAAAACAATGTTAATATTTATTGTAAATATGTAAGAATCCATAGTTTTTACAGAGATGACTCCATACCAAAATCAAAATGCCCCCTGCCAGTGCTGGCTGACTAAGGCTAATTTCACATTAGCGTTAGCAGTGTCCTGCAGGCTATTCCGGCAACGGAACAGCCTGCCGGATCCGTACTAACGCTTGCACACTTGTGCTGCCGGAATTCTGCACAAGTGTTCAAGCGTTAGTACTGATGCGGCAGGGGAACAACCTGCCTGACACTGCTAACACTAATGTGAAAGTAGACTAATTGTAATTTTTATTTTTTTACAGTTGTGATAATTTCTTACCTTCACAATGCTGTCACCTAGTTTGCTTTATTCCTCTTTCTAATCACATTCTCTATAAAAGAATCCACATATTTCTCTGGGTCATTGTTCAAAAAGTCAATAAGGACTTTCTCATTTAATACCCCATCTTCAATTTTTTTAAGGAGATTTTCCGAAAACTTTCTTATTTCAGACATTTCATTAGCATCAAAGTCGAGTTCACATATCTTGGACTTCATTTTGGCAGTGAGGTCACAAAGCATTTTCTTATGCTCTTCTGAATTAAGGATTTTGCTTAATGCAGATTCAGCTTTGTCCATAAGAGAATATAGTTCACCATGCTCTTTAGAGTTGCAGGTTTTGCCACACGTAGAGGAACCAGCTAGAAGAAATTGTGGAGTAAATTGAATAATGTAGGTACTGTTAGTTTTGGAGGAATCTCACCATGTGCATTAAAGAATTACACAGCATTTTTCTAATATGCTTCATAAATCACTCCAATAATTCACAGGTTATGCCATTCATGAAATATGATTGGTTTTGATCTTGTTATGACGGTACTAAGGCTGTCTTCACATAACATACAATGCATGTAAAACATACCAAGATATGGATGTTAGACACATTCATAGACTTTTATGAACCAATATGTGCCAAAAGAATGGTTTTAGGCCACTCTCATCAATTTTGAAAAGTGGTTCCCTAGAAACATAGGCTTATTCCAAATTCAAGAAATGTGGCTTCTTCAAAACGTGGCAAAAAGTTTCTCAATTTTTCATCAGTAGGGGGGTGTCGTAAAAACAGAAGTAACATTTCTACTTTTCTAGACAAAAGTTTTATTTTTAAAGGTGCACCAAATTTATCAAACCACACAAATTATTCCAACACAGTCTCGAGAAGAATTGACTACAAATATTACCCTTGTGATAAATCTCCCTCATTGAGTTAAAGGATAAAATTCTGTCTGACTGCAGCTACCGATAGGAGGAGCTCAATTCATAGTAATTGTCCAATTTTCATTTAATTCAATAATAAATTTTCTGACAAGCTGTTTCTAGTTTAGGCAGAAAGGATTTTATTATTTAACTTGATAGTTTCTCCTAAATGGCTCTCAGTTTCCTTACCAAACCAGCAGTATATGGCAATATATTACTCATCCTTTTTCCCAGAACTCTTACACTCTGTTGAAAATATAATAGCACTAATAATATAAATCAGTAATAATTGAATAAATCCTATGTTCCTTACCTTGCTGAGTCCATGTTAGAACCACAAGAGCAAGCAAAGTAGCAAAGCGTACCATGGTTGGTTAATATGATGTCAGCCTATGAAGGTATCATACCAAAGATGTGGCCTTCACCTATTTATGCTGCTTCTATACATCAGGTCACGGAGGAGAGTGACCCCTTTATCCACAATTAAAGGATTATTCTGATTAATGCTGAACAAAATGCTTTGTCCTAAATGTCACTGCTCAGTAGTGAACAAATCTAAAACTTAAGACTTAAGGTTACTCAATTGTTGTTAATCTTTGACCTTTAGCTTCTCAAAAGTTTAGAGAATGAGTCAAACAAGTTAAAATCAGCATGTTCGGGGGCGTGGGCCATGGCGTGAGGAAGCAGAGATGCTGAGCTCCTCCAGAATCCTGCTTGCGATATCCTGTGCAGCAACCCTATTGGGCATTTGAAGAGGCCGGGTGGTCGGTCTACTTGTAGGCATTCAGAGGAAAGAGGAAGAGGATCGGATCGGGGCTGTGCTGTGTGGCGACGTCCGACGGCTGCTGTGAAGAGGACGCGCGCCTGTGGTGCAGGGGAGGCGGACGAGGTGTCGGACGGGTGAGACCGACTCCGGTGAAATCAGAGTGCCGGTGGGTGATAGTGGCAAGGCTCTGGTAAGGAGACACCTGCAGAGGATAGCACCAGCGAGAAGCGCAGTGCCGGTGAAGGCGCCAGAGGTGAGTGGCTGCAGGTGAAGTTTGCAGCACGTGGCGGGAGCCATCTTGGTGAAGGGACACAGTGCTACAACTGGAGGAGGGAGGCTCACCTAGTAATCCATGATCTACAAGGGATGCATAGTCTGCTATCACTGAGATCAAACTCAGATAACTTACCCTGCGCTTTCCTGGGTCTGTAAGAGAACAAGGAGCCACCCAGTCCCCCCCCCCCCTTTTTTTCTTTCTGGCGCCATTTTGTGTCCTGCAGTGAGCTAATCTATAAAGAAAGCTCAGCTTCTTGTCCAACTTTTGAGAAATCAAGTAATTAGCATAAGAGCTTGGATGCTATCCTGCTACCATTATATTTCAACTGCTCTAGTGAACTATACACGGATATACTCACCTGACCAAGCAGAAATATTGCTCTTACGTCTGTGCACATATAAGATCTCCTCTTGGCTCTTGTATATAATCAGGGACACTGCTCCTCGACTGTATAGGCCGAAAGACACTTACAAGTTCTACTTCATCTGTCATCAAAGTATATGCTGACGCCATGAGTCAAACAGAACGGGAGGAGGGAGAAGATAATCTGATGGTCCAGTCAGCAGAGACCTCACAATTTATGAAGGCAATTGCAACATGTCAGGCAGCCCTAATAGCAAATATTGACCATGTTCAATCAGACCTTAGCTGTCTGTGGCATGATTTTGATAAAATACGTGAGAGAACCACAGAGGTGGAGCGCAGATTAAGTGACGTAGAGGATGTGTCTCGGGCTGGTGAAATTAACACTAGACAACTACAACAACAAGTCAAGTTGCTCCAGGCCAGAGCAGAAGATGCTGAGAATCGTAATAGGAGAAATAACATCCGTATCCTGGGGCTGCCGGAGCGAGCAGAGGGGTCTAATCCTGAGCTGTTTGCAGAACAGTTAATTAAAGAGACTCTCCAGCCTATTGCTCTATCCAACTGCTTTGTTATTGAGAAAGCTCACAGAGTTTCCACCAAACCATTGCCTCCTGGAGCTCCAACTAGGCCTTTTATCATGAAGATACTGAATTACAGAGATAGAGATGCCATACTCTTAGCAGCGTGACAGAAAGGAAACATCGTTTTTGAGAATGCAAGATTGTACTTTTACCCTGACTTCACTTCGGAAGTCCAGACACGGAGGAGGCAGTTTAACGAAGTCAGGGCCCGGCTGAGGGAGCTAAATATCAAGTATGCCATGCTATACCCATCTCGACTTAGAATGCAAGATGGAGAGACGGTCTGTTTCTTTGAGTCTCCAGAGTCAGTTGCGGACTGGATTGATAGACGTCCGGATGTGAGACCTCTTCGCTGAACTGCTGGGATTTCCGTAGCTATGTAGAGACTGTGTCTCTATGAGTCTCTTTCCTGTCTGCTTTCCTATATAGGAGGCCTGCGGCCTCTCTTCCCTCTTCTCATGTTTAAGGTTTTGAAGGCATACTTGGGTTGTTAAACCTGAAGGGTTGTTGTTTCGAGATTACTGATGTAAGAGGAGAAAGGGTTAAAGAATAGTTTCAACTGTTCATACTATCTTTTGAGTACTACGGTAGCTAGGGGCGATCGCCCTATCGTTTAAGTTAGGGAACAAGCTCGACCATGTTTGACAGGTTTGGGCAGGGTGGGGGGTTTGTGGGAGCAGGGGGTTTTTCTTTGTTTGTTGTATGCCTGTGTGTGAATTATAGCTCCTCCATGGGTTCTGGGATAGACGAGATGTACTTAATGTGGCTTAATGGCATCAGTTAAATTAGTGTCTTGGAATGTTAGAGGCTTAAATGATAAGATTAAGCGTTCTCTGGTTTTTAATTATCTGAAAGCCTATAGTCCTGAGATTGTGGTACTGCAGGAGACACATCTTAGAGAGCAGAAAATTATGTCTCTTGAAAGACCCTGGATAGGCTTTACATATCATGCAGTTTATTCAAACTATGCTAGGGGAGTGTCTATTTTGGTTTCAAAAAGCCTTCCCTTTCAACTGGTTTCTGTTCATACAGACGGCTCTGGTAGATATGTATTGCTCCCTTCATGTATCAGAGGTGTATATTATCTGATTGTGGGAGTGTATATACCACCCCCCTTCTGTAGAGAGATCCTTACTCCTCATGAGTAAGGTGGCAATGTTTCCAGCGGTACCCCCTCATAATGGTGGGTGATTATAATGCAATAATGCATCCTTTGAGAGACAGATTGCACCCTCATGCATCACATAATAAAACTTTGATACACTGGGCGGAGGCGCACAGGTTAGTGGAAATTTGGCGTTTTTTGCATCCGGATTCAAATGAGTTTTCATGTTACTCTGCTTCTACGGGTTCGTTGTCCCGCATAGATTTGGCTTTTGTGACTAGAGATCTTTTACCTTATGATAGGACTAGTGAATATCTTCCTAGGGGTATTTCAGATCATGCTCCCCTCCTTCTAATAATATCTCAGCCCTTAACCCCGCCTAGCAGATGATGGCGTTTAAATCCGGTGTGGCTGGAGGCATTGCCAGTGTCAAGTGCTGGTTTTGACACTATGCAGCAGTTTTGGTCTGAAAATGAAGGGACGTCTAATCCCCTGATGGAATGGGACGCTTTTAAATCAGTAATGAGGGGTTCATATATACATGCTATAGCTAAGCATAGGAAAGAACTGCGTATAAATAGAACTAAACTAGAGAAGATGGTGCTTGAGAGTGAGCAACAGTATATTCAAGATCCTTGTGATGAGACAAAGGGGAAATGGTTAGAAACACAGCGCTTATTTGATTTACATTTAACTGAGTATACTCAGAAGAAACTCTTGGCACAGAAACAAAATATATTCTCAGATGGGGATAAAGGTGGGAGAGCCCTGGCGTATTTAGCTCGTTCGGAAACGCTGCAGACAGTGGTAGCTGGAGTTTGGGATGGTAGAGGGGTATTGCTAACGGAACCAAGTGAGGTGTGCCGTTGTTTTGCCTCGTACTATTCAGACCTTTATGAATCTAAACTGACATGCACTCCTGCGGATATTGAACGCTATTTGGCGGGTATCTCAATCCCGAGGTTAAGTAGAGAGGATCAAGAGGTTATGGCGGAGCAAATTTCGGAAGAAGAAATTGCTTTAGCGATTAGTTCTTTGACAATAAGAAAGACTCCTGGGCTGGATGGCTTCCCGGCTGAATTGTACAAACTTTATCCTCAGTAACAAAGTGCTAGACTTTGAAAACTATTTGAATATGCTTTTGAATGTGGCTCTTTGCCCCCTTCTTTCTCAGAAGCGAATATTGTAGTAATACATAAATCAAGGAAGCCTCCAGACCAGTGCAGCTCGTATAGGCCCATTTTGCTTTTTAATCTGGATGCAAAGATTTTAGCTAAAGTATTGGCTCTTAGACTTAGGAAGGTGATTTTATCTATAGTGGGTGTAGACCAGTCGGGTTTCATGCCAGGGAAGACAACGGATATAAATTTGAGGCGTCTATACACTAATTTGCAAGTTCAGCATACCAATAGGGGTAAAAGGGCCCTGGCTTCTCTGGACAATGAGAAAGCCTTCGACTCGATAGAGTTGGAGTTTATGTGGGCTACACTTAAGCAAATGCGAGTTCCCTTGAATTTTATTCGATGAGTGCAGCTGATATATAAGACCCCGATAGCAAGGGTTAAGGTGAATGGTTATATGTCTGAGCCTTTTCCTCTCAAAAGGGGGACTAGGCAGGGGTGTCCCCTTTCCCCGTTACTTTTTGCTTTAGTTATGGAACCCCTTCCTATACTTATATCTGTAAGGTTGAATGCACCTGTTCCTATAAATATAGTTGTTATTAAACTGACATTTCATTTTTGGCCACAAGATGTCACTGTTTACCACAGGAAAGACTATAGCTCCCTGGAGCAATGACCAAGAGATCCTGTTCGGCAGAGGTGGAGCTTCAGACTGGAGAAGTGTGTGGCAGCCATCTTGAGAGTGTGCTGCAAAGAGGCAGAGGAGAAAGAGCTACTGTCTGTGTTTCCTAGTGTGATCCACAAGTGAGACTATTCCCTAAGGGAGCAAGACTCTGCAAGGAGACCTGGAACAGAGACTGTTATAGTGTTACAAACCAGAAGTGGAGACCTACCATCAGGAGCCCTGCTGAGAGGACAAGTGGAAAAGTCAGTGAGACTGCGTGGTTGCCGGATGAGATCCTCTACCAGACACGTCTGAAAGTTAAGGTACCCAACGTACCCGGGTCAGTGAAAGAACTGAGGCCCACTGTGCATACACAGTGGGTAACCGTGCACGCACCGCATTATGGTATTGGCGCCAATTCAGTAGCTACTGGGTAAAAGCCTGAAGATTAGACAGGTGGTGTGCAGGCTGCAAGCTACCTTGCTACAGAAGTGGGGTTTACTGTGGCAAACAACTGGTTATACTCTTTCTGAGGTTTAGTGTTGATTGGTTAAGTTTGTAAGCGTTTGTGTTATACCGCCGGCGCTCCTGAACCGCACTTACAGAATTGTTCGTGGAGATTAGGGTATTAAAAGGTATAGCTGCTGGGTTACTATAACCTGCAGATAGGCAAAACTGTGGAGAAGCCTGGGCGACACTGATAGAGCACCGTGCTGTGTAACACAAGTACCTCAGCCTCTAGCTGAGTGTATGTATATATGCTTGGGGTATTTCCTTCCTACAAACGTTAAATACTTAGTAAAATCTTGTTTTTGTCAATCTGAATTGGAGTCTCCTTCCTTGTCTGGGACTTCGCTGTATCCTGGGGAGCCCACCCCGGTACACGGCTTACATATCCTCTAATCTACTCATAGAGGGTTGGGAAATAGTAGGTATAACAGAGAAATTATCTCTTTATGCGGATGATATGCTTGTATATCTTGCTGATCCGGGAGACTCACTCGAAGCTCTTTTGAGAATTGGCCTTCCAAATGTGTGCACGCCGGGAGTGAGTCTCCTTGGATTAGTGAATGAAGTTATACCCACTAAGTATGGAAGGAAACTATATAGGGTATTGCTATACTATGCTAGGAAAACGATCCTTTTGAACTGGAAGCCTCCCAAGACTCCCACAATGCAACATTGGATTTAACTGGTTAACGCTGATGTAGTTCTATATAAGTTAGTATATGAGAGTAGAGGAGTTCCTGATAGATTTATGAAAATCTGGGATCCCTGGATTAATGCATTCACGATGGTATCATAGGCAGACTAATGTGTTGTCCGGGCCCCATGGGGGAGCTGTATGAATGGGGTGAGTGAGTGTTGTTGCCTTTGGAAATTTTGATAATTTTATGTGCAGAACTCTGCTGTTATACCTTTATAATTGAGATGAATACTTCTATCTACCTGTAATATTATATTATTTTGAGCAGAGTCCACCAAGACAGTGGTTGGGTTATGCTTGAATGTTGTAATGGACTGTTTCAAGTTCTGTAAATCTTCAATAAAAAGATACTTTAAAAAAAAAAAATCAGCATGTTCCTTACTTTAGGCTCCATGCAAAGTACCGTATTGTTTTTTTTCCTCATCCGATGGGCATTTTTGCGAACAAGATGCGGCCCATTCATTTCAATGGGTCGACAAAAAATGCTGAAAGCACACCATGTGCTGAGCGTATCCATATGTCCGTATTTCTGTCCCACAAAAAAGATAAAGCCACAAATTGTGCTCTGTGGTCCTATTCAAGACAATATGACCACAAAAAAATGCGTATGGCACACAGAAGCCAGGAAACCATTGTCAGGAAACATTATGGATTGCCCCTTGCAAATTGTGCAAACAGTGCAGAGAAACTTTTTAGCACCCCACAGTGTCAGGAATTTCTTCTCAGCTGTTAAGATGCCCTTTTTGGATGCTGATAAATTATTTATGACCAGAACGACCAGAATTATGGGATACATGCAACAAGCCCCAGAGGAACCCATGCAGAAGACAGGAGTGGTGGTGGACCTGATGAGATGTTTTTGTGTTTTGTCACGGTGTCTTACCTCAAGCCGACACCACCTTGGGTTCAGTGCAGTGAAAAGGTGATGTGAAGGCCGAACTGGATGGACAGATGTCTTTTTTTTTGGCCTTATAAACTATGTTACTATGAAGGAACCAGGCAGAAAATTATAAAATAAAGAACGTCTTTCTTTACTGATTGTGAAAAATAAATAGCAGCTCATCCAGCAACAGTTCTTACAAAGTGCAATTCTCTCCTTTCAGATAGTGGGGTATGATGGCTGTCAATGTTACAGAAAATGACTAGCTTGCTAGCTTTCAATCTATTTCTCCTGATTCTCTTCCACATGGCTCTACTCTGGCACCTGTGGCTGTAGGTGTCCACTGTATGAGTCAGGCTTCTAGCTCTGCCTGTTCTGAACTGTGGTGATGGTGTCTTAGAGTGTTTCCCACCACCTTGCAGCAGAGTCTTGATAGCTTGATTGCTTGTTCACTCTGCTGACACAGATACACTGTAGTTTACAAATCTTCTGTAGCCTAGTCTCTCTGGGGCAATGTTGTCTTAGTACATGAGCTGCCTCTGTGGTCTACATGGCCTGGAGGAGCAGGAGACGGATAGCATGCTCCTTCACTCCTCACTTTCCACTGTAACTAGATATGGCACTCCATTGGTAGGAAGTAGGCACAGCTTACTCGTACCAAGACGGGATGGTAAGTCCCATTCCTGTTGCCAAACACTGCCAACCATACCCCATCTGCTGGTGAACAAGGTGTATAGCATGACATGACATTACATTACATTTATAATGCAAACCAACTGTAGTGCCCCCAGGTCTGGGGTACTACATACACAGTTGTGCTAGTACAATGACAGTGTCAAAAAAGATGCCACATGGGATGAGGTAGCAAGGGAGATGATGCCTTCACAATGGGAGTCATACGAGTTGTAGTCAGAATGTATGTGTGCCATTTACAGTATGTTAACCACCGTTGCACCTTAAAGTTAACTTCTATTGCTACATTCAAGTAATGTTTCAGCTATTGCCCCTTCACTATTTTATTTGCATCCTAAGTGTTTAACCCCTGTTGCACCATAACCTATTTTACTAATAGTGCCATTTACAGAACAGATGCAGCCAAACTAATCTTGATAGTTAACGCGTGAAGTAAAGAATGGCAAGAAAAAGTAAACTAACTTTTCAATGGATTTCAATGGCTTTTGTCACAAAGTAATGGAGATTACACTGTGATGTGTTATCAGAGTGAATTTTAGCTCGGCTACATCTGTATGTTTACCCATCACATTATAAACTAATTTAATCTCTTTTGCACCATTTAGTCTGCCATCCCCTATTGCACAATTTAACCCCTATTGCAGTATATGAACCCATATTATGACATTTATAGCTTGTTAATCCCTATTGCACAGTAAAGTAATTTAGCCCCTATTGCCCTTTTTGCAGCATGTGAACCCCTATTGCACTATAAACTAAGTTAACCCACTTTTCAACTATTTATAATATGCTTACCCTATCACAACATAAAATAATTTAACCTCTAATGCACCATTAAAGTATTATATCCGCTATAGTATCCAAAAGTATTATAACCCCTATTGCACCATTTTTAGTATGTTGGCCCCCTGTTGCACCATGATGTGATCCACGCTGCTGTGAATCCACTTTGCCATGGTTTGTTTAGTAATTTTTTATTTATTTTTTTGTCTTTTTGTTTTGCAGTCCAAAAAGTACAAGCATGTTGGAGTTGCTGCCAGGGCTGTGGAGTTGGAGTCGGAGTCGGTGACCATTTTGGTGCAGTCGGTATAAAATGGACCGACTCCGACTCCTAAAATATATAATAATTTGGTACATTTAGTTCAGTGCAGTATGTGCTGAATATATTTTCAGAAGAATTTGGGACATGATAAAATGTCCTATAAATGCCTGTTCTGTTCCTGAACTAAGGATCTAGGCTTTTAGTTGATATGACTGTGTGCTGCCCTTCATGTAGATGCTCAGAAGTGAAACTCCTCTGCTACAGATCAGAGGTAAAAGCCACTGGGAAGGAATGGCTGCACTCATCTCAGATCTTCTGGAGAAAACAGGATTAAAGGGGTTTTGTCACTAGTTACAAAGATTAGCTTTCAACATAAAGGGGCAGTTAAAAGGAGACATTTTCTAAATACTGTAGTCAGTCATGAACTATAGACAGTTCAGCAGGTCTCTGACTGCACACAGGTAACCTGCAGACCAGAAAGACTGTTATCTGACTGGCTGAGAGCAGGAGTGACCGCAGTAAGCAAAATGTGTTGAGGACTGAAAAGGATGGCTTTACCTGTAATTGTGTTAGAGATCACAACCTCCTGCTCTGTCAGAGTAAGTTAATATATGCTAATAACTGCTGGAGACCCCCTTCCCCCCCACGGCCTGAGGAGACAGAGTGAGTGCAAACTGTCTGTCAGCCAGTGAATCAATGTGCTGAGAAAACCCCTTTAAGGCAAGTACTTCTTAGTATATCTAAACTTTCAATAAATTGTGCATAAATCAATTGTCCAGTGCATGTTCTCTCTGTATGCTTTATGTTTTAGTTTGCTTTTCCTTTGAGCTCATGTTTGGAGAGGTTAGCTGCTCTCATGGCTTCTATATGCTGCTGATGCAAAACACCTAGGGCCTTATGTATGAAAACTGTCTAGGTATAGAAGTTTCTTTGTTGCCCATAGAAACCAATTAGAGCTCTACTTTCATTTCATATAGTGCTCTGGAGAAATGAAAGGGGAGCTCTGATTGGTTGCCCTGGGCAACAAAGAAAGTATTAGACCTAGACAGTTTTCATACATCAAGCCCTTAGTGAGCTGTACCCAGAGAAGCCTGATACTGAAAGTTCAGAGTAAAGAGATCTAGTAAAACATATATTACAAACTTTTTGTCATGACATATCTGTACTATTGATTTATGCAAAGTTTGTTTAAAGTTATCACTTAAACATGCGCCATGTATGAGGGAGTCAGAGTCAGGGGTAATTGAGGAGTCGGAGTTGGAGTCGGAGCTTTGGCTTACCGACTCCACAACCCTGGTTGCTGCAGGGATCAGTTCCTACGTGAACTGATAGAATGTATATGAAGTGGAGATGTGGCCCCCAAAAGAGGATTTCTCTCTACATGGAATAGTTCCTGAAAGCAATGATAGATCTGCGAATGGAAGCACTGACTCCTGGAAGCCCTTTGGCGTTATGGAGGCAATCTTCCGCCTTGGGCTGTGGCATCACTGTTGCTGCCAGATACTTCATAGGTGTGATGGATGATCCAAGAAACTGTACAGATCTCCAGCAGGAACTCGAATTGCAGTGATACAAATTAGTTCCCAGTCACCAGGAACTTGGAAAATAAAATTTACAAGTAAACATGGTGATAAAAGTATATACAATGTAGGAATGCAACAAAAAGGGTCAAAGGAGGGGGGCGTGGCTAGGCCGCTGAGGAATATAGCTGCGTAGCTGAGGCGCTCTGGCATACAGTGACGATTTCACAGCACCATCTCGCCCAATAGAACCCTTTCCAAGAAAGAGTGATAGGGGATTATTCTCTGAAGATGGAGAAAATAAAAAGACAGCTTCTCAAGCTCTCCAATAACCTGGAGCAACACTTTGAAAAGGACCGGAGCAAAGATAGCAACGCCGTGCAAGGCAGCATAAAATCTACCTCCTCCTGTCATAACTCTTTGTCTCCGCCGACACCCGGATCCTGCTCTCCGACCTCTGACTTGGCACCTCTGTTACCATAAGACTCCCCGCTGCCTTACCTGCTGCCAACGCCCGAGGATGTTAGGCTGCAGCAGGAGGAAACTCCACGAGAACAAGCCAAGACTCACCTTCATGCAGTCCACTGAAACAAAAGCCGCGACTTGATGCCACCGATCAAACACAGGTCAGTGTCTCTGCTCATCGCCCTTCCACTAAAGATGCGACGCCTGAATCCATCATGGACTTTCCTACCTCTGACAGATGTGTCGGAGGACACTCTTAAAAATATGTTATTAGCCCTGAAAACCTCATTACATGCTGACATGGCACAATTACTTACCCCTCTGTCGGTCTCTATTCATGATTTGGAAGACAGAGTTCAACATATTGAAAACAAAATGGGAGAATATGCCACTTCTCAAACCTATGTAATAGATGCTCACAATGATATGGCAGATGAGGTAGAAATGTTAAAGGCGAAAATGGCGGACATTAAGGACCGCTCCCGCTGCAATAATATAAAGTTTGGAGGCATTCCCGAAACTGTGTCCTCCAGCGAACTTCAATCCTATCTTCAAAAGCTATTTTCTCTGCTACTCCCAGATATAACACCAAGAGACTTGATTATTAATAGGGCACATAGAGTGCCAAAACCACAATTTCTGGGCAATGACAAACTTCGAGACACGTTAGCAAGAATTCATTTTTACCATACTAAAGAAGCACTAATGGCCGCGGCATGAAAATGCAAGAATTTACCTCCTCCCTACCACACGGTCAAATTATTTTCAGATCTATCTGCAGCTACTCTATGCCAACCTAGAACATTCCTCCCTATCACAGCAGCTCTACGCAACCACAATGTCGCATATAGATGGGGCTATCCGCTGAAATTACTAATATCCGTGGAAGGGACAGTACATGTGGTGAAAACATTTGAAGAAGGGAAACGACTTAACAACTGGAAAATCCCCATGGAACATCCAAAAGACAGAGGAACCTCCGATCTTCCAACTCACTTAATGTCAAGGGGTGAATAGCCCTCAAAAAAGAACCTATGCTTGGAGGGAGGCGTTATTGGCACAGGCAGATGTCTTCTGTGTGCAGGAGTCCCATTTACTGCAAACAGACGCACATCGCATGAAACACCGCCTCTATCCAACCATTATTCAAGCCCATAACATTAAAAAATCAAGAGGCGTCCTTATCGCTTTAAAAAACACAGCAGCCTTTTCCCATCTTCGCTCAAAAGATTGATGATAAGGGTAGATATATCATCCTAGTCTGCTCTATCAACAACATAACTCATACATTGGTGAATCTGTATGCACCCAATACACACCAAATGGCCTTCCTGTGCAGAATTATGTTAAGTTCAGCAATCTAAAACAAGGGAAATTAATAATATGCAATGACATGGTTGTTGATCCCACAATTGATTCCACAAATACTAGCCGTCGCCCAGAGTTAGGCTTATCATCCTTTCTATGCAAGGAAGGGCTCAGTGACATATGGCGAGCACACCATAGCAATGAACGTGATTTTACATACTTTTCCCAGTCACACTCCTCATACTCACATTTAGATATGTTACTGTTGGATGGCAACTCCTTGTTTCATTCAACGTCCTCCACAATAGGACTCTTACAATGGTCAGACCATGCCCAAATCACTCTATCCCTAAATGAACAGTTTCAGTCACAAAGGGTGTCAATTTGGAGAAACAACACCTTTATTATGGGACATAGCAAATATAATCAAGAAATAACTTAACAGAATATTTCCAATTCAATACTGACTCCGTCTCTGATCCATATATACTGTAGTGTGGCAAGCACATAAGGCATATGTTAGAGGGTTATTAATTAAAATAGGCCACCAGGAGAAGAAGGCTAGGAAAAACAGCATAAACTCTATTTTAGCTAAATTGACAGAGTTAGAGCATGCTAACAAACAAAACCCAATGGCTTTGAGAGCGGCAGAATTATCATCTGCAAGAGACAAACTGAGAAATCTCCTTCTATTTAATTATGAGAAAGCCTTATCACATACAAAGGCTAGATACTACTGTATGCCCAAGGCATCAAGGCAAGCAGACTTCTAGCTTCCAAACTGAAGGCAACCCACGCTAAAACACAGATCCCTCATATTTTGCATCCCCAAACAAATGGGAAACTCACTGACCCCAGGGACATAGCGGAACCAATTCAGATCTTACTATTAGAATCTTTATAATCTTCAAGACAAAATACCCTTACCTGTCTCCTACTCAACATTACTGCATAACTTTTTGGAGAATGCATCATTTCCTTCTCTTTCTGAAGCTCAACTCACCCGACTTAATGACCCAATTACAGATAAAGATGTGGAGAAAGTGATGAAATCTCTCCCTCAAGGTAAAGCCCCTAGCCCTGACGGTCTGTCAAGTGAATATTACAAGCAATTTACTAAACCATTGCTGTCCCATTTAACCTGAATATATCAAAGAGCAGCTACAGGAGTGCCCTTTCCAGATGAAATGCAATCCGCCCTTATAATTACACTCCCTAAGTCAAGCAAGCCAGCCGACGTTCCCCAGAATTTCAGGCCAATATCATTACTTAATACAGACATAAAGGTCTTCTCAAAAATAATTGCAGACCGCCTAGCCCCCATCCTACCCTCACTCATTTCAGTAGACCAAACTGGATTTATCAGAGGATGTCAACCATCTGACAACACTAGGAGGATATTGGAT